>JBBPCX010000023.1:12609032-12622618 GCA_037974365.1 Hydrocynus forskahlii | reverse complement strand
TGCGATTAATTAGATTAATTAATTGCCACACCATGTAATTAATTAGATCAAAAATTTTAATCGCTTGACAGCACTAAAATATATGTATATATTTATTTATTTATTTTTTTTTGCTGGTTTGTGGAGGGCAGATTCCATTGGTGATAAGCAGTTTTTTGTAAAAGAGGATGTGACAAAGCTTTAGTTGGCCAGACCTCCCTCCCCCCAACCCGGTGCAAATATTAATTTAGCGCTTTGTGCGGGGCACTTAAGTAAAATCAGTATGCCTGTACCTGGAAATAAAAGAGTAATGATTTAAACAAAAATATATATTGATTTCATGTCCACTATCGTTTCAGTTAACTGAAGTGTGCTTGTCTTTAATAGATGCTGGATTGCAGCTTTTTTAATTTCCTCAGCCCAATTTTCATTGGGGCTGCGTTCCAGGACAAAGCTTAAGCCCTTTCTAGACTTAAAAAGGACTATGAATGCAGAATGGCCCCTGGAGGTAGGGCTTAGTCCAAGGGGTTGGACTTAAACTGTGTATGTTAGTGAATGTAAATGAGGGAAGGAAGCATCATTTAGTTATATTCTTTTCATATAATCACAACATGCTATGAAAATATGAACTTGTCAAAGAGTTGTGTGTGATATTTTTGTGTGTTTTCTGTGTGTCAACATCAGGAGTGCCACTGGTGAGGCATGGCATGAAATCATGCTATCATGTTTGAGTGAGAAGATGTGTGACCAGCTCTCAGGTTCCAGTGGGAAAGAGTGTGGCAGTGATTTTGCATACTTCTATTTTGTCTCCTTCATCTTTCTGTGCTCATTCTTGGTGCGTAGAATCACACTGACACATATATACACACACACACACACACACATGCATACTTTTTCCCCATGTTTTTCAACCTTATCGCTATCTGCCACATCTGTATTGTATGGTCAGTCACCACAGATAGTTGTTTTGGTGCATATCTCTGTACATAGAAAAAAAACAGGAACCCCACTGAATCAGTGATAATAGAAATCAATCAGAAGCCAACAATCCTGAGATGTTTTCTTAATCCTTCCAGATGTTGAACTTATTTGTGGCTGTCATCATGGACAACTTTGAGTACTTAACACGAGATGCTTCTATCCTTGGACCTCACCACCTGGACGAGTTCATCCGTGTGTGGGCCGAGTATGACCCTGCTGCCTGGTAGGCTTCACTGAGCTAGTCCCTCCTTAACAAGAATAAACATTTAAGTAGAGCATAAAGAAAACTGCAGAAAGATTATGGCACTAAGCTAAAGCAGGGCTGTGTCTATGCCGCCACATGTAAATCTGATGTTCTGCATGACGACTCTGTGGGTCTTTCTCAGGTTGACTTTTTTAAAGCCTCTGTTGCTACTCAGCTTAATCCAGCTGAGATTAAACCCACATAGCCTTGTATAAGAAATAAATAAAGAAGTATTGGTCTAAGTCCTTTCAAAAGCTATTTGAAAATATGTAGTTTTAACAAGCAAGTAGCTGTATTATGTGCTCCTACTCCACACTGTTCAGTACAGAAACACCTAAAACACCATACATGAGGCATTTCACCAACAGAGCCCTTTTGTCCCATTATACAGTTTTAAACAGTTAATGCACAAAACATTAAATCATATATAAATAACTGTGCATATACAGTAGTTATATAGTATATAATTGAAATCCAAATAAAATCCCATATCACTAACAAAAGAACATTTACAGATGAAGAAAATAATGCTCTTAAAAGCTGCAAGATTTTACCATTAATAATTCTGGACCATGTCTATTGGTCCATTTGAGATTCAGTTTTACACAGTGTAAACCACAGGTTATAAGATAAGTAAAAAAAAAAAGTGGGGGTGTTAGATTTACATTCACACTGACAGCATTTAACAGATGCTCTTTCAGTCTTGTGAGGGGAGTGTGAGAGCTGTTATTGAATTGCAGTGTAATCCAAAAAGAGCCAAAAAGTGGAATGAGTGAAAAGATGCCAGACCAGAGATGGAATGTGACTTTTGTACAGAAGATTGACGGTTCCATAGTCCACCACTTAATAAATTTAGAGAATGTATGAACAGAGAAGGATACTAAAGGTTATTGGGATTGCTGTCCATCTGATAAGGAGCACACCTAGAATGATGGGCTGTTTGTACAGCTGGAAAAATGCACATGTTAATAGAAACAGGCAGGACCACAGAGAGCAAATTTGGTTCCTAGTTTAGTTAGAAAGAATACAGACACAAGACAACAGAAGTGCAGGGCAAGCTGCAGTGCAAATGGGCAGGTACCTGCTGGACCCATCCAGTAATTCACAGCCAATTAACTCAGACCAGGTGAAAGCAGTTTACACAATAGGCTGAGCTAACTAGCAACAAGGTAGCAAACTCAGGGTGGCTAATTCCACAAAAAGGGACACACAAGCTACTTCAAACAAGTAAAATTTGCAAGTTGACCAAATTCATTTCAATTCATCAGCTGAAATAGTTTATACAGCACAACTGCTACAGATTCAATGCTTTGTTCCAATAGTGATGTGATTTTTGCAAAAAAACATACCAGCTAAAATATATGCAAAACAAAACACTTTTATTTAAATTTCAATTCCTTTTTTTCTGTATTCTTTGACAATTTATGTAGACCAAAATGGCTGTGTTGGTGGGATGCCTCAAAAATAGAAAACTGTACCAAATATATTGTGTTCTAACTCGTGTCTCTTTTTTGCAGCGGAAGGATACGCTATATGGATATGTACAATTTGTTGCGCGTTATTTCACCCCCACTTGGCTTAGGAAAGAACTGCCCTAATAGGGTGGCATACAAGGTTTGAAAGCCTACACACTTCCCTTGCAAAGGGCAGTGCTGTAGTACTAATTAATGCCCATAAACTGCCTGCCTATCATTCTGACCAACTGGATTGTACCCAGCTCCCTCCCCCTACTAATTTAAATGCAGGTAACCATGGAAATTGCAGGAAACAAAGCTACATTGGATACTAAGCATTTTGTCTTGAGTTAATCCTGTCTGGCTTTAAAAAGCATTTCTGCCATGTTTACTGTCCATATTATCAAATTAGAAACTCAAAGGGCTGTTCTAGCTCAGTGTGAGCTTTGTTCCTGCGAGTTTGGTTGGTTGGTCGACTTTGTCCATGCATGCTGTGCTAAAAGACAAGGACGAGGCTGTAACCTCTTACTGTCATCCAAGCCTGAACATCCTGTGTCAGGCTTGTGTTTCCTCTTCTGCATAGCGGATCCATCTACGTCCCACAATGGGCATGATGGCATCTCAGAGCCACAGCTTGCCCTCTAAACAGTAATCACTGTAATAGTTACTGTTTTTTTCTTTGATTGTGCTTTTCTTTCATTTTCTTTTAACTCTCCAATTGTTTTCCTTCCCTCTTTCCCTTTTTGTCTGACCTTTGACCTCTGGCCTGTGGGTTCCACCTCTCTGTGAAGCGGACGCATATTTTATCGCAATATGTTCGAAATGCTCCGTCACATGTCCCCTCCACTAGGTTTGGGAAAGAAATGTCCGTCACGAATTGCTTACAAGGTAGACCCACCCACTCTGTTTCTCATCTCTTCACCTAAACACACCAGCCGTCACTGAGCTGTTTCCGCATTTTTCTGTACTTGCTGCTCTTTCGCTGGACAGTGTCGTAGTCTTCCTGTGCTGTAGCAGTTTCAGTACGTCCTGTTTTGTGACAGTGTTTTTCTGTCCTGTGCTTTTCTGCCTTAGTGTGTGACTAGGGTTGCATCTAACAATTATTTCTAAAC
Source organism: Hydrocynus forskahlii (assembly GCA_037974365.1). Classification (NCBI taxonomy): domain Eukaryota; kingdom Metazoa; phylum Chordata; class Actinopteri; order Characiformes; family Alestidae; genus Hydrocynus; species Hydrocynus forskahlii. Next base: position 12,618,848 of record JBBPCX010000023.1, on the reverse strand, counting down.
AAGTTGTCTATTTCAACTTTTTTTTCATTAATCAGCTATCTGAACTTTTATGGCATCTGCCATTTCTTCTCACTTTATCCTTGTTGCAGTACCACTTTCTTCTATGCAACCAGCAGTTTATTCTTTTATGGTGAAAGGAGTCATACCAATGTCGTAGTGTCCTACAATCTGTCCAACTATAATTTTTTATCTGAACAACACATCAACATTCTACTATAATTGACATCAACAATGACTAAATGATTGTGTTAACTAATCGTTTCAGCCCTAATAGGCACTGTTGAACTCTTGAAAGCAGCAGATTTAGTGCACACCTTTTAATACTGCTAGATATTGGTGATGGATATTGGTAGTAACGCAGCTGTTCAGAAGTTTGGAATCAATGTTTTCAAAATAGCCAATTTTTATGGATCAAATTAATTCAGTATATCAGTCCTGATAAATTTTATAGCTTTTATAATTTGTCTTCAGATATCAATACAATTAAAAAAATAAACTGAGAAAGTTGTAAAACATCAAAAATAAGATAATAATAAAATTCAAATCCAGAAGGCCTAATATCTGAAAAATGATCAAATCTTGAGACCAGGCTTAACCACAAGGAGTCGATGTGCCTGCAGGTTTTCATTCCAACACAGCAGAAGCTTTAATTGCTTAAGACTGAGTCTGGACACCCGTGAGGTAGATGACTTTACAGAAATAACTATTGTAAGAAGATTATTACCGTATAAAATTTACAATAGTGGTAATATTGAATAACACCTCTTAAATTTCTGTTGATGCATAGATTGACATTTCCACCTACATCATAACTAATAATGTTGTATTTTATGTTATTATACTTTAGTTGTTTTAGTTGTTGACCTCAAGTCCTCAAGTATTTGCTTGTCATGTTGGTCTTCGCTTCTCTGTTTAATATTCAAAAGCTTTGTCTTTTTAAAGCCACATCACTTGTAGCCTAAAATGAAAATAAATTAATTGTATCTGGTTTAGCTGAATGCATCGAATGCCTTCTACATCACGTCACGTCAGAGCACGGCAAACTGCACCATTTTCCATGTGGCCACTGAAGCGAAAAAGCTGAGATGCCTCAGAAAGAAATCATGAGTGTGGGGGTGCCCATTACATTACCAAACAATAAGAAAAATGTATGATAATAAGCTTGTGTTTCATGGACATAGGATGTGTATCTTGCACAGGTAATGTGATTGAAACATTGAAATGGAAGCCTATTTGTCAGACAGATAATTGAATATTGATTTGACGGGTAATTTTAAGAATGCGTTCGTTTGGAAATAACAGCATCAAAGACTGTACGAGGTTGTTTGGGTCAGGTCTAAGTTAATAATCTGTGTAAGATAACACAAATAATATACCAAATCCAAAGTATAGAATGGCAGTGCGTGTGCCCAACTAAGTTAATTAGGCCCCGACAGCTAATGTCAGGTTTTTCAGCATATCTGATTAGAACAGGACAGATTTCCTGCAGTCAAAAAGCCACACAAACGCTTTCCAATTACACTGAAGCCACATTTGTAAGGAGTTTCAAATCTGATTGAAATCAGCTCTCTGATGTTTTGTTGATGTCAGTATGGGCAAAAAAAGTGGGTGCTATAAATATATGTTGAGTAATACACTGAGCTTTGTAGCTTTTAACAGACAGATAAAATGTTTTATTTGAATGCAGTAGAAATGCAGCTCAATCATTCTGCTAGTTATAGTCATCAAGGAATAGTACACATCAGGCACATAAATATAACTGGTTTGCTAAGTTTTACCCCTCCATAATCAGCGGACTTACATTTGTTTCGCAACCCATGTCTGACCATACAAAATGAATTTGGTCACTTCACACAATACTCAAGTTTAATAATCTCATTTAACAAACATGTCTGGAACTTGTGTGTGGAACTGCCAAAAGTGGCACAGAAACTGTCAGAATCAATATAGTGACCTCAGCATTTTCATATCAAACCAAGATATTAGTCAATGACTATCAAGTTGCATTGTCCATATGCTCATGCCTCAGTTGAAGTGGCAGTCTTATTTTAATATGTAATGTAATAGGAATTTGATCATACATAAATAATGTAATATGTGGCCAATGATGAGTATTTAAAGGCAGATAACCATTAGCTGTGTGTCATGAAAGAAAAAGAGAAAATGAAACTGCGCTGACCACACCAGTTTATTTTCCAGGCTATTCAGTAAAGAAGTGAGCTGGTCCAGCATCAGCTGCTCTGTCCCTTTGAGAATGGCCTTCGGTCATTGAGTTTCCTCACCCTCTTCCAGCTGTCTGAATGCATAGTGTCGAAGAGTGCGGAGATATGAGCGGCTGTCTGCCAGGGAACTCTCCAAGGCCAAGCCATGCGCGTGTGAATGTGTCTGCGTGTGCGTGTGTACACGTGACATCCTAGTGTGCTCCAGAACCCCTCCCACTCTCGCTTTAGAGAGCAGTGAATCGATTTGGAGTAAAGAAACGAAAGCACACTGTAGATGTGTGTTCAGTGGAGCAAGACATGTCGCCCCCTGCCCCTTCACTCTTGCTCTTTTTTTCTTGTTTGTTGTTGTGGAAATGTGTCTTCTCAGGCAGGCTTACTCTAATGAAGGCAACGCTGTGCTTTAACCATGCTTTAACCACACAATTGCACCATACGCTCATCTTTTTCCACTCTCTCACTCTGTTTTTTTGTCTTTTTGTGCTTTTTATAGCCTTTGGGTTTGATATTGGGCATAGTGGGCATGCTGGGGTGTTTGTGAGTGGAATGTGTACATTTTAGGAGCTGCACACTGTATCATTGTATTACTTGTTAATCATTATTGCGATCCTGGCCAAGCAATTCCTACAATATTCAAATTACCCTCTAACAATCATAATGTTGTTGCTGTAGGTTATGTTCTGTCGGTATTTAGATGAATCAGGGCCACTGATGATATTCATGGAAACAAAAAAAAGTATTTTAGTGAAAGTAATGCCAGCCCATATTTAATCCTGTCACCTGATTACTGTTGCACAAAATTGCAGCAAGCTAGCTAAAGCTAATTTGCAGCCCTTGTCCATTGTTAGGCCTTAAAACTGATAAGCAGATTAAAGTAGAATTCAGCTATTATTTTATTTCTGCACAATTTAGTCAAGCTAGTCATTTATTCAACTAAACTCTATTTCTCCATTAAAATGAATAGATTTCAGTGTATATGTCTAATGATTTGGTGAGTGTACAGTTTGAATGATAATTGTGTTGTCTGCATGTCATTATAAAGCCAGATTCAGAAGCCTCCTTATTCCCCACAATAGGAAGCTATTAGCACCACCGTTGCCTTTTGGGTGCATCAGGATCAGAAAGCGTTACTGATCCCAGGGGAAATTGCTTACGATGATTGCTTATCAGTAAAAGAGAGGAAGCTCAAACATGTATTTGTATGTCATACATGTGTTTTTCATTTATGTGAAGTGAAATCAACTGTTTGCTGTTACAAATTGGGTATATAATTACTTAATAGTTAAAATAATTACTCCATTAGCAGATTTCTTTACAGCGGTGATATGTTTTCTGTGAGGACTATTTTGTCTCAGAGTCCATGCATGTGCCATTCCACCATGAATGCATTAAAAACAAGTTTTAGACCCAAAATTTATCTCGAAATTGAAATGTAAAACAATGTTTTAGACATCAGTAGCCATATTAGGAATTTCTTCACATAATACAGTTCATATAATATTATTCATATAAAACATTCTTTGAAGTTGCTTGTAGAGGCATTAAAAGTTTAAAACATTTGTATCCTATCACCACCACTTTTAAAAGTTCTGACCTGTTTTTGTTTGTTTTGTTTTGTTTGCCTTTCACATCAGATCACTCCGAAGCATAATCTTCTTCATTATGCAGAAATAAAGACAATACGCTGAAACGGCCAATTTAAAATGTATGCATATTTTTATCCATATCAGTATATGGATGTATATTGGCTTATCACAAACCTATATAGGATTCTCATACTTCTTTTAAATAGTACAGCCCCTATAGTGCAGGGGGGTGGGGTGGTCTTTGATGGCTCTATGGTCTGGGTAGGTAGGCCTGCACGCATCATGTCCCTTTCATGCTTTCCTTTGACTCTGACTCTGTCTCCATGGTTACCACAGGAGGCGATGCTCTGTCATGCCTGAGGGAAGCTCCTCTCCCCTCAGTCTGTCCTGTCTTTTAAAAGTGCAAGAAACACAGTCATTATGCACATCTTTATCCCTCATTCATGTGTTTGATTTATAACTAATTTTCCCACTCTGTATCTGTAATCCACATGGACAGTAATCTGTATGCAGTGTACGTGCAGCTGTATTTGAATAGAAGGAGACCAAGTGCTTTACTATTGCTTTTTTGTTATATGTGAAAATCATGAATGGACCAATAGAAATTTTAGAAAGTTGTTAACACGAACAAAAGCATTACTTCACATCAGTTCAAACCTCAAAATTCAAACCTTTAGTTCTGCCCATGTTTTAAGTGTACACCCTTGAAAAACATGTCTTTACAACAGCAACTAAATGTCCATCTCCAGCCTTACCATAAAAAGGGTGTTATTGAAGTCATTGATGTGTAATGCTTTGTGAAGTGTTGTACCCGCATTGCAAGAGATGCACTGTCCATTGTATGCCACACACCTCATGTCTTCTTTCTACTCATTTAGCATCTGCATGAGATATGATTGTATCTCTCTCTCTCTCTCTCTCTCTCTCTCTCTCTTTATCAAATGTGTCCTAGAGAGTTACATGGCCTGCTGACATGAGAGCTCTGAAATATACATAAAAAAGATTAATATAAACTGTTAATTTCTCAAAGGATTCTGCAACTTTGACTTTTTCTTCTGAAATCATCCACACAATCAGCATTTAGCTCTCTCACCCAGCAGATCCACTACACTCTCCAGGACGTCAGTGTGTATTTGGTTTTTGCTGTGTGGCTCAGTCATGTGAGTACCTGATGTTATGTCCTCATATATGTGACTCTCTGTAGCGCTTGGTAAGGATGAACATGCCCATTGCAGATGACAACACTGTTCACTTCACATCCACGCTGATGGCTCTCATACGCACTGCCCTGGATATCAAACTGGCATCAGGTGCGTGCCTACTTTATGCCCACTCAGCTCCTGGCACTGTGCCATCGACTACCTTGAGGCACATCGTTGTTTTTTTTTACCATTGGCTCTGATGCCTACAAGCCCCATCTCCCTCTCTATTGCACCAGTACAAACTTAGTGTCTCTAGAGAATTGTTAATTCAATCTGAAAGATCAAGATGTATCATTTAGGATGATGTATTAAAATTATATATACTTTGGTGTTTGCAGGTGTTCTGGCCCAGCACCTGTGTGATGTTGACTTGAGGAGAGAGATTACTAAAGTGTGGCCCAACCTGCCACCAAAAACTGTGGATCTGCTGGTCACCCCTCATAAACGTAAGCTCTGTCTTCTTGCATTCTTGGAGGCGAACTTCCTTTGACATGTTATCAGAAATGAAATGCAGTAATATGACCTGGAACTTGCATCACTGCTACATCACAATCACAGTTCAGTTCAGATGTTGCGCACAGGGTTCTTGCCATAGCGTCCTGGGGGAACCACAACCTACTGACTGTTTTGAAAAATGTCTTAGGACATTTCTTTTTGGCAAGACCTTTGGTTACCCCTCTTAGATGTTTTCTATATTTGTTGTTTAATGCCTGAGATCTTGTGATGAAAAGGGCACTATAAATAAAATGTATTATTATTATTATTATTATTATTGTTATTGTTATTGTTATTATTGTTATGGTTGTTGTTATTAGTTCAGAGAACATGAGTGGTTTTCAAAATGAAAATAATATTAGGACATTATCAAGGCCATTTGCCACTTCAGTAGTTTTGAATATGTTTCACATGTAGTTGCTGCCATCCAGTGGTCATTTATTTATGCAACTTTTTTCTGATAATATTTCCTATTTTGTAGGCTATAACCATTAGGTTATTTTAAATATCAGTTGTTTGTGTCATCAAAAATTATATATCAGTTTTTCCATGATCCAGTTATATTTTTTATCCCATCGCACTTTTCCAATTTTGACCTCTCTATGTATATTAGACAATGAGCTGACAGTTGGGAAGGTGTATGCAGCACTGATGATTTTTGATTACTACAAGCAAAACCGAGCCAAGAGGCTCCAGCAGCAGCAGCAGCCTTCTGGAGGCACACAGGTATGAAACTTGTAAATGTAAATTTTGTATTTAATGTAAATTTTTCATTTAAGGTTTTATAGGATATATTTTTAAACTGGAGGTTATTACAATTACATTTACATTTACATATTATTAAATTTGGTAACAACTTTATTTTATTTGTTTTTATTGTTTCCACATGACTTGCAAGTTGAGGTCATCATCACCTTATTTTACAGATTATATGAGAGACTGTGACTGTTAAAAAACTGTTCTGGGTGTTGTTTGCTTTAAACTAGATGCGTTAAACTTTCAAAACATACACTTCACACACACACACACATGCCCGCACACACACACACACACACACACACACACACACACACACACACACACACATGTGCACACACACATTTACAAAAAACAGTATTTTAAGAAACATCCCCTGAAAATGCTTTTATTTATTTATTTTTTTAAAGCTATAGGACATTTATAGAAAGTGAAATATTAAAATAAGCAGCTTCAGGCATGGTCTTAATCCCAAACTTCCACATTTATTAATGAATATTTAATACACATTTTCAATAGGATTTCTTTTTAATTACACTAATTATTTTTGTGTTATAGCCTGCAACTAAAAAGGGTTAATACTTCTGAATGTCAATTATCTGAATCACAAGAAGTGGTGAAGTGTTGTAAATGCCTCCTTGTCCTGCAGAGTAAAATGGGAGCACTCTTCAAGCCCATGTTGCCTCTCACCCACTTACATGATCAAGAGTCGTCAATCAAGATCAGCAAGCCACCACCACGCCCACACCCTGATGCAGCACCACAACCAGAAACCTCACCCTCAACCCCGCTCTTGAATAACGGGGAGGCAGTGTGAGTATCTAAAACTGTAAAAATTACAGCATTCATGGTTTAGAACAGGGTTTCACCAATATGGTGCCCGCGGGCACCAGGGTGCCCCCAAGGACCACATGAGTAGCCCGCGGACCTGTTCTAAAAATAGCACAACTCACCAGTGATCAGCATCTAACATTTAATTTTATCCTGTTGCTATTCTTCTTTAATCAGATTTGCATTTATATAGATTTGAAAATGACAATATCTAAACAAAAAGCATTTAAAACATGTTTATTATACATGAAGTTTAGATAAGTTTAGGTAAACTCTGTTCTAGTGGATCAAACTGGTAGCCCTTCATATGGCTCAGTACCCGTGAAGTAGCTCTCAGTTTCAAAAAGGCTGGTGACCCCTGGTTAAGAAGATGGTGAAAGTGTTAAAGTCTATTTATTAGTGTGTATGATGACTTAATCCAGTGGATGACTATCCAGTGGGTTTTCACATTAGTTGTTTCTTTCCTAGTATTTTTGGTAAGTGTAATTTTAGATTATGTTAAGTGCATTTCGATTTTGGATAACTACCTGACTAAAAGAAAAAAAGGGTTGTATTTTTATGTGTTTGTGTGACCACAGACTAAGCCAGATAAGTGCCATGAAAAAGTCTCCCTCAGAAGACACATCTCAGGAAGGCGTGCAGCAGCGGAGCAGGAATGCTGTTCAGCGGGGACATTCGGAAGACATTCCAAACTCAACTGAACCTCAGGTACTGCAGTCTGGCACAAGCTTCTATAAAATCAGTCAATTCAAAACTGTTAAACCTCAAAGAATCTAGTTTCACAAAACAGACCTCTGGCAGTCTCCACAAAATCTAGTATGGGTTGGCCAGCACTGCAGAGTCTGGTGGGTAGACCTACGTTGTAGATGGCGAGGACATTGCATCATTTTCAGGCCTAATGAGAACCCTTTAGACCTGAGAGAAGTGAAATTTTTTAGTTTATTATGTACACAAGCTCATCATGCATTGTCTCTTGGTCATACCATAGTGCATGTAAATATCTCTGTGCTGCATGTGTTGTGATATATGTGTATCTGTGTGTGTCTGTATATGTTTGTTTGTGCTATGTGGGTCTTGCAGGAATTAGTAGAGATGACGGATATGGAGAATGATTCGGATGTAGGGGGCTTCTCCACACTGGAGGGCCACGGGAGGGCAGCCTCAATGCCCAGACTTAGTGCAGGCTTCCAGGTAAGCCACTGATGCGTCTCACTCTCATTTGTCACTCAGCTGGTCATGTGACTGGTGGCATCAGTTCAAACGTAGGTGGATAAAGCAGGTTTGCTGAAAAATAGTAGAAAGCGGTCAGGATAGTTGAAATGGATCTATGACAGGTAAAACACTAAAAAGAGAGAAAATACATCAAGGGTTTTAATCTGCCATCATTTTTTAATTACTTTGGTAGCATGGATGAGTTGTTGGTTTACATTTGATCAGTTGGATGGACAGATAGATGAAAGGATGGATGGATGGAAGAATGGGTGGTTAGATGGATGGATGGATGGGTGGATGGAGGAATGGATGGATGATAGGTAGATGGATGGATGGGTAGATGGATGCCTGGCTGGCTGGATGGATAGATAGATGGATGAATGGACAGAAACATGTAGAAGAAAAAGAGTGGAGTAGTAAATGAGTTAAAGTTTAAAATCAGCTGAAACTGCCCCAGGCATAAAACACACTTTATACTTCAGATTCTGTTTCTGTTTCTCTGGGACATTTTTAAAGAACTATTTTCATATATTAAATTTTGTTATATCGTCTTTGCTTTCTGCTTGTTTACTTATCAAGGAAGTGCAATTTGATAATTTTTTATAATGTGTGTTTGTCCATACTTTTGATTAACTACTACAGAATTTTATGATTTCTCATTTTTATTCATTCATTTTTTTGTTGCTGCCCTTTCAGCTTTCTTCTACTTTTTCATCCATAGCACATATAATGTAAGGTCAGGAACCTGAAAGCTTGTGATAATTACTGTGTTCTGAGACACATTTTAAACTGCTGGAAATGAAAAATCACCAAACTGTGCAGTAATCTGGCCCTCCAAAACGTTTTGCCTATCACAGTCCTTCCTGTTGTCTAATATGTTTGTCTGGTCATTTTGCTCTCGTATGCTATTGTATTATGTATTGTCTTGCCTGTTCTTGTCTTTTCTTGTCTGTTCTTGTCTTTATGTGTCTCACTTGTCTGTTTGTCCATCTCCCCTTGCCAGTGCCCTCTGCACACCTCGTTTCTCCTTTCATTCTTCTTCCATCTCTCCATCTCATAATTGAATCTCTTAATCAAACTCTGACCCCATTTGTGCCTGGTCACTACACCTGCTCATGGTTATGCTGATAATTATGTGAATGCATCATTATTTGATTAGTTTTAGTCATTTTAGCTCATGGCAACATGTGTTATGACTATAAATTGTCAGTCTTAAGAAACATTTTTATATGGATAGTTTCTATCTGGAGACCTCTTTCTTTTCTGTCTTCATATTCTGGTCCTGCCTATCACTCAGTCATCACCTCATTATTTCTTCTGTCTGCTTTGCCTCAGTGCCAACTCACTCTGTCTGTGCCTTTTCCAATACTCCTCTGCCCCATCTGTTTTGTCGTTCACTCCGCTGCGCTGATGCTCTGTATGTGTGCATGTGCGTGCATGTGCGTGTGTGTGTGTGTGTGCGTGTGTGTGTGTGTGTGTGTGTGTGTGTGTGTGTGTGTGTGTGTGTGTGTGTGT
>JBBPCX010000023.1:12581357-12603850 GCA_037974365.1 Hydrocynus forskahlii | reverse complement strand
ATCTACACGCACACACACATACACACACACACACACACACACACACACACACTCACACATACACATATAATCATTTCTGCTGTCTCTCACACTGAGAATCAGTATTCATCTGTACGTTTTTGGTCCACTCTTCAGTTCTAAAGGCCATGACAACTACACAAAAACAAACACTTACACATGGCTCTGAGTGGTCTGTGGAAGTGATCAAGTCCTGCTAAGGTTGTGGAGGGTAGTGGTGTTAATTAGTGTTGGTGGACAGCAACTGACCTCAGTCCTTCAGATGAAAGGGCCTGTTGGACAGAGGACAGAGACAGCACCCTAATTTATGGTGGCCTTTCCCCAGGCTCACAGGAGTGCAGAGTTGCACTGCTGCCTGAGAGAGTGACCAAACAAATACTACTAGACCCCACAGTGGTTTTACTACAAATTAACTTTCAGTGTATGCAGTACATGGATGCAAATCAGAAATAATGGCATGTTCATCTCACTGTGGAGGGGTTTGTAGGTCAGGGCACTGATGTTATAGCAGCACCAATGACTGATCTGGCCCAGGCTTGAACAATGTAAGGAAATTATATAATTATCATATTGTATATGCAGATAAACTTATAGAACTTCGCCCAACTGATAGATATACTAGTTGCTGAATCTTAACCAATTGCTGAATCATAATTATTATGCCTTTATTTGTTACTAGTTGTTTGACTTTTCCCCTTGTTTTTTATTACATTCAGATAAATTAATGGATCAGAGTAACGAGCCTAGGGAACGGACACATGAGCGGGAGCGGGACCGTGGGCGCTCCCATGAGAGAAAGCACCACTCATCCTCAGCCACAGACAGGAAGCACCGCTATTTCTCCTGTGATCGTTATGGCAGCCTGGAGCACTGCCACAGCCAGTCACCTGCACCCAGCAGATCCGCATCACCAGGAGATCATCTTGACTCCAACAGTCTCAAACCGGTTAGTTACCCAGAAAGCTGATCTCCTTCACTCTCTCCCTCTCTTACAAGTATCAGTTTCTTTCCGTTTCTCCCTCCTCCCTCTCTCTTTCTCTCTTTCTTTCTTTCTCTCTCTATACATTTTATCATCAGTTTATCACAATAAAAAGATAGCGTCTTTGTCATGGTGCTCAGTTGGTAAGCCAAATTGAAAAGTTTACTATGTTATTATAATTTCATGATTATATGACATGTTATTTGAAAAATATTATATAATATATAATGTAAAAATCTGCTGATGGTATTTTAATAATTTTGTGTTTTTTTATATCTGTCATTTTGTAAAAGCAAGAAGCTACTTAATGCTTTAGGTTATGCCAACTAACACCCTTAACCATGACGAAATCACGCTTTTCTCAACCTGTGTCATGACATGTGCTGCATTGTATTGCAGGCCACAGGCTCCACTAAGGGCGCCACGGTGGTCTTTACCTCAGGCACCAGTACACTGTGCCGTGGTCGCCGGCAGCTGCCCCAGACCCCCCTCACCCCAAGGCCTGCGGTGGCCTTTAAGACAGCCAACTCCTCCCCAGTGCAGTTAAGCTCAACCCGCTCATCCGGCCCGGGACCCACCTGCCTCAGCCGTGGCCAGTCGGAGCATGACACCCTGCTTATCGGTGATGCTCAATGCCACGCCCCTGTGCCCGTCACTCGCATCAGCTCTGACCCCAGTCTGAGCCTCCTGCAGAGGGACCCCCAACTATCAGAGGCAGAGGACTTTCAGGATGCACTGAGCACGTATGGTTCAGGTCGTTCGCCCAGGATGGAGGCCTCGGTCCCTCTTCACACAGCCACCGGGGTGGGCCAGCAGAGCCGGAGTGGCGTCCCCAATGGATACCATTTCACTTTAGGAGTGGGTGCAGCCCCGGTACAAGGGTCCAGTACAAGGGTCTCCCCAAGCTACCAGGAGACAGAAAAAGATGACTGGTGCTAACATGATGATGAACAGAGTCTGTCTCAAAGCTGAATCTGTACAGTGGATGAGTTTTATCATCTTCGCCCCAGGATGGCAGTGTACTATGGCTCATACCTGTGTACTAATGTGAAACTGAAGTAAAAAAATGGAGGGAATGTTATTTAAACAAGTCATTTTTCATTTGTTGATTATCCAACCAGGCCAGTGTGTTTAAAACATGGCATTCCCTGATTTTGTGTAATCGCTGGTTCTCTGGTCACAGGTATTGATAACAGTGCCATGGTGCATTTGTTAACCTGAAATGAGCTCAACCTGCCACTGAAGAGAAGAAAAATAGTTTAGCTATGACTGCAGTGCTACCAAATGCTACAACACTGCCCTCCACCCTCCAGAATCATTGTAACAGGGCTACACTCCACAGGGGAGCAAAATGTTGGTCATCAGAAATGTTTGTTTATCGAGATGGTGAGGAGCCAGGATGCATTAGCTGAATGAGATGAAAATACAGCGGGTCCAGTCTGATATTATATGAACCTGGACCTTACACCCCTTTGGCCCTAAAAGGTGGAAAGTGTTTTTAAGAGTGAGACTGCTCTGAGAACGTCCTTCTCAATGTTTGTCATGCTGCTGTTTTATGTCTCTTCTCTAGTGAGTGGCACAGAGGAACTTCTCCCACTAACTAAAAAAGGCCAAATTGTAAGTAGTTTTATAGCAGACAGCAGTAGACTGAATATCTTTTCACAGTGTCCTTTTTTGTACCTTGTACATGATGAGTGTAGCTGAGCATCCTGTAAAGTCTACTCTTTTTTACTGTATTACGCTCAAGTGGTAAATTACCAAGTGCCTAACCTTTGAGATTTATTGCTGTATGGTTATGATGTATGTTCAGACATTATAACCTAAGAGAGGCAAATACTAGATACTGTACACTGTAGGTAGATGTCGCTGATATTCGTTCCTTATGTGTACCATAGCATGTTATGAAGGTGAAGATTATGACATTGCACAAAATAGAGCATATAAAGTGAGATTTTAATGGAGTAGTTTAAGTGGACATCAGTGTGAAATTATTTGCGGCACATGAGCAAGTTTACAGAGTATTTATGAAATGACATAGATTGCAGAGATAATGATGTAGCTTCAGAGAGGTGCAGTAATGTACTAGAAACCTAATGAAATGCCAATGAAATTATTTTCAGGAAGTTTGATCGATATGCATGTTATGGGGTTGTACACTTGGTTGTTGGTGTTGTTGTAAAATTACAGCCTGTGGTGTACCTTTTTTCTCTTTTTTATGTGCCAAAGAGTACATGGTGAGCTCTTGCCTTTCTAGTGTTAGAAATAATGAATTAGATGCCGTTAAGACACTAAATGCTTTTTGTGATTTCCTCTTCCTGAAAGCATCACACAATTCACAGAAAGAACAGAATATGTCACACCGTTTTTTGTTTTCAGCTGTTTAAAAACAGGGCAAATATTAATTTAGTTCTTAAAGTGGCCTCTTGACAGCCTGGTAAACATAAATAAGGTCAGCACATTTAGATCAGAAAATGTAGATATCAAAATGGTTATAAACACTTTTTAGTGAGAAAAGGAAGATGTGCGACTTTAGTAATTAGCCCATGTTTTCTGGGTTTGATAGCTTCAAAACACCTTGATGTTGTCTTATGAGACAAAGTTTGTTCATTTGTGACATGGTTGGTATTTCTAGGGTAAAGCTTGCTGGGTTGAGCTGACTGTTGAGAAAAAATACAGCAGGGCTATGCAACAAGACGACACTTTATAATTGCTCCTCATTCTCCGTAGCTTTACCTCCTGGACTCTGCAAATCCAGGCTTAGCACGAGTGGGACCAAGACATGTTTTTTTTTTTCAATTCTTACATCCAGAGATGGTAATGGCCAGTATAGTATTTAATGCATGGCTCATTTTACACTGCTGAACTGTTAGCTGCAGCAGGATATTGCTTGAGCAGGGAACCTTATGCCATTGTCCTGCCATCCAAAAAGGAATCAGATTATTTGAATCGGTAAAGTCAGTAGACTGTTTTTAACCCAACAAGGAGCTGATGGTTAACTGAGAGGCTCTGTAACAGATTTTTACAGCATTTGACTTCACAGTGATCTGCCTTGCCCATTTGCCCCCTTCTTCTTCCTTTTTTTGAAGGAGAGATGAGAATTGTACACCCAGTAGATATGTGACTTTCCCAGACCACCCTTACTGTAAAGAAAATAGTTATTATGGAAAACTTTCTGACAGGTGCCAAATTTAACACAGCACCACTTTTGTCTCCTCATGCTGTACCTTGTCCAGTTTAACTGTGGCCTATCCATTTGAACATTGTCATGTTTGCATGTTATGACGACATATGTGCATAAACAAAAATGTACACTTTCGTATATGTTTTTGCTTTTTTTCCTATGAGGGGTTCATTTGCGTTTTTTATGTGATCTTTAATAAAAACCACATGTTTGTGGAAGTAAATTAAAAAACGTTTAAAACGTTTAAAATTTTGTTGTAAAAAAGGTGAACAAAAAAATACCTTCATGCCACAGAAGCATGGGACTAACATTACAGATCTCCTCTGTTCACTGACTGTCTATTTCACTACCATTCATTGCTATTTTGTATTGTTGAATTGAGAAATATATAAAAATAAAATTTAAGAAGTTATTTTTTTGTTGTTATACTTCCAGCCCTGTGGTTTCTCTCACTGTTTTAACACAGGTTTAAAATGTCTTTGTGCAGAGGGGGTCTCCTGAATTAAATTTAAACCCTTGGGTTTATACAGATTTTTATTGGAATTCCAGAAATACAAAGCTTTCCAAAATTGTGTTTTGAGGTCTGTAACTAAGGCATTAAAACAATAAGGGAGAACTCTTACTGTACAGTCTGAGACCATTGATTTTCAAGGTGGGTGGCAGTTAGTTCCAGTACAGCTTTGAACATAATTCTGTCAATTCTCAACTAAAACAGATTTAAGCATGCATGTTTGCGATGAAAGGAATCTCTTTTTTCGTCCGTTTTCATGTTACTTATTACCATTAAGTCCCTGGTTTTTTATTCTCTTGAATCAGTACCTTCCCTGCCTTAGTGTTCATGCTTTGTTTTAGACTAGAAGAATCCCAAAAAACATAAGAACAGTAATGACAAACTTTAGTTCCCAGACTGATACCTTCTGATGCTAGGTAGTCTCAAACCTCTCCTGAACTTTTGGCAACTTGTGTTATTTATTAGCTTGATCTTACAATAAAACTGAAAATGAGAGAATCTTGGAAATGTACAATTAGGCAAATGAAGCAAAAAAAAAAAAAAATTAAAAACCAAATGTCCTTTGCATGAAAGAGTTTAATTAGTAATAATTAAAATGTGTAATAATTAGTAATTAGTCATAAACACTGTTCGCTCCCCAGCCTATATGTTGACACTGAGCTGCAAAACCAGCCTCTTCTAAATTCACTCTATTGTGACCCAGAAACCTCGGGTATGGCATCGGATTTGAATTGCTAGCCATGCACGCTTGGTAAGTCTAGTCCAGTAGGGGCTACACCACTCTTATGGGGTGCCATTTGTAAAAACAGCTTAACAAATTTAGAGGTGTAATTTTTTCATCATTTACCACAATTTTAGTGTAATGTTCACACATTTAGAGCTAAGTGTGTTAAATAAAAAAAAACCAGTTATGTTTTGTAACATTTTTTTGCTGTGTAAATGTTAAATGTTACATTTAAATGTTAAATATATATCTAAATATATATATATATATATATATATATTTAACATTTAGATATATATTTAACATTTAAATGTAACATTTAACATTTATGCAGCAAGAAAATGTACCAAATGTACCAAAAAATGTACAAAGCTGTTTTTACAAACGGCACCCCATACACTCCATCTCCTTTAACACCTGATTTAGCTCATCTCATTATCGCCAATGATAAAGTCTGGAGCTCTGTGGGTATCTAGACATTGTAAATGAGCAGAGCACGGGTTTTTTGGTGGGAAGGTGGGGAAGCCCGGCGGATCGGCTTGTGATTGGTCAGAAGGGAGTACGTGGGCGGAGTCAGGTAAGGTGGTTGATGGTGTTATTTATGGCGTTTCACCACCTGTTTTTGGAGAAGTCCCTCCCACCCACCCTGGGGTTGGCTAGTGGTCTTCTCCCTTGCAGTAGAAGTAGGAGCCACTATCCAATCGTTGAGGGACACTGTTGGGCTCGACAAGAACCAGGCGTGAAAGAGAGAAGGTGG
This sequence comes from Hydrocynus forskahlii, assembly GCA_037974365.1. NCBI lineage: Eukaryota > Metazoa > Chordata > Actinopteri > Characiformes > Alestidae > Hydrocynus > Hydrocynus forskahlii. Next base: position 12,597,680 of record JBBPCX010000023.1, on the reverse strand, counting down.
CTTTAGCGAGCATAAACGAGTGCCCATCTGGTAGATCTAAAAGGAGAGGCAGCAACGTTTAAACCAAGAAGTAAGATGTCTTTTACTTAAGGCAGTTTAGAAGATGCACCACAAGTTTCACATCACTGATATACGGAGATCCATGCAGGCAAAAGACTCGACTGAGCTGAGAGAACAGTTTACATAAAAAACATCTCGTTTTCGCACCGTGAATCCTGCACACCGACAGTATGCCTTTTAATAGCATGGTGGCTTCACTGCTGGTCTTCATCCTCCTAAGAATTGCGAGTTCAAGTCCAGCTGGAGTCCAGACAAGTGATGTGGGCGACATGGAGCTCGGCTCAGGGATGCTGCAAACAGGTAAGGAGATGCTTCACTGCACATTGTAACTCACCTGTGTGTCTAGCGGTTAATATATGTGAATGTGTGTAGTCACCCATTCATGTATTTTATCACTGATGCACATTTTAATACCAGATTCATGAAAGTAGTAGCGCATGGATATTTGAGTGATATTTGAGAATAATTGCTGATACAGGAAGGTGCTAACTGATATGTGAGACATTTTAATAATAATATTTGTGGATTATACTTGGTATATGAGTAGTAATAACTGGGTAACATATGCGTAAATTATACATGTAGGTAATAACTGATGTAAGTAACAACAGGTATATGTGGGTAATTACAGATTAATGCTTTCAGTATTTAGGTTAGTAATATTGGTTTGTTGGTAAAAAACTGATGTATGTAATAACAGGTATACGTGGGTAATAACAGATTAATATTGGTAGTATTTAATATATGTTAGTAATATTAAGTTTGTTGGTAATAATTGGTGTATGTAATAACAGGTATATGTGCGTAATAACAGATAAATATTGGTAGTATTTGATATATGCTAGTAATATTAAGTTTGTCAGCAATAACTGATGTATGTAATAACAGGTGTATGTGGGTATTAACAGATTTATATTCGTAGTATTTAATATATGTTAGTAATATTAAGTTTGTTGGTAATAATTGTTGCATGTAATAACAGGTGTATGTGGGTAATAACAGATTAATATTGGTAGTATTTGATATATGTGGGTATTATTTGAAATTTGGGTTGGTAAGAGCTAATGTATGTATGTAATAGTGAATATGAGAGTAATAATTGGTATATGTGGGTAACAACTAATATATGTTGGTAATAACTGATATATTTATCAGTACTAAATTATACAAATGGTTAGTAACTGGGTAATAATTGAGACATATTTGAAATAGTTGCTGTATGTCGGTATACTGTAGATGCGGTATGTGGGTACAGTTTACATAATCAATATAATGAAGGGTCAATAAGTCAAATCCACAGAAATGTGCTTCTGCCCCAGTTCAGTTTTTACAGAAATTAGCACGCTTAGTATTAATGTTTGGGAAGGCCTCATGGAGACGCTGTAACATTTTGTAGTAGATAAACAGGTGCAACCGTTTAGGTAAATAATGCGCTATTGACTAAACCTGTCTGTTTCAGTTGCACTACGTAGCCTCTCTGTTATCTGAAGATGCTCTTTATCAGCTGCACCTTTATTTGATCTTTGCTTAACAAGTGTACACTGTGTGGTAAGCAAGGAGTGATGATTGTGTCAAAGCATTTGAGGACTGGTTTTCAGAGGCTGGAACACATTATGCAGATTTGAGACAGATGCTGGTGGAGTTTTGCTCCAGAGTCATTTGTCAGACCTGTTGGGTAATGATATCACCGCGAGAAACACATGGGTCATGGCGCACTAGGTCTTTAAAGTCATCTTCACCCAAAGGGGATTATGTAAAGGCGTCATGGTCACTATTATCATGTTTAATTTTCTTTTACATAACTGTAATTAAACAATCATATGTAAATCATGTTTTATCATACATCACATAATATCATATATATTTATATCATATCACATTGTTTTTATATTTATATAATTGCATATTTGATATACATCAATATAAATCATATTTTGTTATGATATGCAGTTCATTCATTACATTACATTACATTCATTAGTATTAACTTTACCATTGAAACTGTAACTTGTTCAAGTCTAGAAAATGCCTTGGGAATGTTGGCATTAAGCTCTCCATGGCTTTGTCAACAAACACAGCAAATTAATCAGCTGTTATATTTACACACATCTGCACACATCATGTCTGTACAACAAAGTCCTGTACAACATTCTACTTTTCATGCTTGCAGTTACAGTGTACTGAAAACATATGGTTGAAGACAGATACTGTGGAAATGTCCAGCCTGTTGTTATTAACCTTAATAAGAGACTTTATTTATTTTTACCTCATTCTCTGTTTTGTTTGTTTTAATTAACTTACCTAACCCCCCAAAATAATTCCCCAAAAGGTGTAACTGAAGTTTATGGACACAGATTTTATGGCCCAGTTGAAAGACGAATCTTGAGGCTGACTAATTGAATCCAGATTGCCCTTCATCGCTGAAGGTTTCCACATCCTCTGAGACAATGTTTGATAGCATGGCATGAAAAGCCATTCTAAAACACAGTATTATCTCACTTAGTTAATCTGTGCAATTATGTAATTGTCCTCCAGGTACTTGTAGAACCAAACCTTGTCTTTGTCAGGTAGGTACTTCATTTTTATTACTGTAATGCCTCTTCAGTAAAACTAGCCATGGTCACTTGCATGCTCATTTTTAAGTAAAACCTGACAATGAAGTGATGAAGAATGAGTGTGTGGGTTCAAGGAATTCTGCTCATAGCCTTTCACACATCACATTTCACTGAAGGCACAGTAACATAGGCTTTGATGGCTGTGATGTCATACCACAGCTTAAATCACTCAATGGAGTGGTTATTGTTGATTACAGCAAGACCTTGGTTGCTCTGGCAGTATGTTTTTGATTATGTCTATTCCTTATGTTCATTTTGATGGTTTAAATCTGTTTTAGGCATACTTCAGCATTTCATCTGAATTCAAGGATGTTGAAAGGGAGTTTGCACCCATCCCATTGTATTGGCTTTGCTTTTGTACTGAGATTATTCAGCTTGTGTGTGTTGTATAAGTTGTGTTGTACAGGTTGTATAAGAGCCCAAGTTGAACATAATACATTGATATTTAAATGAGTAAAGTGGCCCTTATAGTCACACATGAACACACCACAGCACTGCACACAGTGTGAACAATGTGACATTTGTTCTCTGATTTGAACCCATTTAACCCATTCTTTCATTTAACCCAAGTAAAGCAGTTGGCAGCCAAGAATGCAGCATCTGTGGAGCAGTGTGTGTGGGAGCAGTGTGTGTGGATGGTACCTTGCTTCTCATGTGCCACTTCAGGGGTGCCACTGGCAGTCCTTGGATGTGAACCCACAACCTTACCACTGTTCCAACTCCCTAACCACTGTTAAAGTTTCAAAACATACCATTTACTCCACAGTCCATCCAGTCCATAAACTGAAACTGAGTTCCAAACAGCCCACAGAGCTCCACAGAAATCATTAGATCTACATGTACCTGTCTTTTCAGCCTATAGCAGTTGAGCCCTGCCCTGTCTAGACTCCTTTCTAAACAAAGCAGAGTACATGGTAGGCAATCGGGACAAAGCTGATTTATATATATTAGTCTTTAAGAGACAATGACAAAACAATGGACAGGTAAAGAGAGGTTGGAAAATGGTCATGTAAAAAGGACCTTTGTTTTGTCCAAAACAAATATAGGAAATGAACCCTTTAAAATAATTAAGGCTTCTGTGATCTTCCTAGCTATCCTTCAAAGTGTGGGGAAATTAATAATGAATGAAATTATAAAAATAGTAAAATCTTGTTACTTAAATGTACACAAAAATGTATTTGTAAATGTTTTTACTCTGTTAAAAATAGGTTTCAAACTGAATATCTAGATTCTGAATAATTAAGAACATTGAGTAAACATACGTATCAGTGTACTGTTTCTGCAATTCTCCGGTCTTTCCATACACTAGATGGAGTGGATTCTTTTCCTTGATGTTTTATCAGTCTGTTTGCTCCCTGAGCTCATTTATCTGATAGAGTTGGACAGTGTTTCAACCATTATGAGACAGGGTGAGCACAAGACCTGCTCAGACTAATTTACAAAACAGCGCTTGGCATTTTAAAAATAATCCAGTCTTCAGTTTTCCCTGGGACATAAGAGGCTGATTACTGTTACCGAACAAATGCTATTTTAAAAGTTTTTTTCAAATAATACTGACCAGACTACCAGGAATGATTGATGGTTTAACAGTGTTGGTTTTATACTTCCTGTGACTTTATTCATTCAAATCTAAAAGCAACAAAAAATTTAGAAGGAGATCAAAACCACCTCATACTCCCCACAAAACACATAATTGTCACATGCTGGCTATTAGGGAACAATAGAAGCCAAAAATATCATTAGTGTTTTGTCTAGCTCATGAATGAATATGCATTTGAAATGTTACTATGGTTCTAAAATCAAAACACATGTTTATTGACATGCAAACTAATTTAATGGAGGATTTTCTAATACAACAGCCAGGACTTGTGTGAGAGTTCTGTATTATAAAGGCCCTGGATATTTTGTGACTTATGTTTGAATATTAATATGTTGTATTTGGCTTTCTTCTTCAAAGGAAAGTAACATGCATCAGTACTCTTTTATGTTGCTATTTATCCTATTCTAATTCTTTGAATCAAAATTGGATTACATTGTGTCAATGTACTTATTTAGACCAGATCGTGAGCATGTGTTGCAAATAATAATGCAGACAATCTGTACTGTTTTGCAGATTTGGTCTTACATAAAAAGTGTTATACTTTTAGTTGACTATTTCATAACAAAATGTTTGATGTTGCAACCTAAAAGAGCTGCAGTGACCAAATGTATGTCAAGGTTGGTTCAAACAATGTCATATGATTTGATAAGCTGGTTGTGTTTGAGGGTGAGGTTCTTTAGCTCTCTCTATTTTAGCAGACGTTATGATTTTATCACTTGTATAATGCAGAAACCCCTCTGTCTACTTGATCTCTTCTTTTTGTGGTCAGGTGTGTTTTGTGTCCAAATCCAAGCCTAGCTATGTGACTCCCTCTCCATGAGTCTCCATTTAAACTGATCATCAGTGAACTTAAGTCATTGCCTGTGCCAGAATGTATTTAAAATGAAATATGATAGAAGGAGTGGGCCTGGTTGCTCCAGATTATTGTTCCATGTATTAAAACCACTCACCATTAACATCTGTCTCCTGAAATTTGACAGTGGTTTATTTGAATTCAATTAAAGACTCATTCAAGACTTGAGATCCACATTTAGTACAAGAGGGAAAGTATAAATGCTAACAAATGTATTGTGATTTGAATTTGTTGAAAAGTTATTGTTACACTTTAAAATAGAAGTACTGAACCCACCTACTAGCTACAGCTCCCCCAAACACACAGTACTGATTAGCTGGGAGGGTGAAGGTTAGCACTTGCTTCCTTTGAATCACATGAAGCAGAAACACATCTTTTTAAACTACCACTAACATAACATATATACTGAACACTAAGGACATATTTAGACTTGGCCTAGTTGCTTTGTACCATGCCGGAGCACAATTGTGCCATAGACCAGAGTCATCCCTTTGCTGCCATGTTTGTTAAATGTTAAATGGGACATTCACATTTAAGTTCCATGCACTGTTAGCAGTCACACTAAGTTCAAGTTCAACTGAACCATGTCTAGACCCACCTCCTCAAGCATACTTGAACTCGGTTCAGAATACTGTGCTCAGATACAATATAGAGCAATCACACCAGTCAAATGAACTGAGCAGGGAAAAGAAAGAGCCATACTGCCTACCCAGAGAGAGCATTTAGCACACGCTTTTATCCAAAGCGACTTCCATTCCCTAACTACAGGGGACAGTCTCCGTGGAGCAACTTGAGGTTAAGGGTCTTGCTCAGGAACCCAGTGGTGGTGTGCTGAAGGTAGGGTTTGAACCCATGACCTCTTGGTCCAGAGGCAAGTATCCTACCCACAAGGCCCCCACCACACCTTTCTTGGCCTTCTGCTATGGGTGGTTGTGGCATCATCAGGGATCAAACTCTTGATATGATTAATGCTTGGTCAGTTGCTTTACTTGGTAGCCCGATAAAAGTTTTGTTAACGTTTCACTCCCTCTCCTGTCCTTACAGTCCATATGTGGAAACTGACCTGCAAAATCAGCCCATTCTAACTTTGTTGTTTTAGTAGTGTCCCATTAACTCTTTAACTCTGCCCATTCATACTAAACTTATAAGGAGTGCTTCAACTCAGACTGCCTTTTGTATGAGGCACAATATAGTGCAGCCAGTCGGTCAAGAAACACGTATGAACATTAAAGACTGTTTTATACTTGCGAGGGTACCTTTACAATGTTTGTTCTTTAGGAGACAAAAATTGTCCTGTATGGTAATTTTGTTCATTTGAAAAGAAAGCTCTAAAGGTTGAATGTTAAGTAATTTGACTTGATTTCTGTAAGTACAGATAACTCTTTTCTTTGGTGGTAAAGTCCTGCTCCCTGCTCTGAACTGCTGAATGGGGTACAGATGGCAGTGGAAAGGGGCAGCTTTCTAATTTGATACTGTGAAACACTTGTTGGTGCTTGTCTCCAGCACGACTGTAATTCCAAACATTATGCCAGCAACCATGGTAATGTGATGAAGAAATAAATACTGCGTGTAAAAACACATGCAGACTCTGGTCATGTCTGTGTCTTTGATGATTAGGTGTTAATCTCAGTGGTGTGCTCTTAACCTAACCTTATGCTCGTAATACAGTCTTATGTGCAGCCTTCACTTTCTTGCATTGTTTCCCTCTATCAGCTCTTTAGCTTTGGTGTTTTTTTGGTGTTCTCAGTTTCATTCATACACAGGACTTAAACAGGGCTTGAGGTTTATCTTATATGCACATGGAGATGGGGTCCAGTACTGTAATTTGATGGAAGTCTCCTACAGCTACATGCACTGCCCCCTCTGTTTGAAATCCTGTAGTCATTTACAAGTTACAGTAGTTTGGGCACAGTTGGTCAAATTACATGTTTTATTGTTTGTCCTCTGTAAAGAACACACTTCTGTCTCTTTTAATACACAATTACTGTTGATTTGCTGAATTTTACGTATATTCATCTTTACTCCATATAACACATAGATCAAACAACAGTGTTCCTGCATTGTTGGGTCCCTATGAAACAAGTAGCCTGCTAGAAATTACTTCCGAATCCCTGATGGGAAATTTAAGTAAGGGAACTTTAGAGGGCAGTCAGGGCAGGCTTGCAATAGACCTGGCTTTAATAACACACTCTGACCTTACTTGGCACACTTTGCATGGGGAAACCTCAAAGCTATCATGTTATTGTAATTCATCTTCAAAAAAAGCATGTGGAGCAGCTGTGACTCGAGTAATGGTTACATCACTGCTGCTTGTATTCCACTCAGAAATACAGGGCAAATGACATCATGTTATTTTGAGGGATAGACACACATTCCTGAACTATTCACGGTCCACAAAGCAACCTGTTTCTTCTGGGACACACTCAGGACTATCGACCTGTATGGTCTTACACTACTCTACCAGTGGCCCATAGATGACATCATCACTTAGAACCATTTTTGGAAAATAAACAACTCAGAAATGGTCAAACATGCCATTAATTTTCTTTTTTTTTATTGAATCCTGACTACGAGCACATTGTGAACTGTAAGTGACCTTACACAATGATATATTAACTTATAAATTAACCTTTCTCATTACTCGCATCTCATTTGGCACAGGTTTGATGTACAACAGATAACTTTATGTCATAGCTGCATGAATGGAACAGTTTGAAATTATGTTTTTGCAGTTTTCTATGATAATTAATTCATTTTTTTAACTGGTTTTCTGGAGATAGTTATTTTTGCCATTATAACATTTGCCATTATAACAACATAACAATATAACATAAAGTAGTTTTGACATAATTAGTCTAAAAACATTTTTTTTTTCATTTTGTTTTTCTTAATAGATGGTATTAAATAATTAGAAATCACTCTGCATGTGGGTTTTCTTCTGCATTGTACAAGAGTGCAGTCTGCTTTTAGCCCTTGTGGTAACAGCCTCTTTATGTCTGTGGTCTTATATGTAGGTTAAGTTCTGCTTTGTCTACAGTTCACAACATGCATTGAAAATACATTTTTTGTTTGTTCTGAGGGTCTGTAGGACTTTCACAATCATGGAACAAATGACACTTAACAGTTAGTGTTTTTGACATCCATCTGTCAGTATGCTTAAGGTATGTTAAGTGACACATACTAAACATAGCTGTGCTTTTTTCTCATGTCCACTGAAAATTTAGACAAGTCAAGTGATCTTTCTTTGTCAGTCCTCAGTATAACTTGTAAACATTGCAGGAATGTCATTCTTTAAACCCACAGTGCAACATATAACAGGAGCACTTCACACAGGACTAAATAAAGTGCAGACATAAGCTGGATGGATATCAGATCAGCATCCTAATAGAGAAACCAGTGCAAGCACTAGTAAACTTCACAAAAAAATAAGTAAAAGTCTCTCTTAGCAGTAGTAAATGAAATTAAAATCTGTTAAAATTAAAAATACATATCTGTGAATTTATGGCCTTTTTAATCTTTTTTTTATATATGATTTTGTATTTCAATCTGTTTTTGTATAAGAGCCACTCATTGTCTCTTTGTTTATTAATGTATTGTATACCTGTTATGTATACTGTTTGCTCAACCCAAATATAACTTTTTGCTTTTTAGCGTACATTCTCTTTGTTATTATCTCTTGGATCTTTAGCATCCCCTCTCCTGACTGCTCTTGATTAATGGTGGATTTTCTGTTGGCTAAACTTGTGTCAGCTCTCTGCAGAAGCCAACTCAGCTGTGAAGGCTGGCATTGCGGAGCTGACAGAAGCTTGCCAAGAGGCAAACTACCTAAATTTGTTTTCTGTTTTCTCTTCCTTTTCATTCGTGCATGTCTCTTGAATTCTGTCCAGGAACCGTTCTCTGGCTCAGAAATTCCTCAGGTCGGAGCCTCCGTCAGGACATGTTAACTGTCTTAAGCTGTTGTTTGCTTTACTCAGATTGATTTGCCTTTAAGAGCCTTCTCTGATCTGTCCATCAATGTCTCAACAGCTGAGACTTGGGTTTGCCAATGCTGCCCTCGTGAGTCTTTTTTAAAACCTTTGAAGAGGGTTGGGTAAGAGGACAGTTATGACTGTTTTTTTACCCTCCACACACCTTACTCTGTATTTCCTAGTCTGAGACATTAACCCTGTCTGTCTCACATATTGTCAGTAATGCACTAAGATTAGGTATTGGTCCTCACTAACTCCAAAGAGGGCCCCCATTCATGTCTACACTGGCCATCAGTATGTGGAATTTGAGCTTTCCGTGTTTTAGTTATATTGTTTTATACAGTTTATATCAATTTGCACATTGTGTTATTTATATAAGTTTGTGTTGCCTTTATTTATGGATACATTTTGTTATACTTGGAACAGAACTCAGATTGCCGTGGGCTGCTTACTGAATCACTTACTGAATCAATGAGTAACAATAAGTAAGAGAGAAGTGTGAAGTCTGTTTCTGTTTGTTTTCATGCTCAGAAAAATACAAATCTACAAATGTTCAGCAACAAATGTTATGCATCAAAGTAAATGCAACAAAAGCAATAACAAATCTTGTTACTGCAGGAGCAATTAGCTGCATTTTCATCCTCAGCAGTAAAGATTTATATAGATTTCATACCATATATGCAGACCTGGCTCACACTGGAGAAAGTTTTGTAGTCTGGTGTTATGATGACAACAAGGTGCATCAAGTAAAAAAAGCCACTGGCTGCCTTAAACTGCCTTTAATGTAGCAAGCTAATTAGAATCCTCCCCAATGGCTAGCTCGGTCAATGCGGGGAGGGTATTTAGTATTTCTCCAGGAAATATAATTTTTACTTGTTTCTCTATTATTACCACCTTATCATTACCACCTTATCAAAATTACTGGTTATACTAAAAAGCTTTTTAGTCAATGAACTTCAGTCTAGTTAGCTAGTATGTGCATGTAAGACTTAAATATGGTGTATGGTGTGCATGCATGCAGGGGTTTCTATGAATGTATATTAACTATGCATTGTGCTCTTCTAAAATGTTATACCCAAAGAAATGTCAGTGTTTTTGCTGCACAGTAATACATTTATATAATTAAACATTACATTTATTTAAAGTTTTTTTACTTAAAATGTAAAAGTTAAACTAATAATAATTATACACATCTATAGAGTTGTGTTTACTGGTATGCAAAACATACTACTCACAAACATACTACTTTGTGAAATCTTAAGATCACTGTCAGAACAGTGATCTATGATGTTTCAAAGACAAACTCCTAAAATTGGAAAATTAACTTTTTAAAGATTACACTACATTACATCAGTCAGTTGTCTTTTTTAAGATTGGAGCAAAGCACTGTTTGAAGGGTTTAATTCATATTTACACCAACTTTAATCATACATATTTCATTTTTAAATTAGTTGATCTGGTCTTTTAGTTTTGTCTTTTATAAAACCCACCCTCAGATTCCTCCATTCTATGCACTTTGTACATCCTAAGTATAACTGGAGCACAGGCGAAACAACATCTTGCCAGTGAACAAAGCAGTGCTTACCAATGTAGCAGCCTCTTTTTCCAAATCACATTTTTGACGTCATACAGCTGCTTTTAACCTATAATCTTTGACATACCTGTCCCATGATGTTTTTCAATGCTAAGCGTAACAAACAGTGGAAGAGGTAATGTTCATGTGTACACACATAATGTGTTCTCTGAGCACAAGTCTTATTTCAGGCTTTTCATTCAACTTATATCCACGGCACTAACAACAGACTTTTTGTTGGTCAGACAGCGTTGACAAGTGCACTATTAAACCTATGCCTCCTTGAGGCATTGGACTGGTTCCAAATTTTCAAAGTCAGTTTGTTCCCTTCCTATACCTTTACCAAAAAGTCATTCTTTTAGAATCCACAAATCTATTCAGTTCATCCGTTATCAGCATGATCCCCAGTTGACATTATATTGTCCCTTCTATGTTGCACTTAAAATACACTAGGTTTTATATTATTTCAGTAATTAACTCCATAGTCCAAACATAACATTTCTGTCTAAATGATTCCAGAGTGTATTCTCTTTGGCTTCACCCCAACCTAAATGTTCAGCCATGATGTAATGCTCTTTGTAAGAAGGAAAGTGTAAGAGGAAGGTTGTAAATGGTTGTATGTTATTGCTCCTGACGAGTGCAACGTCCATCACTGGTGCAGGAATGAGGCTGGGGCTCAAACTGAGGTAGCAGCTCACCTTCCACATAGACCTGTCTGTCTTTGGCCATACTTTTGTTTGGTCTCTGAAGAGTAACATCGAATGCTAACCTCAGAGGTCATCTTTGCAACAGCCTATGAGGCACAAGGTAAACCTAGTAAAAAATTTACAAGTGCTTTTACAAGCCTTTGAGCAGTCATGATGGAGCAGTTCTGGTGTTATTGTGCCCTTTGAATGGCTTCTAACATGACGAGAAGGGCTCTAACGAGACAGGGTAGACATTTAAGATGAGAACAAAGCAGAGCTGGTCTGGGGTTTAACTGAGCTTTAGCTGTATGAGCCTTTATTAAGCAAACAGAGCATTACTGCTCGAAGAGGGCAGCTGGTATCCATCAAATTCTGTTCCACAAAGATTAGCTAATCTTTCTGATTAGGAGTCCTAATTTACAATAACTAGAGCAATGTCCCCAATTTAACAGTTCTGTAATGCAAAATGAGACATGTTACAGTAATCCTAGCCCTTACTAGACATTCTCTTAAGTGAAAGCATGTTAAATGTAATACTGTAAATGTAATAACAACAATAGAGTAATGTTCATAAATCTGAGACCAGACTTCTATAATTTCTACACAGAACCATTGAGTAGGTTATTCAATTTCCATTGTCTATTGTCTGAAAAAACATGCAGAAAACATGTTAATGTTAGTGTAAGTAAAATTGTTTTCTTCGTTAAATTACTTCATAGAAGTAAAAAATATATAGGTTAAATAACTATTTAACATTCTTTTAAAAAGCTCACAATGAAAAGGTGAGGCATATTGATTGCCTTTGAGGTACATTCTAAGAGATTTTATTTTATTCAAGCATTTATTTATTTATATATGTATATATTTATATAATTTATTTATATGATTTATTTCTCATTATAATTTCACATATTTCCTGGGTCAGATAGCAGTAAGATATGCTATCAAAATATATTTTTGATTACAGTTCCAGGTAAAAACCTGTCCAACCACTTTTCCCCACTCTGACCTCTTGGATGTACATGTTTTTATTTTTTTTTAAATATTTTAATAGCATATTTTGTATCTTTTATTATCTGTGATAAAAAGAAATCCAGCATTTTTTGTGATGAAACTGCAGCAGTGAGATGATGGAGCTACTGCTTTATAACTGTGTTACCATCGGTCAGTTAATCTTAGCCAGTTGATTCCAGTGGTGGCCATTCCCCATGTTCTAGCACACTTCATAACGCATGTCTGTTGTCCCAGAGGTCCACTCAGTGCAAAAGCTGTTTTTGTCATCTGATGTAAAACGTCCTTGTAACAGGCACTCAGCAGTTGAAGACTGACCAGTGCTGCTCCCCATCATCTGCTCACACACACACATGGGTGCAAAAAAGGCCATAGGGTCAGGAGACTCACTCCATCTGTTTGTACATGCCTGATTCTCAATGCTATTGGAAATTGAGCATTTGTTCTGTGTGTGACTCTTTTACAAGTAATTGTGGTCATATGGATTTGATGCATGGAAGTTACAAGAAATCACATCCTTAGTTTTCAAGTGACAGTATTTCCCAAAAGTATTGAGTTAAATTGATACAGTATTCAGTGCATCATATTCATATCTGCCTTAATTTTCCTCCTATTCAGTGTCCTTTTCTTCTTTCAAAGAAATAACCCACAAAATTACAACATTCCTGCAGCCAGTCTGCGACTGGCAGAGCAAATACCTGAGACCTTGTGGTGCTTTGAAATGTCAACTTCATCTTTTACTCATGGCTAAGAATCCAACATATGTTTGGAATTCAATCCACATCATGAAATATACACTAGAACATCACAAGAGTCAAGATTCTGTTGCTGAAAAGGCTAAAATAATTCATACTAAACACTGATTTCACAAAAATTTCACATTATTCCTCACTCATGTTCAGTGGAGGTCTTGAGGAAAATATCTTTTGGCAAGTGTCATCACTGATTATCCATGATTAAAGGCAGCAACGGTTTTCAATTAATTGTGTTCCATGAGGAAATGACCTGAAATGGTGAATTTGTTTTATGAGGCTAATGTTGGCACTTGATGATCCAGATGGCGATTGCTCCTTGTTTGTGTGTTGAAGCAGGCAGTGAAGAAGGCCACCCCAGTGTTTGGAAAAATGCACGTTTGGTGCTCCGCATCCTCAGCCTCCCCTAGCACACGTCTGTTAGAGCAATAAAGGATATCACTTCATGTCAGATGGGCGACACACAACATCCAAAATTTAGAAACCAATGTACACTTGCTGCCGTAGGAGGTTTCCAGCACTGCCCATAGTCTCTGAACACCTCTCATCATCAAGCTTTACTACATTTTATTAAACAAGATCAGAAAAAAACAACAAGAGTGTTTGAAAGTTACATTGTGCAAGTGGAAACTTGATTGTATGAACAGGCTGACTACTGGGAGGCCAACAGAACTCTGAGGTCAAAGCACACTCTGTCTGGATGCATGGTCTGCAGTATGTTCTATCCCACAAATTTTCTGGCTAGCTAGACCCTTGCATTTTCAGTTAAGGTTAGATCATTAAATGTAATGATATTTTGGCAAAATTGGTCATGATAACTCAGACTGAATTTTAATAGGACAATTGGGATCAGCAAGAGAAAGTAGAATAATATGAATAGGAGAAATGCAAAATACCCTTTCTCATGTGATTAACCTTCATATGGAGGTAACTGGAAATGCATTTGAAAGAGACTACGGACAGTCAATACAGGAAAACTTAGCGAAAACCTTACAACATAGTTGCAGTTTTGGAACATAGTTTTGCCTCTCACTGGAGTCAAACTGTATAAAACATCATGCGTTGAACTGCTTTCTCTAAGTTCAGTGGGTGGATGCATTCTGCTCAGCTACTTATGTGAAAGAAAACATGGGGTGGTGACTCAGATTTCAGGAGTATCCAGTGCCATTCTAGCCATCCTGTTGGCTTTGCCTGTGTGTGAACCACAATCAGTCTAATATTTTAGATTAGAAAAAGATACATGAAAAAGACGCAACTTTCCCTCATGTAGTTATGGTGTTTTCAAAAGGCAAGTGGCCAAACAGAGACGCTTGAACTGCTTTTTAGATATTTATTAAAGAGAAAGAGATATTCTTTAAGATGCAGAGCTCTGATGAAGATGCAAGGAGGAAAAACTAGCCCTGAGAAGTCCTCTCTTCTGTCCTATATTCAGGTTTTTATGCTATTGTGACCAGAATTATGTAGAATAATGACATAAAATAAAGCCATTAAGGAAGCACTGATGCAATAGGGCCTCTATCCCTATAATGGCATCTCAGTTAATCTGGTCTGAAAGTGAGTGGGATGGATGCTGTGTAAAGTTTTAGGCAGAGACAGTAAGAGCATGTGTGAGACAAGAGAATTAAAGAAATGCTAAAAATAATTTGTGATTTTTCATTATAATATTCCATTTCCAATATCATATATATAAAAACACATGCAGTGACAGTGTTCCTGAACTGTAAACTGTGTGGTACAGTGATTATTGTGCAGTACAGTTCAATTTTAGACCATATTGTGGATATTAAGTTTGGTTTACTCTTAAAATAAATATCTCACAAAATGTTCCTTGAGGCAAAAACCACTTTGGTTCCCTAAAGAACCATGTTTGTAAATGAGACAAATGTGAATTTGAAGAACATTTTAAAGGCATAAAGTGTCTTTACACAATGGAAAGGAACTTACATATCTAAGTTAAAAAGGTTCTTCACAATGACTAATCTAATTTACAAATATGGTTCTTGAAAGAACACTTCACTGAAATGTTCTTTTGGGACCCAGTAATGGTCCCTCCACAGCATGATGCAAAAAACCAGTTTTGTCATTTAAGATAGCACTCTTCCAAATGCCAACAATAGGCCAGAACAAGTTAAGGAAAGATTAAGGAATGTATTCTTCTACCTCAGCAGCTGTAGGAATAGAGCCCATGGGCGTGACTTGCCATTTCACTTCTGCATAGTTGCAGCTACCATTGGAAATCATATACATGTGTCTCAGCAAGATTCACCACACATGTGCAGGGGGCATGACATGTAAAAAGGCTGACAGTTGATATTGCTCACTTTTCTCCTGGCAAAATGTCTCTAAGATGTATAGATTTTTGACAGCTCACTGATGCATGCATATTTTTCAAAATTCACCATATGATTACCTATATTGGGCCTTACAACAAACCATGCAGGCTCTAACCTAGAGTAGCTGTCCTTCATTTTTCTGTGTCCTCTATGTTCATTTTCCTTTCCTGTTTCTTTCCAAATAAGTGGGTTCTTTGGCCTAGGTGTGTGTCATGTTTGTTCATCTACCTCTAAACATAAAAGTACTTAAATACTTGTCTTTGAACGATTATGTAATTCACTGTTTCATGTTTATTAATTCACATAATAACTGAAACTAATAAACAGCTAGGTGATGACAGTTATAACTTTAAGAATCTCAATGAGGCAGACAAGACAAAACTAAGTTGTTAGTAAAAGAACATATACTTTCTGAAGTCACTGAACTATGTGGGCAGTCGTGACATTGTGCATACTCATACTCATCATGTCATAAAGTAACATGTTTTATGGTTGTAGTGGTTTAACTTTCAGTTGTAACAGCAAGGCGGGGCAAAGTGGATGATATGTTCACAGCGACTGCATGAAACTAGAACTAAATAAATATGATTGTGTCATTAAACAATCATAAATAGACCTTGATTACTTCTGTTTACTATATTTTAGTTCTGATTTCAGTAAACATTTTTAATCTAGTCTAGAACAGTTTGTATATGTACAGATGTGCATGTCTGAATTTAATAAAGTCTGGTCACATAAGAGATCACATAAAAGATCATTATTCATATAATTTTTTAACCATATTGCCCAAACCCATCACACACACACACACACACACACATACACACACACACACACACACACACACACACACACACACACACACACACACA
>JBBPCX010000023.1:12556926-12581257 GCA_037974365.1 Hydrocynus forskahlii | reverse complement strand
CTGACCTCATAAATGCTCTACAGAATGAATGGGCACAAACTCCCACAGAAACTCCAAAATCTTGTGGAAAGCCTTCCAAGAAGAGTAGAAACTGTTATAGCTGCTAAGGGGGACCAACTAAATATATATATATATATTTTTTTTTTTTTTTTGAGAGAGAGAGAGAGAGATTTCTTACAGGATAATTTTCAAATATGGAGTGTATTATATTAAACAAAAGTATAAGACCCGTGGATAGAGTGTGTATATTATGGAGTTTCACCTCGCAGGTGGCCATGAAAGTGTTAACTGAAACGCATGACGTCACCGGCGCGTGGTCATGTGGCGTGGTCAGGCAGAGCTGCGCGTAAACACCGACATGCAGTGTAGGTTCTTCTGGATTATACCCCCCCCATACCATGTGTTTATCCTCGAATGATGGCCAGAACTGTTTCCTGTAGTGTCTGAAGGGTTCCTGTGAGCTCTTGTCATGTTGTGCTAGCTGGCAGGGCTTTGCTGGTGCAGAGGCTGGGTTGGTTTGTTGGCTCCCTGCTGGCTGGCTGGTTAGATGACCTCCCAGCACAATGGACTGGCTGTAGTAGGGATTAGATAACTTTAGTCAACACGTCGATGTTTTCAATCCCTCCTTGGACATTAAAGGATTGGCAAGGTGCTGAAAGAAAGGTAAGACTTCAGCTCATCCACTGACCCTCTATCCTCTGAGCTGAACCCCATCTTCACTGTCCAGTGGAGGAAGAGGAGGTTGCAAGTAAAGGGATGAATGTCTCTCCTGAGAAAATCCGTATAAAATCACTGATAATAGAATAACACGTGCTGGAGTGCTTAGTTTATGATCACCTAATCATCATGTCACTGTTGCACTGTTGGCTGAATGTAATCAAATCCACACAACAATGTAGTATAAACTCAACCCAGAAGAGCAGTGGCTGCAGCGGAGTGGGGGGTGGAGGGGTTGTAAACTCTATTAATGCCCAATTTTGACTTAAAGCCTCTTCCTCTAATTGTCCAAACACAAAGACATTAACTAAAATAATTTGATTATCATATTATAATCTATATAATAGCCTACTGTAAACAACTTATATGTGCAGTTTGAGTATGACAACTGGCTATGGCTGCCCATGCGTTTCACAATTCATGGTAAATCCCATAAACTCAGGTAGGGGAGCAGGATTAATACAAACCAGATGGTTTTATTGTAGCATATCCAATCCTCTCGTATAACCCTGATTAATGTGAGACAATATCCTCGTCTCTCCACATGAGAACAGTTCTTGTACATCTGTGGCCTCTAACACCCCTGCTTTCTCTGTCCCATTGTATAGGAGGTGGTAATTAATCTCAAAGACAGATTGTTTTTTTGCTCTAGTCTGTACCTCAGTTCTCATTATGGGCCTGCAAAGTGTTAGGTTGCTGTAGCAACGATCGTTGATCAGCTTGTTTGCATGCTCTTTATTAGGAGCTCAGCATCTGTGAGGAAATATGCGGGCATGTCTCACTCTGTTCTCTACACAATTATACCTCTCTTTTTTGTCTTTATCTCACTCTGTCATTCTCTTTCTCTCCATGTCTATTTCTTTCCTTTCTCAGGCTCAATATCTGTGAACTCCTGATTTTATGAAGGATGTACTTACCCTTGAGGAAAGACTTTGTCTCTCTGACACTGGGAGAGCAGCACAGTCGCAGCTACACCAATGGAAAGCACCGGAGACAGTCATGCTGGAGGGTTAGTTTGCTTTATGTCTAGTCCAGCCATATCTATACCATACCTAGTCAGGAGAAGCCTCTGTCTTGCACGTTTTCAGCTAATCTCTGCCCAAACACAGCTGATCCAGCTGATCCAGCTGATTGAAGTTCATGAGTTTTAGGCAAGGAATAGTTTAACCTGGGGTCCTCAGGACTTCAGACCCCCCCTGGCATGAAGACACATTCTAGTAGGCCCCCAGACTGCAAGATTTACTGAGAACAAAACACCACACAGTTTCAGATTATCCTCATGAATAAGTGGCCTGAATAATGGTCCTGTCTCAGAACCTGAGATCTTGCAGAATTTCACATGAGCAAACATAAATCAAAACATATTTCAGAGGACTGCAGGGAAGAGATTGCTTGTATTTTTTGTGTGTGAATTTAGTACTGTGATATTTAGATATAAACATATTTTTTTTCTGTGAAGATTGGGTTCTCGTTAGTTAATGACATTTGACTTTTTTTTGACATTATATTTTAATTATTTAAGTCTTCCCTTAAATTATGATGCTGTCTCTGAATTTGGGAGTGGCAAATCAGCCAAAAAATCGGTTCTGAAGTTGTGTGGGTCTGACATCAAAAGCAGAAAATCAATCTTTCCATTATGTGTGTGTGTGTGTGTGTGTGTGTGTGTACGGTGGGGAAATAATTATTTGATCTGAATTTGTAAGTTTGCTAACTCAAGACTGGGGGCAACTGATGGTCATTTTATGTTTCTTCCATTTCCGAATAATCGCACCAACAGTTGTCACCTTCTCACCAAGCTTCTTGCTGATGGTCTTGTAACCCATTCCAGCCTCGTGCAGGTCTACAATCTTGTCCCTGACGTGGGAGCCAGAAGTCTGGCAGGGTTGTAGAGGATCAAATACTTATTTCACTCACTGACATGCAAATCAATTTATAACTTTTATGTGACATGTTTCTTGATTTTCGTTGATATTTTGTCTCTCTCCATAAAAATAAAACTACTTCATAAATTAGAGACTGTACATTTTTTTGTCAGCAAACTTACACATTCACCAGGGGATCAAATAATTATTTCCTCCACTGTATGTCTACTTTAAGCATTTTTATTACATCCTTCAGCATGCCTTATGTAAGATTCATAATTATATGACTAAACACCTCAAATTAGCCTACCTGCTGCTCCATTATTATTGATAATTATGTGAATGTGAGGATAACCTCTTCTTAGTCTCTTGCCAGGTGAAGGTTTATTCAGCTTTTTGCTTTCTATGGATTACCTCTCTGCTCAGTTCTTCTAATAGCTATTGTGCATCAATTTTTATAAGTGCATACCTAGACACCTGATTGCTTGCTATGTGACAATAATCAGTAGTAACAGTTTCTTGCCTAGTTCTGATATTAATGTGCATTTGGTTTTCTTTCCATTTGTTGCTTCCCTTGCTGTGCAAATTCAACATTGTGTTCAAGCCTGTACAATTGTGATGGACAGTGATGTAAAGAAATAATAATATATGGTGGGAATGTTGTGTTCGTTCGTCATAGTAAGATATTTGTGTTTCCTTTTCAGA
Source organism: Hydrocynus forskahlii (assembly GCA_037974365.1). Lineage (NCBI taxonomy): Eukaryota > Metazoa > Chordata > Actinopteri > Characiformes > Alestidae > Hydrocynus > Hydrocynus forskahlii. Next base: position 12,577,973 of record JBBPCX010000023.1, on the reverse strand, counting down.
AATGGAAGCAGTTGTCCAGGCTCCAGCGTAGTCTGATCCTGTTTCTGGTGGCCTTTCTGCTTATCTGTGGAATCTTCTATTACCCAAGCCTCTCGGAACAGTGGAAAGGTGTCTCCTAGTTCATCTTCCAGTTTCATTCTCAAACGTTTAATGTGCAGAATAAGCCTTCATACAATAACTTGGGATTTTTTGTTGGCTTGTTTCAGACCTCTTCTCAAAGCAGCCCACTGTTTGTAGTTGTTATCTAATATCTAGTTTGACAAATCAATACTTCATTAAAAGGGCAATATCCTCCAGGGGTCACATCCATTTTTATTTTTCTTTGGGGTCCACTTATGGTTCTAGTCTGTTCCAAAACCAGTTATAATTAATTTTATATGACAATTCTCCAGCCTCCTCCTGGGTGTGACGTTAAACCGCATCCAACCCTGCTAGCGGTGCTCCAATTTGCAGAAAGAAAATATTTGGGGTTGGGGGCACTCCAGCCTCCACAGAAACATGCACATAGTTCTGAGGCAACAGAGGGTGCCCAAAGTTGCTCTCCGTGGGAGTAGCTCTAGTAGCTGCTGCCCTCTATAGGAGGGAAGACACTCGTTAACCTCATCGGAGGAGTCGAAACCATTAGAGGGCCAGTAAAGTCAGGTCTGTTGGGCATCTGAACTGGTGTAGTGCTGAGGAATCACCTACATGGCAGCATTTGTGTTGTAATCTGAGGTGGCCCATTTGGGTAGGTGCGTAGAGCGTCTTGCCAGTCTGATGACCTTCTTCCTCTGCTGTCAGCTGAGTGTTATAAGTTTTCCTCATTTCAGTAGTAACACTCTCTCAGGTGTACAGGGACAGGCCAGATCTCCGTAGGTGGGTACATTTATGAGTGGTCTGTTTACTCCAGGCTCAGACTGTTTCTAATGAGTTTGCATGCATTTTTGCAAGAGGAACTTTCAGACATAGGCGTCAGTGCTGATCCTGATGCAAAAAGACCCTGAAGGCAGAGAGCTGTGTTGGTGCTGCTGGTGTTTCTAGGAATGGGTGTTTCATCTCGCAGGGCATGTATTCTTATATATCACACTGCACTTGCGATACACTGGGCTGGCATCTTTGGGCAGTTGTTCAAGTCTGATTCTCCAGCTAGGATATTGAAGAGCTCTGGGTCAATGGTTCTTGGGGCTGATTAGCTGAGAATCACCCAGTCTCACTGAGATAGCACAGATGGTGGAGCAACTGAGGGTAGGGAGAGCTGCAGTGGTCTGTGGTATCTAGGGTGAACTTCTCCACGCAGGCGGTTAGGCTGTCCTCTTGGCATTGCAAGCAGTATTTGCTTCTACATGGGAGACAGGCATCACCCCTACTGACAGAAAATTGTAGTTGTTGCTCCTGTCTCGAAAGGGAAGGGTGACTGCAGCAACTACAGGAGAACACTTGGCAAGGTGCTAGCCAGGGTCATCCTCAGTTTGATCCATGATCAGTTGCTCACTTATCAGCAACTGGAGCAGTCTAGTTTTAAACCTAAAAAGTCCATTGATCGCAACCTAAGATAAACCTTCATTAGTTCCACAAGTGGGAAATTTGCAGTGGAGTTTTCTTACTGTTCCTGTAGGACTGATAGATGGAAATGACCTCTATCTGTCTTGTGTTCACTTGCATTATTTAGGGTGTAAATGGGCTGAATAAACCGTTGTAGACTCAAAAGATAAATATTCAGCACCCTCCACAATTATTAGCACCCCTGATAAAGATGTTTATAAAGCTTTAAAATAAATTGTTTTTTTATAGGACTAGCTTATTCTAACACTGAAAATAGAAAAAATAGAAAAAATCTAAACTTTATCTCAAGGTTTTTCTTTTAAATCCATCATTAAGTAATAATTATTTTTAACAAATCAATTGCTGCCACAATTATGGGCACCCTAACAAATCCTGTTGAATTTTTGTAGCTGATACTTTACATTTTTAAGTTGATCAGAGTATCTAGGAACTTTTAAGTAGTAATTCATGACTTCCTGTGTTTTTGGGGTATAAATATGAGTTGACACAGAGGCCCATTTCTCTTAGCCACTCTTCAAAATGGGGGACATGCCACTTAATTAAGGCTGATGTGTGTTGATTTTCAAAAGTCAGGGAATAGCTACTTGCCTAAACTAGCCCATATCCACAGTCAGAGTAATAATTGAAAAGTTTAAAACAACTGGACCTGGGACAAACAAGATTGGACAAGGATGTTATCTTGCCACCATGCACAGTGAGAAGGATGGTAAGGGAGAAAAAATTATCTGAAGCCCACTGTTAGAGAACTGTAGCAAAGAGTGGCATCTTGCGGTCACCGTCAGCAAGTCTCCATAACAACCATTAGACACTATCTACATGCCAGCAGGTTGTTTGGGAGGTATGGCAAGAAAAAGACTTTTCATTTCTACAATCACAAACAAAAACGTGTGGAGCTAAACACTTCTGGGACTTTAACTGGGACCATGTCCTTTGGTCAGAAGAGACTAAGATTCAGCTTTTTGGCACCAAACGTTCCAGGTGGGTCTGATGTAAAACAAAGGATGAATATGCAGAAAAGCACCAAATGCCCACTGTGAAGTTTGGTGTGGGCCTGTGTCTCTTCCAATGGCTCTGGGAACATTGAGTGTTTCAGAGAGGGTACCATGAACTCTTTGAAACACCAGGCATTGTAAATAAAAGTCTCATGGCTATTGTCAGAAAACTGAAAAAAGGTTGTCATTGGTATTTTTCAGCAGGATAATGACCCAAAACATCAAGGAAAATCAACTCAGAAATGGTTAATCAGACACAAAGTCAACCTTCTTCCATGGCCATCTCACTCACCAAACCTAAATCCTATAGAAAACTTTTGGGGTCAGCTGAAAAAGGAGAGTGCATAACAGAGGACCCAGGACTCTCTAGAGAGATTGTGCAAGGAGGACTGGTCAAAGATCCCTCTCTCTGTATTCTCCAACCTTGTGAAATATAGGAGAAGATTACTGCTATCCTATTGGCAAAAGGGGGATGTAAATAATATTCATAGCAGGGGTGTCAATAATAGTGGCACACATATTAAAAAAAAAATTCCCGCTGAATTAATATACTCAAATTGAAGATCTCCTTTTTTCATTGAGATGTTATTTTATTTACAAAAAAAAGGCTTTATACACATCTTTATCAGGCGTTCCAATAATTGTGGAGGGCGTTATACATAGTGTTTACTTGAAAACACTTCTGTCACACAAAAGTATCTTTAAACAGTGTTCAGTCTCAACACTTTATTTAGGATAATGATGATGCTGTTTGTTTTAAAGTTTCCATATTTATCCCATAAGTAAATAATAACTGCTTCTCTCTTTTCCTTGTTCTTCAGCTCTGTCGGACAGGACAGTCAACAAGCACTGGGGTGACATGGAAAACCAAGGCTTCCAGCCCATTCTTCCTGGTCTAGTCCCAAAGGTCATTGAACAAGAGGAGCCTCCAGAGCCACAGAGATCAAACACCCTCATCCTGCCTAAACCTCAAGCTTTGGTCAGTGCCCCTCTGTCCCAGAAAATTTTGAGTCTCAGTTTAATTTAATGTCTAATAAAATACTAAACTGAGGGAACAGCTGGCAAAACGCCATACACTATACATTTCATCTACATTTTTCTGCAATGTTTCAGGTATTTGAACCGCCAAAGATTTAAATTTATAGCAATAAGTGTTGCATTACAAGGTTAAGTGGGGTTAGGCAGAGCAACTACAAAATGTTAATAACAGACAAAATTCTCAAGCAATATATTCCATTAACAGGATGTGATTGATAAGCATCATGACTGTGAAAGATTATTCCAAGCAATCCAGTGTCTTTCTAATAATCTGACACATTAATGCAATATTCAGGTGATACTTAAAATCATGTCTTTACATATTTTTTATTTTTTACAGCAGTGTAAACCTACTGCAGGAAAATATTCATAAAATAGTAACCTGTGTGTTTTTTAATTCATAAACATTTGCATATTCTTGCATAACTGAAGCATATCAGAAAATTATATTCAGAATAGAATATGTCCCCAAACTTTTGTCAGCTGCGTAAATACTAATTCATTTTTTGTTACTGTTTGATTTGATTTCTCACCTGCAGAAAAAGCCTCCAAGTAAGCGTGGTCCTCCAGTCCTGCAGAAGAGAAGCAACATGTCAGACTGGCAGGTGAAAGACAAAAAAGAGCCTGTTGTAAGAAGAGACGAAGAGCAGGAGAAAGAAACAAAGACAGTCATTAGGTATAGCCTCAATACATTAGTGTTCCAGCCTCTTCCACACATGAGGCTGTTAATCACTCTATTTATGGAAAGACCTTGAGCAGTACAGAGAAAGACAAAGCTTAAAGTTAGACACATCATGGATTTGTGTGGAGACCGTATTCTTGGCTTTTGAACTCTTATGAAACAGGAGGACTATGATACTTCACGGTAAAGCCTTTTATTTCCATTTTTATGCCATTCGTATTGTACCCATTTAAAAAGAGCACTGCTTAAGTGGTGTTTCTCACAACTTGATGCAATTTGTTCTCATATTCAGAACTTATTTTTCTGTTGGAATAATTCTGCATTCACCTCTGTCACTTCACTGAGACATAAAACCACATTAAAATCCATTAAGCAAATGAGTAATGTGATAGCCCTGTAAAGTGGCATTGCTAAGTAAAGTTATAAATTGATTTTCAGGGTCATGGATTGGATTAAGCTGTTTGTTCATCTTTGGAATAAAGCCCAATAAGAAGCCTCTTATAAATGCCTCTCCCAGTCTTATAGTCTTAAAATGGCTTTTGAATATCTATACAGAGTTTTGTCTCAGGTTAATTAATTTGTCTATGTCTGTTCAGCTGGCGAGGGGCCATGATTGAAGCGGAGCAGAGCACTGAGCCTCAGCCCTCAGCGCATGTGAAGGAGGCAGCAGGGCCTGCTGAGGTTGACGGTGTTGCCCCTCTACAGCCAGGTATCTTCCATCCATATTTCACAGGCGTGATCAAGCATTACGAGCTAAAGCTTTTTTTTTTAGCCCTTAAAAATTCCCAAAAATATAGCACAAGGAATTTCTGACCCACAGCATCAAATTGAAATCCCTTTTATGTAGCCAGACAAAAATCAGTAAGAAACTCCAGCGGCCAAGTCAAAGAATAAAACTTCACATTAATAATACTAACTCTTGTTATGTTACACTACACATTTGCTGGTTTAAAATTTCAACATCATAGATATTAAAACATTTTGCAATATTATCACAATATTATTTGATAATATGGTATATGATGTACAATGTTTTCAGTGTTATATAAAGATCTAGTATAATATATATTAAATAGTTCAAAACACTTCAGTTGGAAATCAAGGATATTAACAGGGAGCTTGTTCTCCTTTAGGTGTAATGAAAGCCTCTGTGCTTCTCGAAGGGCTTTAGACTGCTTATTAGAACTTTGCTGTGAGGGTCTGGTTGCATTCAGCCCTGATGAGATTAGAAAGGTGAGGTATGAATGATAGATAGTTTCTCTGATCCACAGCCTAATGCTGGGGCCTGTATACAACTCCAGGTGATTAGACATTGTGATGATAGGCAATGTACACCACAGCATCCAATTTTTACTTCAGCCTTTGGTTATTATAAAATTCCTGTGTCAACCGTGGGGTGCAACCTAAAGGAACAACGTTCATTAATTAGAAGCAGGGTATGATTACAAATATTTCAAAATAAATAAATGAACTCAAACAAACCCAGCTTGCATAGTCTGGTCCTGCTTTCTATAGTCAAATATTTCAAGCTGTAGCCTGAACCGCATTAGCAATTAACAGAGACAATTGCATTCTTAGTACTTTTCTGGTCAAGGGGTCTCAAGAGCGCTTCCTGTTCTTTCTCATAGAAAACAAGATACAGAGCTTGCTTAATTGCAGCAAAATCCCTGAGGCTTATGGATCTCATCTAGTAATTTCAGTCAGATGGCATCATATCATCAATTATAAATGAGGAAAAATATTTTTGTTGTTAGTGGTTATAGTTTTCTTCTTTGTTCTTTTGATTTTCCTTTAGTCTCTGTGAAGCCTGTGGACCGGGCAGAGGCTGTGAGAGAAGCATTCAGGCATGCATGGAAAGGCTATAAAGCATTTGCTTGGGGTCATGATGAGCTGAAGCCTATCTCTAAGACCTATGGGGAGTGGTTCGGTTTGGGCCTTACACTCATAGATGCTCTTGACACAATGTGGATTCTAGATTTGAAAGAAGGTAAAACAGCTGCAGCCTCTTTCTGTCAATCGAGTAATGCACAGCATGTTTTTCTAGCCTCAGAAACCAGATCTGCAATCCCACTCTTTTTTTTCTTAGAGTTTGAGGAAGCTAGGAGATGGGTAGAGAAGAAGCTTTCGTTCTCTAAGAACGTGGATGTGAATCTTTTTGAGAGCACCATCCGGATTCTTGGAGGCCTCCTGAGCACCTACCATCTGACAGGAGACACTCTGTTCCTGGAGAAAGCTGTCAGTTACTCACATATATTACCATCTTTTTTGTCACCTCTTCTAGAGTGAATCTATAATGGGAGGAGAAAAAGCATTGGAATAACCCGTCATTTAAATGCCACATTTTCCGTTCTTTAAGGTCATTTAAATCGAATGGTTTAAATGCTTTGTCACTGGCTCTAGATTACTGCTTACTTATTTTCTCCATTGCTAGTGTCATCCTAGAAGAAAAGCAACATTTAATGACTTAATGTCCATTTAAAAGTTAAATAGTTGAATGATGAGATTGCTATTTCTAAATGCTCAATCTGCTTTATATCTTTGTTGTCTTAGAAAGACATTGGCTCAAGATTAATGCCTGCCTTCAACACGCCATCCAAAATTCCTTTCTCTGATGTAAACATCGGGAAAGGCACTGCTCATCCTCCTCGCTGGACCACCGACAGCACTGTGGCAGAGGTCACTAGCATTCAGCTGGAGTTCAGGGAGCTCGGCAGGCTCACCCAGGACCCACAGTACCAGGTACACCCAGCATGGCTGTGTCTTGACTCCTGCTATACATGCAGGATCCGTTTATAGTAAGAGCTGTACTTATTTATTTATAGCAAAATCAATAGGTTAACCATAGCAGGTAGTTAGAGGACAATTAAACCATAATCCAGGCACTTTTAATTGTATTCCTTTTTTGGGTGGATTTGACCTAATTGAAGACCAATTGCTGGCTCAAAAAAAAATAGTCAGCTCTGGTCTAATATCTTAAAACTCACATGTACCATATCATTTTAGATTTGTTTTCTGTGTTTAACTGAACAAACTCACAAACATTGTTTCTATATACCCACAGTATAAACCCCCTTGTTTGTGTCTGTGTGGTGTTGGTGTACGTGTCTGTCTCTTTGTGTGCATGTCTGTGATCAGAAAGCAGTGGATGAGATAATGCGTCAGGTCCATAGGCTAGATGGGAAGCATGATGGCCTGGTTCCCATGTTCATCAACACGAACAGTGGGAAGTTTACCCATCGTGGGGTTTTCACCTTGGGAGCTCGCGCAGACAGCTACTATGAATACCTGCTCAAACAGTGGCTGCAGGGCAACAAGAAAGAGCCAGAGTAAGTTTAATTGACATCTTTTGCAATTCAGCCGTAATTTTTTTTTTGTGTTAAAGGCCCATCCAAAGGCAAATTTTCCTTGCCTTTTTAAACTAGTATTTTGATATTGGATGCAATCATTTCAAATTGCTCAGTTTACTCACTGAGCCCATATTAAATAGCTTATGTTGAAATGCTCATGATAGCACATTTGCATATGAACTTCTATTCAGCCTGTTTTTGATAGATAAACCACGTAAATGTTGGAAATGCGTGCTGGCAAATGATAGATAAATAAAGAAATACAAATAATACTACAAAAAATTTAAAATATGGACCATTTGAATGCAAATTGGAGTAATAATAATGATAATCTTGATTTATACAGCTATTTTTATTTTAGTTACAAAACAAACAAAAATAAAACACTGAGAAGATAAAACATTAGGGTTAAAATTAAATCACTGTTACTAGATATTTAGTACGGTAGTCATATCCTTCAATACGTCTCTTGAATATGTTTTCAGTTGTTTAAAAAACGCCTATGAAATGTGTTTTATTCTCTACAACGCTGTTCACATTATTGCTAGCCATCACCCTCACAAACGGGAAGGCAGTGTTTTTTGAGATATATGTTAATTAATGCTGTAAATTTAGACCCCTCTGCTTTATTCCATTTTTACAAAACTGACTTGGGACGTTCAGTGCTTTTAAAAGCCTCTGCTCTGTTGTGCTGCTGTCCTATATGAATTGGGAAAAGCCTGTTATATTCCGTTAATATACGTCTGTCTGTTAGCCTGCCTGTCTGTCTGGCTGTCACAGACTCTGGATAAGTAAGACCCAAGCTTTTGCATGTGCATCACCTCGCTGCTTCACACCTGCACTCACATCACACTCACAGAGTGCTGGAAGCAGCTTCAGATCTATGCTGCTCTTTTTGAGGAGTCACCTTGAAATATTTACACAGGAAGCAGCTCAAGATCTTCTAAGGACCTGACATTGAAAATCACCTTTGTATTTTTTGAGTGCTTGAACCTGTACATTTTTATCTCTTTTTTTCATAAGGATTTTTTTAAAGTTTGAAACGATCTAATAACTGATACAACAGCAGCCAAGCCAAGGTCATGCACAAAGGGATAGTAGTCAGCGTGTGTGACTGTTGTCTCTGGACTGAAACTGCACTCAGCATGATGTCTGCAATAGGCTAGAAGTGCATCTCTGCTCCACTGAGGAAAGAGACTTCTGAATCTGATATAAAGGTTTTGTCTTGTTTAACGGAAGAGAAGCAGTCATTCTGGTATGAGTATACAGTAACATTTATGGGGATTTTAAACATTTTGTATACTTACTGGAACACCTTAGAAACACCAGTGGTGTTGGTACACCCTATATTATGTAAAAATAGTAACTGCAGCTCATATTTTCCATCTGTCTTTTGTGTTCATCATCCTCATCTTTTCTTTAATGGGGAGTTTCCTACCACACTCACATCCTACTACCATGTTGGTGTCACTGCTGTGATGAGAATCCCTCCTAATAATATATATATGTTACCATTCCATTGATGTGGGTGTTGACAGGGGATGGCAAACAACAGATAGGCTTCAGTCAGTAATTGTATACTTACAAAATGCATAGGTGCATTTTGTAAGTATACAATTACTTGGTGTACCTGATGGTCAATGAGTGTAGGTATGAGGTAGATGTACCTAAATTAACTAACTGGTTGTTGCAGTAGCTCATGCATGCCTCTAGGAGGCAGATTACACCCAATTAAATGGCACATGCATATGGAAGAGGAGTATCTTTTTATTTCCTTCAATGTATAGGGGATAGAATATACGTGTGTGTGTGTCTGTGTGTGTGTGTGTCTGTGTGTACGTATTTAGGTTACTTGAGGACTACCTTCAGGCTGTGGAAGGGGTCAAGAAAAACCTACTCAAACAGTCATCACCCAGTAGACTCATCTTTGTAGGAGAGTTGTCCCATGGACGACTCAACCCCAAGATGGTAAGAAAATAAATAAATAAATAAATAAATAAATCTCACATGTCCAGGCTTCAAGCCAAGAGTTAATCTAGGCTAGTAGTGTTTGAGGGGCATCTGTTTAATCCCCAGCCTTAAATTCAATAAGATTAATAAAGCCAGTGAAGCTAGTTCGCTCATGAGGATGAAAATAGACCTTATGGATGGAGATTAGATTGTCTTTGACTTTGACCTCGGAAACATCTGATTTTTTTTTTAATTCTCTCATCCTTTTGTTTTTTCTCTGATTTTCTCTTTCCTCTATCATGCCCTCTCTGACTCTCTTTTCTTTCTCTCCCTTCCCTCCTCCCTCTCACTCCCTCCCTTCCTTCCTTTCTCCCTCCCTCCTACTCTGTCCCAGGATCATTTGGTGTGTTTTTTGCCAGGGACACTAGCTCTCGGGGCCCATAACGGCCTTCCAGCTGACCACATGGACTTGGCCAAGCAGCTGATGGAGACATGCCATCAGATGTATGTGCAGATGGAGACGGGACTAAGCCCCGAGATTGCCCACTTCAACGTGCAGAATCACAATGGCCGCGATGTAGATGTGAAAGTAAATCGCTGAGATTATTTACACTCTAATCAAGATTTTAATCTGCTGTCACAGTGACATGTACAGCCCTGGCACTTATTTTCATTATGAGCATAAATCTTTAGTGGTAATTTGCATTGTAATAACTGATTAAATTAAGACGCTGGTTTTGCAGTGGGGTTACAAGCCTGATAAATCTAATAAATAATGGAAGCTCATGTACATCAATTAGCATTGTGCAAATTGGAGGCTCAAATCATCACACACTTGCCCCAAACCACAAGGTGATCTGAGAACCTCAGTCTGACAAAAACTGTTGTCTTTAAAAATAATAAAAAGGAAAAACAAATTCAGGGTTTAAGATGGATGGTGCTACTGTATTTATCTATTCCGTTTTGTTTTATCAGTTGATTGTCTTGGAACCACATTGTTAGGAACCACATAAGCTAGTGTATTTGACATTACTTAGTAGCTCTGCATGGTTTGAGGCAAGTGTATGATGACTTAGGAGTTGACTGTGCACGATGCTCTTTTATGCACATATCAATTCATGTTTTGTTGCCTGTATTAGCCTAGTACAGTGGGGAAAATAATGATTTGATCCCCTGCTGAATTTTTAAGTTTGCTGACTCACAAAAAAATGAACAGTTTCTAATTTATGAGGTAGTTTCATTTTTATGGAGAGAGACAGAATATCAACAAAAATCAAGAAAAAACACGTTACATAAGAGTTATATGTTGATTTGCTTGTCATTGAGTGAAAAGTATTTGATCCCCTAAAACCCCTGCGATTATTCGGAAATGGAAGAAATATAAAATGACCATCAACTGCCCTCAGTCTGGAGCTCCATGCAGTATCTTGCCTCGTGGGGTGAGGACGATCATGAGAAAGGTGAGGGATCAGCACAGAACTACACAGGAGGAGCCTGTTAATGCTCTGAAGGCAGTTGGGACCACAGTCACTAAGAACCCCATTCGTAACTCACTACATCATAATGGATTGAAATCTTGCAGTGCCCACAAGGTCCCCCTGCTCAAGAAGGCACATGTACAGACAATCTTAAGTTCACCAGTGAACATCTAAATGATTCAGAGAAGGCTTGGGAGAAAGTGCTCTGGTCAGATGAGACCAAAATCGAGCTCTTTGGCCTCAACTGGCCAAAATTCCTCCTGAGATGTGTGCAAACCTGGTGACCGACTACAAGAAACATCACTGCTGTGCTTGCCAACAAGGGTCTCTCCACCCAGTACTAAGTCATGTTTTGGTTGGGTATCAAATACTTATTTCACTCAGTGAAATTTAAATAAATTTATAACTTTTATGTAACATGTTTTTATATATTTTTGGTTGATATTCTGTCTCTCTCCATAAAAATGAAACCTACCTCATAAATTAAGAGACTGTTCATTTTTTGTAAGTCAGCAAACTTACAAATTCAGCAGGGGATCAAATCATTATTTCCCCCACTGTAATGGAAACAGTTATTATCTAGGTTTTTATTTTTATTTTATTGTTTTAGCATTCTCTCTTAATTCTATAACATATGTCTTGTGTGTGTGTGTGTGTGTGTGTGTGTGTGTGTGTGTGTGTGTGTGTGTGTGTGATTGTGAATGTGTGTGTAGCCTGCAGATAGACACAATCTGTTAAGACCTGAGACGGTGGAAAGTCTGTTCTACATGTACAGATTCACCCAGGACAGTAAATACAGAGACTGGGGCTGGGAAATAATGCAGAGTTTCAACAAGTACACCAGGGTATGCCTTAACTCAAACCTACATCTTATTTCCCAACTTGGACTACTCACTAAGACTACTTCTGCTAGTGCTAGTTATTGGAGTCACATAAACTTTTGTACTATTCACTGAAACTACATCAGCTAATATTTTTCTAATTAAACCTTCTTGAGCTAAAGCACTGTTTGCTGAAAATGAGATTATTTTAGACACTTCACTACTCAGTAAGATTATTTTAGATAGTGCGCTACTTGCTGGACTGATTCAACTACTGCACTACTCACTGGGCAGATTCGATTACTGAGCTAAAGCACTGTTTGCTGAAAATGAGATTATTATAGATAATTCACTACTCACTAAGTGCACTACTCACTGAGACTAATTCAACTAGTGCACCACTCACTGAAACTAGTTCAACTAGTGCACTACTCACTGGAGTAATTAAACTAGTGCACTACTCACTGGAGTAATTAAACTAGTGCATTACTCACAGAGACTAGTTCAACTAGTGCATTACTCACTGAGACTTAATTAAACTAGTGCATTACTCAATGAAGTAATTCAATTAGTGCACTACTCACTGGACTAATTCAACTAGTGCATTACTAACTGAGACTAATTCAACTAGTGCATTGCTAACAGAGACTATTTAAACTAGTGCATTACTCACTGGACTAAGTAAACTAGTGCATTACTAACTGAGACTATTTAAAGTAGTGCATTACTCACTGGACTAAGTAAACTAGTGCATTACCAACTGAGACTATTTAAACTAGTGCATTACTCACTGAGACTAATTAAACTAGTGCACTAACTCATTGGACTAATTAAACTAGTGCATTACCAACTGAGACTATTTAAACTAGTGCATTACTCACTGGACTAATTAAACTAGTGCACTACTCACTGAGCCTAATTCCACTAGTGCACTTCTCACTGAAGTAATTCAACTAGTGCACTACTCACTGGAGTAATTAAACTGGTGCACTACTGGCTGGACTAATTCCACTAGTACACTACTCACTGAATAAGTTTTTGTTTTTGTTTTTTTAATTGAAGTTCCTTGCTTCACTTTTTGTCAGTTAACTATTTTGGAAACTTCGAAGGACATGATTCGTTAATGTTCTTTTTGGTACTCTTTATTCTAATAGCCCTAAAACAAATGTGTTTGATGTATCCCCAATTTATGTGTGACAGGTCCCCAGTGGTGGCTACACCTCCATAGGAAATGTGCGTGACCCAGTGAACCCTGGACCCAGGGACAAGATGGAGAGTTTCTTTCTTGGGGAGACTCTGAAGTACTTGTATCTACTGTTTTCTGATGATCCTGAGCTGATCAGCCTGGATAAGTATGTGTTCAACACGGAGGCCCATCCTCTCCCCATTTGGCCCTCTACCTCCTGACCGTAGCTCCAGCTGCAGGGACTGAAGCTTCCACACATAGAGGGAATCATCCAAAGTTCTTCATGAGACAGACACTGTGTCTAAGGTGGGCAGCTTTGCAGCACGGATTGTCTTCTTCACAAAATCTGTGAACAGAATTGTGCTGGCTTTTACCTTTGGATACATGAGGTTTTCGTGGTGACCATTTTTGGTGCAGCTGAAAGACTGTAGGACTGTACTTGAACTATTCTTGCAAAGTAAGCATGGACCCCACTGAGGAGGACATCATGAGAGAAAATTAATGAATCTGAATGAAATGTACTTTGTAAATTATTGACCAACTACTAAAGATAAAACTGTGACATAAGGGGGTTTATTCAGTTTCTGTTGTCATTGACATTTTACGGTTTATCTCAGAAGAACTGACTCACTAAAGAAAGACTGTTCAGTTACACACTGTGAAAAATGCCACGCACTTTGATGTAAAAATGAAGGGTTGGATTTCTTTGCCATTTTTTATTTGTGTGTTGATGCAATTGATGTTTGTATTTCATCGTGCTGACTTTTTAGCTCTTGCACAGGGGCCCAGCAAATACATTTATGAGATACAGGATACATTTGGGACCATGTTGAACAGTGAGCTATTTATTTTTAGAGTTATGTTTATTTGGTGTATGTGAGACCCATGAGATTTTGTGCTTTTCTGTTTATTTCATCTGACATTTTTAGCACTTTAGTGAAAGCCAGTCACTTGATTTAGCGGGACTCCCCATGGAGCCACTTGAATTGCAGTGCCGTGGTGTGTTGTGATCAACAGCTTTGCCAGCTGTGAGACAGACTTCACCACTGAACCAGGTTTCCTTTCAAGATGTGACAGCAGAGTCCTTTTAAAAACTGTATGGAGTTCACATGTATTGGTTTTACACACTTTTTGTCACTTTTGTTCACCAGTAGCATGTGTTGAGTTTCTACTCCAAGATATTTTTAAAACTGGAAAATATTATAGCCACTGTCTATTGCAGCAGCTAATAAATGACAATTTGTTATAATAATTTTATGTATAATCATGGATGCACTGGTGCCTGTCTACAAAAAGTTAGGACATAAACAAATACTTGCAGCCCAGTTTCGGAGTAGCTATCGGTTGTGGCTCGTGTGACATCTTTGTTTACCCCATCATACTGAAGGCTTATCTGCCTGTGGTCACATGCACTGTCATGCAGTCCTGTTCTAAGCCTCCTGGACCTGTCAGAATATGATGAGATAAGCCTTCAGTGTCATTCCAAGTTTCTTTACATTTATTGCAGCGATGATGGGCATCCATAGCCCCGTACTAGCATATCTTTCAGCTAGCTCCTCCCTGGCTCGTCACATCAGCGTGGTGGCAAATTTGTTTTTTGTGCCTTTTGAAGCACAGAACCCTTAAAGGAGCTCAACAATGACTAACTTTGCTCCTCTTTACTGTGTACTGCAGACTGTATCTGCTGATTACCTTTTGTGCTTTGCTGGCATACACTCTCAACAAAGAGCTGAAAAGTGGAGAGGTGTCTCAGGATTAAGATGTGTTTTTCAGTGAGGATGTGTGATTATTGCATAGTCTAATGCTAGGTTGTGGGACTACACTTGATAATGTAAAAGCTGGAAATAATTATATCTTAGGTCTGTCAGTCAGTTACACATATAAAGCCAGTCATGAACAGCTAATCACTGAAAGGGAAGTACAAGTACATTTTTAAGCAGGTGAGCTTTCTGTTCTGTAATGGAAAGAGTTCTGCTTAATTTAGGACAGTATGTGCTTGTTAATCAATTATTTTCCATATTGTGTCATTGATATCACACTGGACCTGTTTACATATACAATTCAGAGTTTATCTGCTTGCAAAGGGAAAATAGTTAACTAGACAATTCCTGTTAGTTGATGCAAGCCTCTCTTCAGTCGACTTTCGCAAACTAAAAGCTCCCTCTGTTTGCTCCAGCTTTAGAAAATCCCCCTTGCTTGTTTTGGCTGCTTTATCAACTTAGCTTTGCACCTTATGTTGAAAGAGAGTCCACAAACTGAAGCTTTGTACAAAGTTCTGTAAATAACGTTTAATTTATCTACATCATTTAAATTCTTAAATAAAAAGACTTGATCTAAGTGTGTTCTGTTTTAATCCATACTGAAATGAAAAAAGAAATATTTTCACTAGAGATCTACAGAACAGGGTGCCCCAGAGCTCTAATTTGAAGTAGTGGGCTTTGGGGGACTTTGCCATTACTGCTTCTTATATTTGCCATCACTGCTTTCTTACTGGACTTCCCTGTAGAGAATTGTAAAGGTTTCCTTAATAGTGCATGATCTACTACTGTCCAAAAGTGCACATTTTTCTTCTTTTCCATTTTTTTTGTTTACCTCTGGTAAAAAAAAAAACTTCCTTTTCTTACACGTGATAAATCTTTTATATAAGCTGTGTGCACATTGTTTTGCACTGCTGGGTTGGAGTGGTGCTATGTACAGCCAAAAATTGGAAAGATTTCAGATGTCACATCTGAAAACCAAAAGAGGCTGTGGTTGTTATGCTGAGAACACCAATACACAGTAAAAAGAAAGGTGTCATACATCAGACATACTTGGTTTTGCTTTGAAAAAGTCTGTCACAGTTTAATTTAATTGAAATTTGAGTGCAGCAGCATGATTGCATTGGGATTGAATTTGGGGATCTCAGTCAATGGGTCGTTCTGGACATTTGTCCTGTTGCCCTCTTGACCCCGATTTTAGCCCTGTTACTGGTTGTAAAAGTTGTGAAGAGAATAGCAATAAGGTGATTACAGAAATTAGTTTCAAGAATTTCTGATTACACAAATGCAATTGGCTGGTTTGTAGTATCTACCATAGGTTTTTTGATAGGTCAGCTGATCTCATGATGTATTTCTTTACATACTCTAAGGCCTTATAAATCTGAAGATTTGGTTTTCCATAACTAACCTGAAACAACGAGCTGACTATCTCTGCATGCCAAGAAATGTGGGGATTGTCCTGTGATCAGGGAGCTATGTTGTTTCTTAGAGGAGAATCTCCTCTCTATCCTCTTCGTTATGCCCCAACCACAGGCAATTTCTTGCTTGGCTGCAAGCTGAGCTTCATGCAGGCTCTGCTACTTCCTGAGTGCCAAAAGAGCATGCAGATATATGCTTCTAACTGTGAAGTTAACACGTAAGTAATAACATCCTGACTGAGCAAAGACATGTATGAGATCTTTTTAGTACAAACGATAACATCAATTACAAATGGCTTCTTATAAGGTGCGTATGACAGAGTCCAACCCACTCTCAGGGTGAGGTTTAGAGGCTACTCCTTGCTTAGGAGCAAGTTTAGGAACTACTACAACAAGTAAAGGCTGATTGAATGTCTCACTGATGCTAGGAGCCAAACACATGCTTTCACAGGGTACCTTCAGGTCTCTCTTCGCCTTTGGTGAAATGTTCTGAAAGTTTTTGAAATGTCCTTTAGAAAAGCCAAATAGGGATTCTGGGTTCTAAACAGCATATGCAGAATATATTTTACTTATATTTTACCAGTTTCCCACAAGTTACTGGTGGAGTTTGTAACTGTAGATTTAATTTACCCTGAGAATACATCACCATGTTCATAGTTGCAATGTACATTCCAACCTGTGGTGGTGCAAAGAATGTGCTGGGTAAACTTTCCAGAGCCATCTGTGAACTTCAAAGCTCTCGCTCAGATTGGCTGTTTATTGCCACTGGAGATTTTAAACTTGCAAATCTCTACTAATACGTGAACATTGCAAAGAGAGAGGCAAACGTGCTGGACCTTGTCTACACATACATATACACAGCACCCTCACATCAAACCACATTATGGAAATCTGAATATACCAGTCAATCGTCAGATATGCCAAGTCTAGTCTAGCAAAGCCTGGACCCTAGGAGCCATTCCTGGTCTTTAGGATTGTTTAAAGGGATTCTGTAATCTATATCGTACCAACCTTGAGAAGTACACAGTATCGATGACTAACTGCATCAGCAAGTACATCTATGATCTTACCATCTTCTGTCCTGTAATACTGTATTGTTTGTTCTTGTTTTTTTTGTTTGCACTTTGTGCGGTCCTGTCCAAATGTGTGTAGTCTTGTGTTGTTTTAAGTTGCACCATGAATCTGTACAAAAGTTGTTACATTTCACTGTGCACTGTGGAGATGGTTGAATTGACAATAAATGTACTTGACTAGCTGATGAATTGATGACAATCTTTCTCAGCACAAAACTGGTATGCAGTAATGTGAAAAAAATTGGTCACAATAAAGAATGTTTTTTTGCATTAGCAGTTTTTTCATTATCAGTTAGATCTGACTTTAGAGTAATGACTATGATAGGAGCTCTTTACAGTGCTGTCATAAGTGGGACGAGGAAGGCAATGGATGCCAACTGCTTCCCATGGATGATTCATGACTGGATGAGGAGCCTGAATGGAGCCTTGACATCATGGTGCACTTATTCAGGCACAATTGGAGATGAAAAGATAAGGGCATGCCACAGATGATGATGTTTTGGGTTAAGCATCCTCAGCCTACATTCACTATAGGCTTCCTGGAAATGGATTGAGCTTAATCTTGGACATGCAGTGCCAATGCTGAATCACCACAGGAAACACTTTTATACAGTTGGTTTAGCCTTTTTATTGGTCCTTTAGCCTTTTTATTGGATCAAGGATTTTCATTGCTGTGATGATTTGATCGCATTCAGTCACAAGCATTAGTGTGTTTGGGTACTGATGTTGGATGATTAATTCTGGATCACAAATGCCAATTCATACAAAGGGCTCTAGTAGTCCAAAGAATGCAGTTCAACTACGCCACAGCCAAGTGCTGGGGATTTTATACCAGTTTGCAAAACACCCAGTGAAAATCAGTTTGCAAATGGGGGTATGGTGTGTTGGTAGTATGGGGGACAAAAATAAATCAGTTTGTCAACTGTTAGAGCTGAATGAAATGAGTTGTTCAAGGGCTCATTTCAGTCATTTCAGAGAGCTTCTATGTTTGGCATCCTACTTTACACACTTAGCATTGGGTGGCCTTAGGCTTCAGAGCACCCCATAAATCTTAAACAAGCTCTATGTGCACAACTGAACATCTGTGTCAAGAGTAGGTGTATTGTAAAGGCGATGAATTGACTAGTTTAAAGTGGTATGCTTTAGTTAATCAGTTTCAAGTTTTTCAAACTTTATATTTTTAACATTAATATTAAGGTTAAGATTTTAAACAATGTTAGTCTGCCAGTCTGGTATTTTCAATTGATAGCCTGTTCATCTCTTTCATTGCCCTGTTTTTATATTTAAGGTTGATTTCAATATTTCCTGAGGTATTGTAATACCTGTGCTGGGGACACTGCAGTGGCAAGTATCCATAGTTCCTGTGAATGTCTCTGGCTAAGATTAGCTGTGCTGGATGGGCAGAGAAGGCCTCGACTGCGTGGGCAGCATGCACTGCTTTTGTCCCCGGCGGACTGACAGCCTCTCCACAGGGACCACCTGCCTGACTGACTATTCTAAGCTAATGGCAAACACTGCAGCTGTCTGTCTAGCCTGTCAGCGTGCTCACCTACAGGTGCGTTATACACCCACGCCGAATTCATTTCTGCGCTCTCTGTCTTTAGCCTCTGCCATACACAAGACAAAAGACACCTGATAAGTGAACTGTCACTCATATACTACCTTAGCCGTTTCCCAAGCAATAAATCAGAACTAAGTGAAATGTTCTGTGTCTAAACCGGTAGTACATTATTAAACTATGAAGCATTTTAAAGCACTTTAATATATCATGCTATTCTTTGAATTATTCCAAGAAACCTCTACAACAGTTGGATGTATTTGGCACTTGCAAGGTGTGTATGCATTTTAGCACATTCAAGCCAACACATGTTAGGTTAGGTCCATGAAAGGAGAAGCTTTTTTGCTGCCTCATACATAATAAAATACTAAGCTCCTCTTGCCCTGAGCCATTCTAATGAGGCGTTTCTTGACCCAATTAATTTCATGCCATGAGACAAGTTGCAAATTGAGCTTAGCTGTTATTTGCTATTTTAATAGCCCCTTTTTAAAAGGGAGTGAAGCAAAGGTCAAGGGAAGATGAGTTAAGAGAGGCTGAGCATGGCTGAAAACAATTTTTTAACTGCTTATAATGGGACTGGAATTTTGAATGTAGAGACTGAATCTAGTGAACACTGTATGACAGAGGCGATGTTTGCTTGACCCTAAGGCAGGAGGGGTGATCACTGACACTTGCCTGCCAAAGTGGTCTCTAGTACTGTGATTCCACTTTCAAATCCAGCAGCCATTGATAACCCTCTGATCCAGTGGTGTTGCGCATTGTCAGAAATACAGGCAGCAATTGGTAATGCTCTGACCCAACATTGAGCATTATCAAATGTAGAGATTGTTAAGGCTCTGATGCAATGGTGCTGAGAACTGTAAAATTTGCCGGTAGCAACTGGCATTGCTGTGATCCAATAGCACTGGACAGTGTCAAATTTACAGGCAGCACTGCTTTAGGCAACTGCTTAGTTCGCCTATGTGAATGTGTTGGCCCTGGGTAGTGGAGATATAAATAGTAGTTTTGTTAAAAGCATATGGTTGACAGTGTGTGTATATCTCTGAAGTTGAGAATGTGCTACACACTTGTTAATGGAAATCCACTAAAAGCCTAAAGGGCTTGCTCCAAAATGACAGTTACATGCATGCTAAATATAAGGATGGGCATGTATGGCTGTGGCTTACAGCGACAATGCTTTCACTTACTATACTCCTGCTCTTCTTCACATGAAAAATAAATGGAAAAGACCCAGTGACAAGCTGAGGGCAGATTGAAAAAGCGTTTAAAGCAAGGCTCACTTTCTGTAAGCCCATAAACCTGAATTATTTTATCTGTCAGTCAGATGCCTAGCAATAAAGCGCAGCTTGGTATGATATAAAAAATATAAAGAATTATATTCTTTGACACTATTCAAATATTACAGTGCTTTGTGATCTGAGTTGAGTGTGTGTAATCTAAGAAGAATAGTTCTCAACACAGCCCTGAGGATATTGGGTCAGTAGAAAGCGCTTTGCTAAAGCCCAGAGGGTTAAACTCTCTGCATGATGAGCTGTAATGCAAGCAGGTGATATTGAGTCTAGTGGGCAGAGAGTACATTCAGACAGGCAAAATTAATCAATACGGAGATACCAGAAAAGGTCATGGTTATGCTGGGTGGAGGATGAGTTGATGGAGCACTAAGGTCATCCATGTTTACTTTCATGTCAAGTCAAGAATGTGTTTATTGTCATTTCAAACATATACATAATATACAGTGAAATGAGACAACATTCCTTTATAAAAACTGCATCAATAGTAGCAACAGAATTACAGAAACATACAGTATATAATATCGGGTTTATATACTGTATATTTTGTCATGGCAGAACAGTTTGTTGTTCATATGTAGTGTGTTTGGGAGAAGGAAGCAGTTGAGTTCAGTTTTCTGTGTGTGTGTGTGTGGCCTGAGGGAAGAAACTGTTCCTCATCCCAGGCCCGGCGCCACAGGGGGGGCGTAAGGGGGCGTCGCCCCCTCAGCGGGATAATGCCGCCCCCTCCGTTAAAATAAGCCCTAATTGAACTTTTAAAAAAATTATTTTAAAAGACTAATACGAAAGTTATAAAACTACAGTTTGTTTAAAAAAGTCTACATTTTACATACGTGTCAGTACGTTCTAGACTAGATTTTCAAATCCAGGCACTTGATTGGTCAGTTGGGTGAGCAGGAGCTAGTGATGGGAAGTT
>JBBPCX010000023.1:12530905-12543908 GCA_037974365.1 Hydrocynus forskahlii | reverse complement strand
TCTTCTCTCTCTTTCTCTCTCTCTTTCTCTCTCTCTCTCTCTCTCTCTCTCTCTCTCTCTCTCTCTCTCTCTCTCTCGCTCGCTCGCTCGCCAAGACCAGTGTGGATGTAAGAGGGGTTATGATGGATAAGACTGATGAAGCTAGCAAGTAAGGGGAAAGAAGCAGGAGGGCAGAAGGACAGACGATCTGTCAGCCCCATATGACCCACTATTATATGAGGATGAATGCATTGTAACAGTGAGGGAGTGACAGTGCTGAACAGAGATGTGTATATAAGAGGGGAGAGAAACATAAAGTATGGAAAAAGAAGCTTGGAAGAGGTTTGTAACCAAAGATATTAACTGTCACAAATTACTCTCATGGATATAGACACAAATGATTCCTATACTGAATATGGTTGTCGGTGTGTTTGTTTGTGTGTGTGTGTGTGTGTGTGTGTGATATTCTGAACACATCTATAATTGTCAAATAATAATCAGTGCTGTAGTATCACTGCTAGTCTGAGGATTCAAAATGTGTCACTGGAGAGAACTAGAAAGGGCAAGGTAAAATATATGGAAGGTATTTAGTCTCTTTTTGCGGCCAGCAGTCTTTTTCTGAGCACTGGACCTTAGTTCCTTCAACACTTTAACATTGTTTATTGTGTTACACCAGCATGTGGAGAATGGCATGCTGGGAGACCATCACAGAGGACTGAAGAGGCACTTTGAGAAGAGTTCTAAAGCTAGAAACAGAACCGCCCACAACAAAGCCAGACACATAACCAGCTACACTTCACAGCTGCTTGTCTATACAGAGAGGGAGGAAGAAAGAGGGAATGGGGTGGGACAAGAAGATGGAGCTTTCAAAACAATATCCCACACAATCTGTCATCTCATCTCTTTTTCTCCTCTTCCGACCGGCTTTGACGAAATGCTAAAGGATTTTTAGTTAATTAAACTGGATTAGGTGCAAACCCAGGTTCAAGCTGTTCATTTCTCTCTCTCTCTCTCTCTCTCTCTCTCTCTCTCTCTCTGTGTTTCTCTTTCCCTCTCTTTCTCCCTCCCTCTCTCTCTCTGTCTCTCTTTATCTCTCTCTGAGCTTTGTAGCTCTGCTCTGTTTGTTCTTAAATGTTGGAGGTGCTGCACCAAAGCAGTCACATGACCTTGCAGAATAATTATTTGTCTACTAAGCAGCTTTATCCCTCAGCAGTAATACTTATGCAGTCCAAATCACAATTTTTGTCCTACTACATGAGCAGTCCGTTACCTTATTGATTTACTGCGAATGCTACAAGCCAAAGGCAGATTCTTTGAGGCTCCTAAGATGATGTCAGATTCTTTAGTTGGTAGAGAAAAATATTGAGTAAGATACTGTTAAAAAACAGTAATGAGTAAAAACAGTAATGTACTCATGTGCTCACAATGCAACTTTGTTTAACAATCGACCTGTTGAGACTGCAGCTTAGTATTGGCCTCTTGTCACTTGTACCATTGCACAGAGGGGCAGCTGTGGATTCTCACACATATAGCACAATGTGTTCTAGAAAGACACACACCAAGTTCCTTTGAAGGTGTCTTTGCATGTACCATGCTTTATTGCTGTTGATGCAGATGCTGCGTTCAAGTGGGAAAGCCCAACTTAGGAACTTCTAAAAAACACCCGCAGTAACATTCTCACACTTTGTTGGTCGCTTTACCAGGAATACATAAGCAAGCTATCGCAATTGCTTTACATTAGTATTTTTGTTAGTTTGAATCATGTTCACATTACTACCTTACCAGTCACAATGGAGAATACCATGACTGTAGTTGTTATGATGTCAAGCAGCAAATTCACATTCTGTTGCAACGTTGTGGCAATTGTTTAATTTTAACTTTGAGGAGGATTCACACACTGTTCACACCACCTTATGGAAAGTCTTTTTTTGTGTATAACTTTTAGGGCATGTTACATTAGGAAAATACTGCAAAACATACTCACCTTTAACACAACAAATGACTATAATTACTTTTAAACAATTATGCTGAACTATCAGTCTCTTTTTCATGAGAACTGCTCACAATTATAATGCAGCAGCTAAACAACAATATTGTTACTGACTTCTTTAACTTCTTTAACATTAGCTTTATATAAAACTGCTCTTGAACCTCAGCAATAGAAACTTGGATATCTTTGGGACTCCTCTAAAGCATCTATCGCTTCACTATCGGAATTGTTTAAAATGGATACATGCTTGGAGACTAAAAATGCGATGTAGTAGTTGTCAAAACCCCCTATTTTCAGCGCAAGGTGACCTCTGCCTGGAAAATGGTGCACATGTGTATCTGGACTGAAATTATCTGAGTACCCCTGAGTTTAGTAAAAAGCAGTAGGTAATTCAGCCTGCAATTTCCTCAGGAGATGAGGGAGAAAACAGACATGGCTGATCCAGACAGAAATAAAATTCAGGAGTAGTGTCTGTAAAAGAGCAGGTTTTACCACAGAATCCCATGTAAATTTAATTCCATTTGAATAGGGCTGTTTTGTTCAGTAGAGTGAGACTCAACTGGTCATTTTAATCCATTACATTTAATAATCAGTACCAACCAGGCACTGGGCAGTAGAATTTAAAATTGGACTCACCAGTTTTATTAAAAACTGTACAATGATACTTTTTATATGTATATAAGAACTGCGTAAATGAGCAGGGGGTGTTTTTCACATTAATATTACTACTGTGAAATACTAAGTAAAACTAAAAAGAAGAAATACAAAAAACTTTACATAGTAAATAGTGATTTTTATGTACAGTAAGCCCACTATTATTTGTAGTTATCATCAGAAACCTGGTTTGATTCAATCAGTTCCTCATTAAATTAAATCAGGAGCTGCTGATGGAATTTCACAAATCCAAACAACAGCTGAAGGAACCAAGGAGGAATCTGGAACCGAACCTGTGTTCTCCTCACCAGCTCACACAATATAACAAACAAAACAGAACGAATCTTGATCTTTTATACTGCTTTCTTATTTGTTTGCATATATTCTAATGTTAACATTGCTTTTGTTAAAAATGTTAAAAATGGCTTTTAATGACTTGCATCGGTTCCTAAGACTTTTGTACAGTATATATCTTTTTTTTTTTAATTTATTTATTTATTTATTTTTTGCGGGAAATGAGCCAATTTTACATAACTATGAGTGTATGTGAACCTTATTGGATAAGCACTTAATTTGTATAATTTTGGAAGGGTATAACTGCACACTGGAAGATTTCTGCAGACCTAAGAAAACAGTGTATGCTCATCAGGCTGGAAAAGTAAAAAAAAAAAAACTTCTCTAAAGAGTTTGCTCGCTATCAGTATGCAGTCAGACAGATTGTATACAAACAGAGGAAATTCAAGACCTCTTTTTAGGCTGTGCAGCTAAAGGCCTCTTTTACACTGGGTTAATGCCCATGAGTCCACCATCACAGAACACTAAACATCAGTGTAACTGGCAGGATTACAAGGAGAAAGCCATTGTTCTGCAAAAAAGAACATTGCTGCCCGTCCTCAATTTGCTAAACAGGACATGGACAAGACAGGAGGATATTTAGTGTTTTGTGGATGAATGAGACTAAAATAGACCTTTTTGGTTTGAAAAGTGAAACATCAGGATATATGTCTGAATTTAAAGAGAAAGTAGGTCATTCAGCAAGACAACAGCCTTAAGCAGACAAGTCTTTCTACCAAAGAACGGTCACATCATGGTTCTCTTTATCTCTTTATCTCCATATAGGACTAATATTTATGCAGAAATATCACAAATTCTAAAGGGTTCACAAATGTTCACGCAGTACATTCATGACTTCTGTCAAAAGTGTAACAGTTAAGCAATAGGAATACATCACAGCCTGTGGACAGATTTAGAGGTAGAAGAAAAGTAGACATGAAAAGGGGTCAAGATGACTGTTTGGGCCGCCAATAATTGTGGATAGCCCTCTGTGACATACATGACATCCTTCTCCCTCTTGTTCCTGCCCACTTCTATAAATAACCCACCATCTCTGTGGTGCCACACTCCTGCTGCTGTGTGGAGAGTACAGTTTAGAGCCCACTTAACTGAGTCTGTTATGTTTATAGAACACAATGACTCTTCAACACATTCCCTCTCCACTCCCCTTATCCTTCTATCCATTTATCTGTCTGTTCATCCATCAGTAACAATTTCCACAGCTTGTCTTAGTAATTACAAGCTGCCAAATTCTCCAGAGTGGGTAAGAGCATAGATAAGGTAAAGAGTATTTCACACTGTTCACTGAGCTCAATTTCTATGTAGTACCAAAAATGTTCTATGACAGTAGCTGAACCATTTTTGTGCTATATAGAATGACTTTAAAATGTTCTTTAAGGCAGAAGGGATATATTCAAGTGTGAAAAAAATTCCCTGGACTCTCACACTCCAACTCTTACAATGTCATACACATTAAGCAAATATGCATCTTTGGAAACTGTCTTCATATAAAGTGACCATTCTGTCATATGTGAACACACCACAGCACACAGTGTGAACAGTGTGCAATTCTTCCTCTGCATTTAACCCATTCACCAAGTAAAGCAGCGTGCAGCCAGGAACACAGCACCCGGGGAGCAGTGTGTGGGGACGGTACCTTACTCAAGGGTACCTCAGAGGTGCCACTAGCAGTCTTGGGATTCAGACCTACGACTTTCTGATCACAGGGCAAACGTCCTAACAACTAGGCACCAGTTGCCCACATTATTTGGTTACTTTGTTGCTTTGTATGAGGCTGCATATCTGCAGACCAGTCACAGTGCCAACGCTAATCCCTTCTGTCACAGAATGTGTCTACAATGGGCACATGAACATCAAAACTGGACCATTTAGCAATGGAAGATTGGGCTGATTAATCACATTGAGAAATTCAGATCCAGACAGTAAAAAGCTTATCCTGTATTTCATTCAAACTGAAGTGAGTATATCTAAGGGAGTGTTGCAGTGAGCCATACATTCCACATGACTGAGATAAAAAAAATTTGCGATATGAGGATTTACGCTTTAAAATAATCAGGATGAGGGATTATTTTAGGCACAGACCTACTGACTGTAGAACCCATCATAATGGACTCAGAAGTTGGCTGGAACATGAAAAAGAATTGAAAATACTCAGAGAAAGAAAGAGTATTTCTCATCATGTTTTTTTCACTACTTCTGTTCATATTATAGGGTGGTGTAAGGGTGATATTTTGTCAGTTGTCTCTGGGCGCTGACTGTGGCAGAATAAATAATTGCTGGGGAAAGTGGGGCAACATTTCAGGTCAGTAGCAGTCAATGTGGCCAACTGCGGCACGTGAGAAGCCTTAGCCCTTTTGCTGTCATGTGGTATTACAAGGCCACAGTGGCTTCTGTAATGGATTAGGCCAGAAAAATAGAAGCCATAAAATCATCATCCAGCCTTATGATCTCCTCCCAATAAATTACACTGCTGAGCCCTTTGTATGCAGGGACTGTTGTACTAGCCTTATTTATTAACCTTTTTTATACTGGGTAGCACTCACTGCTTCTTGATATGCTCTTTGCGTAATGACTTCATGTCAGATAGTGTAGGCCTGGGTATTCAGAAAGGAAAGGGTAAGTTGACTGGTCATTTTTCAGTCAGTCTGCTCATTGGTTATTTGTATAAATTCATTAGTGTTGGGTAATACGTCATCTATACTGTTATACTGACCCATATTGAGAGTTTTTTCAGTTTTAAATAAACCAATATGTTTGATAGATAATGAGCTCTATGTCTATGGCATAATAAGGCTGTTTGCAAACAGATCACATTCAGATTTTACTTGACAGAATGAAAACCATAATGAATCGTCCAAAATTCATTATTATCAAACTATGGTCAGATCACTTAGACCACATTCGGAGAGGGGCAGAGATGTGAAGTGGATCTGGCCATGGTTATGCAATGCCTAAATGACCATAAATAATGTTATTCTGTGTTTTGTTTTTAGTTTCTTTTTCTTGTTGTTTCTGCTTGTTTTAAAAGTTTCCTCTCAGGAAATGCCCTTTTTGTTTGGATAGCCTTTACAGTACTCTGTAAGATTCTCTTTGGTATCGTTTATATTGAAAGTAATGTGATCACAGTAATTTCCAAATATATTGTATTATAGTGTATATTAGTATATACACTATAATACACATACAGTATATATTATATAATATACAGCACTACAGTATCGGATGATATTTCAGTTTGCATTAATAATGTTAATGAATTTATGCTTACTAAATACTGGTATTTGATGCCAAAAAATGTCAGACCTGTCATTACATGCATAAGCTGAACTGGTTGGTTTTGCATTTAAAGTTACTCCAAAGGAAATCTTACGCAGTATTATAATCATTCACCAAACACAAGCCCCATTTTTAGAAAGAAAATGTGTATTTTATGTAGTTTATATATATTGTAAACTCTCTGAGACATCTATTGACATGCACTGCACTTAATTAACTGTTTGTTATTTATCAATCTTTCAATACAGTTTAAAAAAATCAATACTGACACCAACATTTGTACAACGCTTGTATATTGATGAGCATTATTTGTCAACCTGCTAATTATTCCTTAAGCATGAGTGGCTGAGTCGGCATTAATTAGACTGTACACTGGGTTGTCCTCTGACCCTTTAATTTCCTGTTATTTCTCTGATGTGGGTTATAAAAGAAGAGAGATTTGAGAGAACATTTTGGCCTCCTGAATGATTGTGTCAGCAATATGTGGAAAGTGATGCAGAAATGGCCTCTGAACGGGCATTGATTCATTGCGCTGAAGAGGCCAGTAGTTGCTGTTCCATGCTTTGTAGTTATAGCAACATGCTGGTTTGTCTCTTAGCCATGTTGAGTTTCCATTAGAGTGGCCTCCCACTCTAGAGCCACTGAAGTGGACTGCCTGTCTCAGCCCAACATTCATCCTGCTCCAGTACCAATATGACACAAAAATGTGCTATGTGGTACCATCATCGCTTAATTATTGCATGCAGGAAAGTGTCTTAAGTGTGCTTTGATGCCATTTATAAACTCAGACTATGATGTGCTGAAATTTAGAGTTCTCCAGCGGAACACCACAAATACTTTAAAAGCTAATTATTCTAGAGAGTGTCTGGGGAAGAACTGAAGAAAGCAAGGACAAATTAGTTCACCTTTTGCAAATGGTTGGTAAAAATTGTCCTTTTGTATCTCACCAATCATCAGTGTTTTGAGGGGGATAAAACTTTAAATGCATTCAGTAGTAAGTATGTGTACATGTGTATGGTTGGTTACAGAACAGGCTGAAGGGCATGTCTGAGGGGAAGAGAAGACATAAATGACATGCAAGGCTTTTAGCATTTGTGTTCAGGAAGAGGAGCTACTGTAGCTCTATGTGCTTTTAGTTGAATATAGAAGAAGTCTGTCATCAACTTGTCATGTTGTGGTGGCTGAATGCTCCATAATTGTTTCGACAGCTCTTAGCTAAACTATGCTCAGTTGTAAGCAGTAATAGCAGTAGGATAGTGTAAATGTAGGCCCTGAGCTTTCTCTGTGAGGCATTTTATGATGTGGAACTGTGGGCTACATTCAAAGTTTTGAATGTTTGTTTAATACTTTACACATACAGTATATCTTTACATTAGGGTGACTTTGTTAAACTGTTGTTAACCTACTAACACAGATTGTGAACATCAAATTGTAACAGGCCAATACAATACATTTTAACAGACCAATTTAGGTTGACATAAGCTTGTTTATTTCAGATGTGCCATAGTCTGCAGCAAAAAAGGGTGCTTCTGTGATGCATTTGTTTTTACCACAGGGGACCCCTCAAAGTAGTTCAGCACTATTACTCTTATTTCTTTATTCTATTTTTGTTGCCAATCTGCAATGGCCAAAGAATGTCATTGTGCAATGCTGCTAACTTATACACTAATAGAATTGGAGCTCTAGCAGACGTTAGCATTTTACCATGTTTTTATATTTACAGCTGAAGTCCTAATTCACCACTGTATTATAATAAACTGGTCCATACTTCTGGTGGGATGTAGGTCACGACAATTGTCAGTAAATATTTTCAGTTTGAAGCGTTTTGAATTGTCACGCACATGTGGCTGGTGTAAACAGCTATAATGATAAGCACTTTTCAGGCAACAGCAGTGCTGTGGTTACCATTTCTAAAATGCACTTCATTTAACTGGGACTTTTTGGTAGAAAAAGAAAAATATGCATTGACATGGCTTATTCACACCCCATTCATCTCTACAATGGTGGGTCATATTCCACAGGTTGCAAACCACATAAATCAAACTAATAAGAGTTTGTTGAGAGCCCATTATAATACTTAGTTAAGACCCTAAAGACACTTCAGTGATTTGCAGCCCAATCCTACATCCTAATTACAAATCAAAACAAACTAAAAACAGTAGAAACCAGTGGGTAGGTATGCTAAGGAACAGATTCTCTGTTACTAAAGAAATCTTCAGGGTCTTTATTTTGGGTGCTGTAAGGGGCTTTCATCAGGCTAGTATACGTTTGCTTTATATGAGATCAATTCACTTATGTGCTTTAATGAGGAGGGGATGTACTTCAACATATTGAGGTCAGGATGGGCTGAACAGATAGAACCAATGATCCAATAAACAGTGCCATATCTGTTTCAGAAAAGAGCTTAAGCTGATGGAACTGAATTCAGGTGGAGTGTTGCAAAGGGCTGCATCTGCCACAGGTGTTTGTGTGTGAGGTGGTGTGTGATGGCTAAACAGATAAGCAGGGCCTGCTTTATCAGTGAGTGAACACAACAGAGGCCAGGGAAGAGGAGCTCGGCTGGCTGGATTGATCATATAATTAAAATGCTGCTGGGGAAGGGGATATGTAATTGCAGAGCTAAGCCAACGAGAAGGGACTGCATCTCTCTCTTTCTCACTGTCTCTCTCTCTCTGTCTGTTTCTCTCTTTCTCTCCCTCTCTTTTCTATCTTCCACACTATTCTCTCTTTCTTTTTGTGTACCAGCTCACTTTCTCTCCTGCTCACTTTCTCTCACTAAATGCTCATTTAAGAAGTGGGCCTCAGCAGTTCTAATAGTCAGAGGAAGTTTGTCTCAGCACCTCAGTGCCAGAACTGAGAAGAGTCCTGATGCACATTGTTTGTTTGGTTGGTGAGCAGAGACAAGAACACACTTGCAGGAGTGACACGTGATATGTTTATTCAGAAAGACAGGAAATCAGAAAACCAAAGAGATGGTATCTCAGCACTGGCTCAACAGCTTCCTCATACAAGTCAGACACAAGATAGTCCAACACAAAATCCCGTGGCTTGGACAAACAGCCTCCAGAAGACACAAATCCCATAAAGTAGAGTCACTGCACTACCATGTACTAGATCCTCTTGAAGAAAAATACAAGCCAGGCATACCACAATGAAGCTCAGGTCTGAGAGACAGAGATGCATAAAAATCCACAGAAACACACACACACACACATACACACAGCAGCCTTGGAGAATTGACAGAGATATCCTGTCAAGTGGTGCTTAAATCGAGAAAAGGAGACTAGGTACTAGTGTGAGACATTAGGGTTAGAGGAGAAATCAAAACGGATGGAACAATGGGGTAGACGGGGCTGAGATGCCCTGGTTCAGTATTCTGGAACTGTTCTTGATGTCGTAAGAGGGCGAGCTGAGACGTGATCTGGTAAGTGCTGATAGGTAAGAAGGAGCTGGAACATTTTTAGTTTTGTAGATGAGTGTTACAGTTTTAAATCTAATGCAAGCAGTCACATTAAGCCTGATGAGGTTTGTACTAGTGGAATGGTGTGTGAGGTCTTTCCTTTCCTTTACTTTCACAATATTTCTTTCTCTGACTTCTTCTTCTTCTGTTTTTATTGGTCTTTCTCTCTGTCTCTCACTTTGTCCCCCCCTCTCTCTCTCTTTCACACATGCACACTTTTGTGTCTCTCATTCTGTCTTTTTCTCACTATTTCTGGTATTACTTGCTTTATGACTATTACTTTTTTAAGTACACCGACCTGAATGTATCTACATTAATCGTCCATTTTATTAATTTCACTTATGAAATGGGTGCAGTTTGTAGTTGTAAAGACTGCAGTCCATCTTACTCTCTGCATTATTCACTAACCCCCTTTTCCCCAATCATCAAAACCTCAGTGTCACTGCGGGGAACAGTCCACCAACTAAAATAGCTAGCCAACAGTGTCCTATGGCTGGAAACTAATCACCAGACCAGAAGATGACACAGACTGTGCAGCTTCAAATAAACTGTTATCAATAACTTCACATTTGCAAAGTGGTTCAGTGTGTCCAGTAGAGTGAACAGTAAGTGTACTAAATGTTTAAACACACCAGTCTGATCCACTCTGTGTAGCACAGACTCACACCAACATGACATCACCATGTTAATGCCAGTGTTGTGTAGGGAATGGTCCACCAACTAAATAATACATGCTTGCGTGTGGTTCTGTTGCGATTCTGGCCATTGATGAACAACGTGTCTAACAAATGATACAGAGAAACAGCAATTGCAGACTATAATCTATAACTGTAAACTATAAGATGCACCTGTATGGTAAACAGAGCTGATAAAGTGAACAGATAGTTTAGATATAAGATAGGCGTGCCTTACTGTCACGTTTCCCCCCTTCCATGCTCGAAATTTTTCTTTTTATTTACAGTAACTCAAAGCACCATCTAAACATCTCAAGGGCGGAGGAGGGGAAGGCGGAGGCAAAGGGAAGCGTCCCGTGGGCCCAACACGGCCAAGTCTCACCCGCTGACATCCTGGCCAGTACTCCACTGGGCCAGTGTTGTCCGAGTGGGCCCCATGAGACGCTCCCCCTTGGGGGTCCCCATGCTTCCCCAGGGAGCCCCCTATCGAGAGTCCCTCACAGTCCTCAATGGTGGAGCTCCCTCCCGGGAGCCCCTCACTGTCCTCAATGGTGAAGCTCCCTCCGGGAGCCCCTCCACGGGGAGACCATCATTGTCCTCCGGGACGGACCTCCCTACCTCACTGTCCTTGGGGGAAGAGCCCTCTACTGGGAGCTCCTCCCTGTCACTGTCCTTTGGGGCCAAGCCCCTCCAGGAACCCCCTCATCGGGGAGCCCCTCCTTGTCCTTCGGGGCGGAGCCCCTTAATGGGAGCTCCCCACTGTTCCCCCAGAGGGAGCCTCCTCCAGGAAGCCCCTCACTGTTCCCCCGGATGGAGCCTCCTCCGGGGAGCCCCTCTGCAGGGAGCCCACCACTGTTCTCCCGGATGGAGCCTCCTGTGGGAAACCCCTCTGAGGGAAGCCCCCGCTGTCCTCGGGGATGGAGCCCACTCCACGGGCCTCCTCAGAGCCCACTGGAGGCCCCTCACTGTCCTTGGGGATGGAGCCCTCTTCCGCGGGCCCCACCGAAGCCCTCGGGATGCCCCTCGCTATCCTCGGGGGTGAAGCCCTCTCCACGGGCCCCACTGGAGCCCTCGGGAAGCCTCTCGCTGTACTTGGGGGTGGAGCCCTCACCCTTGGCTCCACCAGAGCCCTCCATGACCCCAGTACCCCCTTCAAAAACTTCAGGAGAAGGGCCCCCCTCCCTTGATGGAATTTCTGGCCCCTCACTGACGTCCCTAAGCCTCTTGCTACTGGCTAATAGCCCCTCTATATGTCCCTCTATAGGATTTTCTGCAGCTAATCTCCCCAATTTTTCCTCTCTGGACCCTGTTGTAGCGGCTAAAGGCCCCACTGTAGCGACTGAAGGCCCCGCTCCTGCCGGTAAAGGCCCCGCTTCTGCGGCTAAAGGCCCCACTTCTGCGGCTAAAAGAGCTAGCGGCTGGGCTAAAAGAGCTAGCGGCTGGGCTAAAGGTGCTAGCGGCGGGGCTAAATGAGCCAAGATGGGCATTAAAGGCTTTACTAATTCGCCTAATGGTTCTTCCAGCAGGCCAAGAAGATCTACGGGCTCTAAGCTGCCTACTCTAGCTTCTACTCTCTACACTCTACTGTGCCCTGTAGAGTGAAGCAGGGGGGCTGGTGTAGGAGGCTGCAACTGTCTCCTGGGCGCTGGCATGAGTCTCCAGCGCGTGGCCTCGGCACTCGGGAGCTTGGTCTTGGTGCTTGTGAGCGGGGTCTCGGCAGCTCTGGCGTGCAGAGACTTAGTGGCGCAGGCGTTAGAGAGCGCAGTCCCAGTGTTCTGGCTTGAATGCCATCCAGGCAGTGCCTGAATAGCCAGAGCTCGCAGGGTCCCTGGTCCCTCCGGAGTTTGCCGCAGCTGCTGGGTGGCTTGCTCCAGGAGCTGGCTCACCACTCTCAGGAACTGTTCCTTCAGCTCCTCCTCCTGCCGCTTCTGCTGAACCCATTGCTGCAGCTGGGCGCTGGCATGCGTGGAATCAGCGGCGCGGGATTGCTGCGGAGTGGCGTGGCTTGAGAGCGGAGCTGCTGGGGTCTGCAGCAGAGCGACCTCGTGCTCTGGGATCCACGGGTCCCGCGGGAGGACCGAAAGAGCCCCCATGTCCGACGCCTTTGTCGGGGCGCTCAAGGCGGGCTTCCGTGCCTGCCTCCTCCTCACAGGTTGAGGATCCATGCTGAACGCCAGCGGGAGGCCCAAAAGAGCACCCCCATTCGATGTCTTCATCAGGGTGCTCAAAGCAGGCTTCCCTGCCTGCTTCCTTTTCACCCTTGCCCAGTCCCGAGCCACACGCTCGGCAAACTTCCACATGAGCTCGTCCTGTTGCTCAGGGGTCAGCTTTCTGTCTCACCATGCAGCAAATGAAACGCCTGCCTGTGGCTTAAGGCTGGTCATTCTGTCACGTTTCCCCCCTTGTCCAAAATGAAGACAGGCACGTCCGCAGGCTTCCATGCTCGTCATTTTTCTTTTGTTTACAATAACTCAAAACAAAAGGCTCAATGGCCAGAATCACCAGGGGCGTATCAAGCTTTCCAAAAGTGGGGGGGATTGGGTGTTGTGACAGACCATGAATTTAGCTTGACTAATTTAGCGTGATGCACTGTCTGATATCACTTCATTCTACCTG
>JBBPCX010000023.1:12496766-12508505 GCA_037974365.1 Hydrocynus forskahlii | reverse complement strand
GTGTTTGTGTTTGTGTGTGTGTGTGTGTGTGTGTGTGTGTGTGTGTGTGTGTGTGTGTGTGTGTGTGTGTGTGTTTGGGAAAAAGATATTACGAAGGGAGAAAAGAGAAAGCAGTCAAAGGGGCCCGAAAGAGAGAGTATATAGTCCGCCTTTTCTTTTATTAGTGATTCATTATTTCTTAAATTACTGTTATAAGAACACAATTCTGCACTGTTCTGAAAAGAGCACTGGTGTATGGCTGCTTCCATGATGAAATGTTTAGCCTCTAAAGCATATTTAAATTATAATGCAGACAAAGTGAAAATAAGTATATATACAAAAATTTCGTGATTTCTACACTTAAACACAACTTGTTAAACTCATCTGTTAACTGACAGTTTTATTGGGTATGTTTGAGGAGCAGACATACCCAGTGGATGATTGGCTTCCAGAATCAGGGACTAAACCTAAATATGAATTTTTCCACAAATTTGACACAAGTTTAACATGTGGAAGAAAAAATTCTGAGCAGGCCTATACTGGTTACTGGTCAAATACTTACTAGTCAAAAAGCTACAAGAACAGACAATATAGTATCTAACTTACTATGTTAGTTTGCAACTAGTATCGGTTTTATACATGGTCTCAGCCGGTACCTTCAGATCAGAAATTGGAACCGGTTTTGGGAGAGTGAAAATTGGATTGGTGCATCCTTACTTTTCTTTTGGATGTCTCCATTTCTGAATTAACATTTTCCCACTGAATAATTTAATTTCACCTACAAGTCACCTTACACTGACCTAAGTTTTTTCTTTTCTGTTTCAGGTGTTGAAGGGTAGTAAGAAGCTATCAATGTCTGTACGCTCTGTTGGGCGCATCCCAGGTGGTTATGTCACTAACCATGTCTACACCTGGGTGGACCCACAGGGCCGCAGTGTGTCTCCTCCTCCAGACCTGGTGGAGCATCACAATGCCACCCTGCGCCCGAGTGATAGCCAGCGCCGCAGCCACATGCAACTACTGCAGGAGGGCGACGAGAAGAAGGTGAAGCAAGGGCAAAATTTCAGCATCTACATTTACACTTAAATGTCCCATGTCATGTGCTGTAAAGACAGGTCCATTTAAAATTCAGCTTTAAGGCAATAATTGTGCATTGATGTAGATATAACTCAAATATCTGTTGCCATTAAGTTCTAAGGTATGCTGACTTTTTACTGATTAGAAAACTTCACTTTTTTGAAATTATGGAGTTTGATGCAGTATTTAAATGTAGTTAAAGTTTTAAAATGTACCATTCACTTCCCAGTTCAGGTAGTCCAAATATGGAAACAAAGCTTTAAAAGCTAACCATTTTGAATTCAGCACATTTACATATGACTCCTGAGTCAGCCTACTGCAGTTTTGTGCATTCATACACACTGAAGTGATGTGGCGTGTTGTTCCTGCTACAGAAAAACTGTGAAAAAGTCAGGGAAGCAATTGATGTAGTGCTATTGGCTGTTTAAAAGCAAATCATCACTTCATATCATCACTTCAGCCTTTTTAAAGATTCAGTCAGAAAGGAGTGACTTAAGTTCACTATTCGCATTTTTGCATTTAGCAAACATTCTTATTTAGAACAATTACCGTTTAATCATGTAACAGATGTTGGCAAATGTAGCATTAGGAGTCTTGCCCTGGTACTTTTAATGGTGTAGTGTGTGGCGCTTGCATAGGCAGGGTATCAGAATCCAGTCTTCTGCGTGGGGGTCAGCAACGGTAGCAAAGTAACTATGTAAATGTGTACATTTTAATGGATTAGTGTTAAAAATGTTTTAATTTGATACAAACAGATTAATTACTGTATCCTCTACCAGGTTTGTCTGAAGGAATGCACTGAGACATAGATAATTATAATATTTTAATATACATTTTATGGTTTTTATATGGCACCAAACAACCAAATCAGGTTACATGAGTAGGTGAAAATAGCATTAGGAGTCATGCCCAAGTATTCCTATTATTTTGTACAATATGGTAATGAAGCAGCCAAACATATGTATATCTTTTCTGCAGTGTAAAAACTACAAAGTAAATTAAAGGCAAATAGCAGATTTTTCCAAATTTCTGATTTTGTAGGGACATAATTAAATCATTAAATTGAAAAATAATGAGATCAGACTGATTTTATACAAAAGACTTTTCATTGTTGGAATAGGAACAAGAAGTCCATAGTGTTTGTTGCTTCCAAAATCTAACTCACATATTATTGCATGAAATGGTTGATGAGTTTTGAAAATATGGAAAGGAAAAGTAGATACATTGTGATTCAGAACAATACCCAGAGAGTGTTTTCTCAAATTTGACAACTAGCACCTTTATTTATAAAGCATCAAAAGCAGCCTCTGGCACAAATGACATTGTAACTTGTATTTTGAGTGCCTACAATTAAAGAACAATTTAGCCAAAAGCAGAATACGAGCAAGTGTTGGAACTTGCCTTGTAGGCAAGGTAAATTATAGCTGATGGCTTAAGTTTGTAGAAAAGTCTTTATATATTAGAGACACAGTTCAGTAGCGTTCTATGATTTTTGACCCAGATAACAAATCTATACATGGATTAAAGTTAAAGAGCAAAGATCAACACATTAAATATATTTTATTTTTATGACATATATAGTAACAGTTTTTGATGAATGTGTGAAAAAATTGAAAAACCTTTGAATTTACTGACTGCTTTCCATGTTTACTTCAGAAGCCTGTGAGTTATATGCCTCAAAATGGTGCTGTATTACAGGAACCGAGAAGAGGAATAAAATAATATAGGTATGAATTCTGTGCCTCATGCATACAACTCAATAACTAAATGACATAAGGTGAAAAAAGTTACTTTAATGGTAGAAAATCACCTGAATTGTGAATCTTTGGAAATATCTACCTGTTTATTATGAAAATTGGCAACATTGCAATGGGAATACAACAAAGGGGCCAAAACACATTTTATTTGGACATGTTACACTACAGAAAGATATTTTAAATATTACTTTGTATTACTGACTATTGACACCAACTACACTCTTAAAAAAATGTGTTTTTTACTGTAGTGCACCCTTTACATTACAAATAATACTTTGTAGTAAGAAGATTTCTTTCTTGCCATTATCAACATTATATGTACAAGTAAGAAGACACATGTAGGTTCAGTAGACATTTTTATTCAAATTACATACTTGGCAGGTTTCTTTCAGAGTCAGCAAGTGTCTCTACAGCAGTATTTCCCAACCTGAGTGATATTAAGGAAAATGAGCAAATGTGTTACACAATGCATAGGAATATCAATCTGAGTGACACACCTTCTGAACTTCTAAATGAACTCCTGTAGTAATTTAATTCTAAAGTTTTGGCAAGCTCTGATATGACCAATATGTTATTACAGTTTGCAATTATGTAGATGTAGGTGGTGGGGTCTAGATGAAAAGATCTGTTAATGGCCGATGTGGCCTGTCTCTTATTTAAAGTAGTCATTACAGTTATCTCTCTCAAAACAAGCCTTTATCTACTGTGCTGCACTCTGATGTGTGTCTCCATCAGCTTGTTTATCACAGTCTCTCTGACATGAGGGAACCACTGGCCTATTCGGTCACTTTAAGTCATCCTTTACCCTCTATATAAAACAAGAATTTCTGGACTGAACTCTATCTGTGAAGATCATCAATGGTTAATGGACAACCTGAAGGAGCAAGATATCTATTAGCAGCCAGAGAGAGCTCAGCTGTCTGTGTTATAATGACAAAAACATTTTGAAGTTTTCAGTGTAATAATGTAATGATGTGTCTTCTAACTGGTTTTTGTGGACAAGATGTCCAGAATGAATTACTGGGGTTGGATAATTCAATTTAGGCTGAAATATTTGTGAAACAATACAAAGCATCCAACTCATGTACCTGTTCTGCAATTACTCAGCCTACAGCAGACTGGAACTAAGCAGGACTGTCTGTAATCACTTTTTATTCTGTTAAAGCGAATTTTACCAAGGGCCACATTTTAGAGCCCTTATATTTGAGGAACCCTACTGAGAGTGCAGTGTAGTCCAATATTATAGTTGAGAACAGAGCCTACCACAATTGATTTTTACTAATTTTCTTAGCTAAATTGCTTTTTTTTTATACAAGCAACCTACACATCTCTAGAAACAAACACTTGTTTTCATGTTCTGTTTCTTTTATCTTTTTTACTTCCATTGTAGAACAATGCAGCCAAAGCAGCATGAGTGCAAGTATTGAAATTTACCACATAGACAAGGTTAATTGCTAAGACTGAGATCCCAGTGGTGGGAGGGCATTCACATTGCTGTAACATGGCTTAAATCTGTCTCAGACCACCCACTGAGGTAATCTGAGTCATCAGATTTATTTATATATTTCTATCTTGGGTATGTTTACACTTGAATTTTCTGTGACTTGGTCTTCTCCATATGTAATTTCGTCTAAGGGGCTATTTGTAATGGTTAAATTGTGGCGACACAGACAATTCAATGCATGTACAAATTTGATGTTTGAGGTTTTATGAAATATTACACATTATATATATCACAGTGTAAGAGCAAACAAAATTTACATGACATATAGTAATAGTTTACATTACATTACATTTTTGCGACTTTCAAACACTTAGTAAAAAGTATGACTATTCTGAATTTTTGAATGAGGAAATACATACTGCTTTCAGTGTTTTACTTTAGATACTTATAACACCATGTTAAAGATAAACTCTCATGTATAAGGTGTTCTTTAGCCTGTCTTTAGCCTTTCTACTGAAACCAAGTAAATTTTAAAAT
Organism: Hydrocynus forskahlii; assembly: GCA_037974365.1. NCBI lineage: Eukaryota > Metazoa > Chordata > Actinopteri > Characiformes > Alestidae > Hydrocynus > Hydrocynus forskahlii. The sequence continues at coordinate 12,503,711 of JBBPCX010000023.1, read as the reverse complement.
TGATGCAATTTTAAAGTAGTATAACCTTAAAAACTGCCTCAAGTCTGGTACAATTTTTAAAAATTCTACTTTAACCCTGAACATTTCTATAGTCACAGTGTTGCTTGTAATATGTGTTTGTCATTTTGCCACAAGCCATATGAACTGTTAATCTGGACACACACTTGTTTGAACTGCAACCATGACAACAGAGTTCTGATTAAAATTTCACATAGAAGTCATAAGACATATTTGTTTTCAAAACATGTCCCAAATATCTCTTTCTAAATAGAGCCTTACATTGCTTTTACATCAAGCTCCCTTATTTACCGTATGCTGGAAACAACCTGGAATTTCAACCATCTACTGCTGTGAATGACCAAAAACTACTGGTTATTGGCCATCCACTGCACCTTTATGCATTGCAGTGTCTGACAGACCGTATTCATAAATCATCAAAATCCTTGGAGAATATTCCAAGATTAAAGTTTAAGCAAAATGTTTCATGATCTTTATGCCGATTAAGCTCCTAACTTGCTTTGTTTTCTCATATTTGACAGACACTTTTTGTTTTCAAATATACTCAAAGTTTATTTATTCACTTCATCCATCAGTTGTTTTGTTTGTTGTTGTTTGTTCACTGTTACATGTTTTGTTTGTTCAGCTTTGTTCTATTTGTGAAGAAGTTTAAAATGCATGCCTGTGCATAAAAGGTGCCATGCAAATAGATTTTATTTACTGTTATTTTATATCCTATACACTGAAGTGTAACGGAACTCTCTCTAGACATACTAAAACACTAATATATTTTCAAAGAAAATTACTGTTTCCAGTCAGTGATTAAATTTTGTGACTTTAGCCTTTAGATTAGACTGGGACTAAGGATTCCATAAAATTTCACGTAACCTTATACCTCCCACCTCATTCTTTTCTATTTCTTGCTACTCAAGCATCCGTTCCATTCATCTTTTAAATCTTTTAACTCTGTCTTTCTGCTGTTTATCATCTCACCCTGTTTTGCCTCTGTCTCCATCTGAGTGCCAGAACCTGCTAAATATGATTATAGGGAGAGTTTTATGACTTGCTCATCCAGGTGTAAATCTGTCAGTGGCTGGAGAGCACCCACACAACCCAAGAGAACGTTGGTGCATTACAGGGCAAGATTAGAGTCTAATGTAGCTCTCTGGCTCCAGTGGGACTGCACACTGCAGCAAAACTGCCCTGTTTTCACTCTGATTTATCATTTTGTTTGCTCACCCACATGTCAGGGCAGAGCAATTTGCAATGTAGTTCTGACAAATTCCCAGGAATGTAACAGCAATTTCAGTAAACGCTGAGAGCACTAGTGGACGTTGGAATCCGTTTAGCTAATGCTACTTTCCTCAGAAATTTAATCCACAGTTCACTGTGGGGACTTTTATACATGTATGGCATTATAAACAATGACACAGTATATAATGCAGTTTGGCTTTCACACTGACCTTTCTGGGATGGCTAGAGCTAACCTTTAGCAGAGCACTAGGGGGTGTTGGGGTTGCTACACAGTGTGCTGGTGAAGGCTTGATGGTGAAGGCTATAAGCTTCAGGCAGTGCACTGGACTGCATCGATCCCCGAGCCTCCGTTCTAGTGACCTCATAATGAAGAGGGCAAACAACAGAGATGTGATTGGCTTTGAGGGGATGTGTGGTGAGATGAAAGTGCATGACTCCTGTTATCTTTTCTACAGAGGGCATGAAGGTGGTAGCTCTTTGCAAAATAAATTTTCCCACAGGATACTAAAGTCTCACATAACACTGTATATTACCACTGTAACATAAGTTACATTAGTAATCAAGTCATCTACTGATTAGATACATGCAATTGGAGTAACACTATGCAGCAAGAATCCATTGAAAACAGTCCACCAGACTTTGTTTCATACTGTTAGAGATTCCAGTAGGACAAAATATGATTTATCATTGTGCCAATTGCCAATATCTCCTCTGCTGATTAATCAAGAAAGTAATACTATATATTTAGTATATTTAGTATATGTAATAGATGGCATTTTTTACATTGCTAACTTATATATTTAAAGCAGGTATGTTAGTACCTGTTCTTTCTCAATTCATGTTCAAAATAAATTTAGCAGGTGGACTATGACCTGCAGCCGTTTATTTTACATCAACCTTTTTGAGCAAAATAAACACTCAGATGTACCCCTTTCATGCAGTTTTGTGCATATTTGCATTCATGTATGTGTGTGAGATAGGAACGAGATATAAATATTATAGTATTAAAAAGATTTTGATTCCAATTACCTGAAGTCTTTTTTGTTCCAGATACATGTATAAAATGACTATAATATAAAACTACAGAATTGCAGTGGGTTTTTTTTTTTTTTCAAAAAAAAAAAAAAAAAGAAATTTTAGTTTAGCTGGTGACTGCAAATGACTGAGAATTAAGTTATACATATCCACAATGACTTATTTACCCCAAGAGTAGTGGTAAAGTACTCTTGAGGCAGATTACTTGACTGCTGTTAATGGACCATTGCAGTTTGTTATGTGTCATGAACCTGTAAAAAAAAAGTATAAAAGCTAAAATGAATATGACAAATTAATTTAAACCTTTGAACAACAGTGTAGACACAGATTAAGACAGGTAAATTGAGAGAAAACAAATATGTGTATATCCTACAGCAGTGTCATGTTGTGTTGCAGGTGAATCTGGTGCTGGATGATGGGCGTTCTCTGGGTTTGATGATCCGGGGCGGAGCTGAGTATGCTTTGGGGATTTACATCACCGGAGTGGACCGAGGATCTGCAGCTGAGTGCGGAGGACTAAAGGTACAGTCTACTCCAGTACCCCTACCCCCAAAAACACTTACTTCTCTTGTGTCTAAGTATGACTTTCTGTCTTCCTGTGCTGAGTCCCATGCTAATGGACCTATTAATGCTTCAGCCACGTGTTTGTATAATCCCTCAATACTGGAGTCCACAGCCTCACTGTTGAAGATGTTTTTGCTGCTTTTGATTCCTCTCAGATCTGTCGTGCTACAGTCCCCCAAAACTTTCATTTCCTCCACACTGTCAGTGATTCTAACTCTCCCTCTGTCATTCCCCCTGTCTGCCCGTTTTTCACTTCTAAAGTTTCCTTTTTGTCTTTCCCATTTAATATTATCTTCTGTTAATGTGTGTGTGTCTGTGTCAGCTGCTCTGATGACGGTGCTGCATTGTGCAGTTACAGGATGCTGGTGGACTATGTGCTCTGTATATGTGGGCAGGGAGCAGTACACACATCCTGACAATGTCACACTCATATCAATCTGCTTAGATGTGTCTATTAACCCCCTACAGACTGAGCAGCCAGATCCAGATGAGCCTTGGCACTGTGAGATCTGCCCGACCTCGGTGAGATGCATGCCGCATAGGGTTCCCCAACCGAGAAACTGCTTGTCAGCAAAAGCTCTTCCTTAATTTTGTCTACCACACCATATGTTTTTAACAAATTTCCTTTTGATATTTTGGTCCCCTTTGATGTATGTGTCTAAAGTTGTGTCAGATGCGAATGCACGCCTTAAAACGTCTGGCTGTTTTACACACTGCTTCTTTGCTCTATAGCTGAGTAATTTACTCAGACAACCTGCTTTTATTCCATTTTCACACTGCATTGGCTTTCTGTTCAATGCTTTGGTTTTAGATGAATATCATCATTACACAGGGTCATGGAAATTTCTAGGCTCATGGAGTTATGTCTGTTTTCTTTGGAGCATGACGTTTAGATTTACACAATCAGAAGATCAAAAGAGGTTATGTGTTTTCAGCTGGGCTGGATCCATACAAAGTTGAGAAATGGAGGGGTATGAGGGAGGAAGATAGCTATGGGCCTGTGAATGTCTTTTGGCAGCAGGCTTTTGTTGTCAGAAAAAATGAACAACGCATCACTGCTCACTTGCTTGCCAGCCAGATTAAACTGACAGAGTTTTCAAATAACTGCTGTTGTGTTTGGGTCCACACGAGTGCACAAACATGCAGGCACAATCACTCATTTATACCAGCACATGGAGCACATGCAGGCGTATCTGCACAATACAAATGCATTACGTTAGCACTGCATGCGTTCAACACACCCCCGCATAACACATACACATTTGCAGAACCACACATACATTACAAGTTTGGGGACTCTTTGCTTTCTTTCACTATCTTTTCAGTTATTCAGTTCAGTAATTGAATGAATACATACAGAGATTTTGTATTGTGTATATATGGCTTCCTCAGGATTAAGGGCAATTTTTGCCAAATAATGACCAAACAAAATCATAGCAAAGTGAAAATGATTATTTTTCTCTGAATATTTCTCAATATAAAGTCATTTCTCCCTTGGCAAGACTTTTTTGGTTCAGTATGGGTATGAAGTATTGACACGTAATATTCATGTGATGAACTAGAAATTGTTGGCAGATTTTATACTTAAAATAAAATTTTACATCTCACCTTCTATATATTTTTATTGATTTAGTAAATGGCTGTAGTATTGCAATATTGAATGCTGAAAACACAACAGGGGGGTTAAATGGAACAGGTGTCAGATTTTACCCAATTATTCTCCCAGTTTAGTTTTCAAAATTCTCTTTCGCCAGTCAGGCTAGCGTAGTGTAGTGGGTAACATCATTGCATTCCAAGCAGGAGAGTGGGGTTTGATTGTTAACCTGGCCAGTCCATCACACTGCACCAATTGTAGTCCTTCTGGAAGACTTCTAACTGTACATGGACCTACATGCAGTGTTGGCTAAAAGCATCTGCCAATCAAAGTTAGGGCTCTGCCTTTGATCAGTGCTACATGCTTCCTTCAAGACACATGAAGCAAATAGGTTTTTGAGCTGCCACTGATGCAACTGCATATGTAAGTTAACAAAGGCCTACTATTGGCCAGCAGAGAGAAAACACTCTCAACCCTGAAAGTTACAGGGAGAGGAAATACCCAGTGAGAAACACAGCTAGGGAGAGAGTTAAACTGAACAATATAGGATGGACCAAAAATACCCTGACAGCTGCACACTGAATGGTAGAGCTTTAGTGCTCAGTAGCTGAAAGTAGAAATTTTGCACTATACATGATGCCTTTCATTGGAGCAATAATGCTAATGAGATGTGGTCATCAGTAATGATCCAGCTGTGCTGTGAGAATAGTGTGGTTCTACAGATGGCCCAGAGTGGTCCTGCTCCATGAGGAGCGAGAGATGTAGAGAGAAACAGTGAAGAACTTTTCCCCCTGAGTGTGATCCAGAGCTCAAGAAAGAAGCAAGCAAGCCTCCGAAGCAGGCCACAAGACACCTTGAGTGATCATGTTATTACAGCAGGAGCAGACAAGCCACACACACACACACACACACACAGATCAACAGCCCGGCTAGAGTGGCTATCCATTTCACACAGGCACTCACAAACATAGGGGCTGCCTCTGTAATGCCTAGAGCCATGTGAGTTATTCAATGAGATGATATGCTCATCTATGAAAGGAGGTATATTTGTGGAAATGGCAACCCATTGCTCACGTTGATGCCCATAGTAGCATTGCTGTCTAGTGTGCAGTCAGTTCACATCAGATTCAGTGACACTGAGGAAACTAATATGTCAACAATAATTCACTAGATTTGGATAAGCTTACGAAAATTTAAAAATGCTTTTTTTGGGGTGAGGACTGGGTTGGGGGCAGGCATCAGTTTTTATAGAAGTACACATACAGTGCCTTATTGCCTGATTTTGGAGATACCTTGCCCTCTTTTGCATCACTCTTCAATTAAATAAAGGTTTTGTTAATACTGAACAATGATTTGCTAGCATATTGCAGGTTCAGACACCACTTTTTATCAGATGAGTGCATTTCATCAGAGTATATCATGCAGATTATAATGTTTAAAAAGGCTTGTCCTGTCTCTGTTTTCCCTGTCTGGGACAGCTATGATGAATGGTTTAATCCTGTCTCCTTGATAAAGATTGACCATGCAGGCTCCGCTGGCATCACTGACGCTTGTTTGCAAACATTCTGTGTGCCCTTCTCCTCTCTTGTCTTCATCCCTCTTCCCTTGAGGACAGGACAGTGAACGTTGTGTTGTAAAATGCTGGAGCTCTTAATGGCTGATGCGGCCCATAGAGCCCTAATTGGATAGAATAATGAGGTCTTATGCTAGGAAGTCTACTGTCTCGCTGGTGCTGTGATACAGATACTGTCTCATCTGCTGCTAGACCAGCACCTCTGCTGACCTGCTAAGATGAATGCATTAATATGTCTCCACTGCAGGATGACTCTTTTTCTCATCACATTCTTTCTCTCTCACTTTGGACAGTTATAACCCTGTCTTTCACACACGCACACAGACACACTATAATTAATGTAGTTCAAATGCATAGTTCACAGGTCAACTGTGTATCACTTGATGGATGTCTGATATTGATATTGGTGCTTGCCCCTTCTAAATCAAACAATCAATTATTCAGTTGAAGAATTATGTAAATTGTGGCGTTGTTATGACTCACAAATGTCATAATTTGATTTGATATAATATGATAATGTCTGGATTTAATACATACTCCAATACATAAAACTGAAGGAGAGCTTTAAAATGTACCTATAAAGTGGTATATAATGACATATTCATTCGTCATATTCTATGTGTAATATTTCCTTATGTAGCATAAACAATAACAATTATCCTAGCTAAAGGCAAAATGGTGACTGATCATTGTACTTCCCAATATATCACCTAGAAACCTTTAGATGCTCTTTGATAGCAAGGCTGGATATACCAGACATAGGGAATTCAGCAATAATACCTCGTGACTAGAGACTGTAGACTCATGAAAGTTCAGCCAGAGAGAAAACAATATAAACAAAGCCTGCATATTATCATCTCAAAAACATTGCAAGAATTAGATGTTTTGTTTCCAGTCAAGACTTGGAGAAACTTGTTCATGCCTTTAT
>JBBPCX010000023.1:12471090-12494544 GCA_037974365.1 Hydrocynus forskahlii | reverse complement strand
ATAGTTTTTATGATTATTCTACTTCCTTTTATGTAAAGCACTTTGAATTACCTCTGTGTATGAAATGTGCTATATAATTAAACTTGCCTTGCCTCGCCTACAACCTAAAAGCACAATAAGAATCAGAAAACTTTATTGATCCAGGAGGAACCTGCCTTTTTTTTTCAGAAAACAACATGTCTAACAATTAGTGTTCCAAAGCTTTCCAAAGTTGGAAATGAGGAAAAATCTATAGTCAAGGATATTCCCAATGTACAGACAATTGAATGTTTATACATGAATGATGTAGCATTTTTGTGTTGTCAGTACTGATAAAATTCTTATTATTCAGTAAGGATATTATTTTATATCACAATTAGAGATCTGTATATTTTTGCCTTGAAAGTTCATGGCAAATGACTAACCAGCCTCCACAAACTGAGTAAGAAGCAGCCAACTTTCATTTATTAAGCTGAAAACCTGACAAGCACATAAAAAATCAGTTCACTCTGCACAGGTAGTCCTGGAATATTTCACACTTTTGGTTTATTTGCTGCTAAGGGCGCAAAAAAGAACAGTTAGTGTGGTGCTTGTGCTTTATGGCTTCAGGCCACTCTTTTGCACATTTGAGCCACTGCTCAAACCAAGTGCTGTAATTTTGCTAAATGAAGAATGGATGAAACACTTTTGGCTGCACGATTATAAAACATTTTAATAGAAGAGGCTCACAATTCATGATGGACAAATTAGTAAAGCTATTGTCAAAAAAGAGGAAGCCTTTTGAGAGCGTCATTCATTCCACTGAGAGAGATTAGATAATGCCAGAGCTCAGCTTTTCCAATATCTATACATTTTTGGATGAATCTGCACACTAAAACTGGAGGTGTATGTACGAATTCATTTACAGTCCCACAGTTCAGCCACATTATCATCAGTGTGTGGGTGGTATAGATCTTCACAATACATTTCACAAAAACACATACTGTAAGTCAAATTAGTTTTTATTTTATTCATAGTAAGAAAGGGTGCAGTTTCTGGTCTGGACCTCATTGAGAGAGGACGGCTTCTACACCCACATCGAAGGTGTCCACCTGTACAATGAATGGTTCGGTGGGATCCAGATGGAGTAGTATAGGAGCAGTGGTGAAGAGTTGACAGAGATGGCTGAAGGCTTGAGTGGCTTCTGGGGATCCACATCCAGCTTCTGGGGATCCATGGCCACACCCTTATCGGAGATGACAAACCCCAAGAATGTGGTGGAGTGCTGGTGGAAAGCACATTTCTCCATCTTACAGAACAGCTGATGGGCCTGCTGCCTCTTTAATACTGCTCTCACATGCTGGGTGTGTTCCTCCCTGGTGCGGGAGTAGATGAGGATATCATCTAGATAGACGAAGACCCAACGACCCAGCATGTCTGAAGGCTGAAGGGCATAACGAGGGTTTCATAGTGTCCAGTGGGGGTGATAAATGCAGTCTTCCACTCATCACCCTCTCTAATGCGAACAAGGTTGTAAGCGCTCCTAAGGTCCAACTTGGTGAATATGGAAGCACCAGAGAGGGAGTACAGGGCGGTGTTAGTAAGTGGAAGCGGGTACTGGTATTTGATGCTAATCTTATTGAGTCCCCGATAGTCGACGCAGGGTCAGAGGCCCCCGTCTTTCTTTTTCACGAAGAAGAACCTCGTGGCAGTGGGAGAGGATGAAAGCCTGATGGTTCCATTACTAAGGCCCTTAGCGACATACTCCTCCATGGCCTTCTGCTCTCCCACAGATAGAGAGTAGAGATGGCCATGGGGTGGTACCATGCCTGATTGAAGGTCAATGGTGAGGTCATAGGTGCAATGAGGAGGCAACTGGGTGGCTCGTTGTCTGCAGAAGACCTCCTTCAGGTCACAGGACAGGACAGGATTGGCCTCCGGGTCGACATTGGGGGCCTCAGAGTCCCCTGAACTTGTCCCAGCCATCGCCTGAAGACCTAACTCCCTACAGGTCGGACGCCATTGAATAATCTTGTGAAGGGTCCAGGAACTGATAGGGTCGTGTTGCAGAAGCCAGGGGTGTCCAAGTAGGATGGCATATACTCGAGCATATACTTGGCCTGTGGTCTTAAGATATACTCAGATAATGGTAACTAGACAAAATTTATCACAACATATCATATAGCCCACTCCTCTATTCAATCCCACATGGTGCCTCTGCTTGAGGAGGAGTGAGGGATTTATCCTTGCTGTCTCAGGGCAGATTCTGAGAATATGTTATAGAGCTCTAGTGAGAGGTCCTGCATACTATAAAAGCGCAGCTTCCTCACTTAAGATTTTTGTTATTACTGTCTCTCTTTTTGGATCGAAACTGGCCCCCAACCTCCCTCTTAGGTTCACCTCTTCAGGGAAGAGTGAAGAGTCAATATCTCATCTCTCCCCTCTTCCTCCTTCCATCACTGAAGTGAAGAAAGGAGGAAAATGCCAGAGGTGCTGTGGTTCAGACAGACAGGGTGCAAATGCCAGACACCTCCTATCATCACTCCCTCTCTTCATACATCCTGTCAGATACAAACAGGCACCAAGAGAAGGATTGAGAAACAGTGAAAAAAAAAAGTGAAAAAAGAGAGAGGGTGGGGAGGTATGGACAGAAGAGACAGAGTTAATGTGATGATAATGACTACTAACCTCCATGCTGTTATGCCATAGTCCTGCTGACAGCCTGTCCCGCTCCACCCCTATTCCAGCCCACCTTCACTTGACCACCTGAGTGTAATATCTTTGGGCCCCATGCTGAGGATGAAGGTTAGGTGCATTCATGGAACAGGACACAGTTCTGGGAAGATTAAGTAATGAAGAGCAGGCCTTTTATATGCTGCCATTATGTGCATCCCTGGGTGGAATTGCAATCTTCACGTTGAAGGTCAGCATTAAAATGGTAGAGTAAAAACACTACATCAAGCTTCCAGTTTTGTGGGCTTTTTGGTTGAAAATATGCCTCTTCTTATGTGGCTCTTTTCCTAAAAGCCTTTTGGCTCTTCAGAGTAATGGCATTTCCTATCACCTTCCTCCATCATTTCACTTGCTCTGCAGACAGTAATTGTACATTTTTTGGAAAAGTTAAATTTTCAAAAGTATAAACATAGAAACACAATACCCCTAACCTAAAAACCTTCTAAAAAACATAATCATACCTTAACCTATTTTATTCACACCTCTTATAGATTTTAAAAGGCATCTACTTACCCTTTTATCTTCTAATTGCTCCCATGGTTTGTTGCAGGTGCTCACATTTGCTTTCTTTCAAAATTTGTTATTGTGTTAATCTAAAATTAATTAAACCATATCATACTCTAATGAAATTGGATCTGTTTTGCTTTTAAAGAATCTATCTTTGGCTCTATTCCCTAAGGTCCTACAGTTTGTGTTTCCTCTAATAAGCATATCCATTATCTGATAAGCTGGATAAAGGCCTGCGCTCCTTTGTGCTTTGCATATTTGGAGCTGTACATGGAGCTGAGCAGCCAGATCAAATCTATGAGCCGTAGAAGCTGGGAATTAAGAGCAGTAAGGACAATGGCTGCTCCTGTGAATCCTCAGTCAATTGCTCCATGATCTTTGGAGTTCACATGGAAAACAAAGCATTACTATTTATGTCTGTATTGATCAACTCCACATTTATTAATATCATCATCACTGGAGAGCTAGCTTAATTACCCTAGGGGTTGTCTTGTGGGCCAGAGAGTCAGATGAGGCATCAATCCAGAGAGAGAGTATACTTGCAGTCAGTTAAGCCACCAGTAGATACTCACAAACTGAATGATCTGAATGCAGGATTTGATATGTGAAGGAAGAGTAGATTGAGGTGAGGGGAAGGGGTAGAAGAGAGAAGCTTTTCATCATACCCACACCCTTATGTCCTAATGAATGGAAAATTTGCAATTGCAAAGGGAGGAATGGTGGAATGAAAAAGAGAGAAAGAACAGGGAAGGGAGAAATAAACAGAAGAAACAGAGATAATGTGAAGATAATGGAGGGACAAGATAAGATATTAAGGGTGTAACAACACAGCCAGCCTACAGTTTAGTTTGATTCACAATATATTTACATGTGATTCTTGATATATATTTTGAACAAAATTTGAAGGAAGAAGAATGTTCTGTAAGTTTTTCTTTAGTCTAGAGAGAGTATAACCTACAACACTGAAGGTATAATGTACTAAGCTTTTTGCCCCATTTTAAGGTGCATTTCAGATGGATTTTGCCTACATGTTTTCCAAAACTAGGACACTTATGGACTGTCTGCTTGGTAAAATGCTAAATGCGCTTCTCTTCCTCATGCATATTCATTTTATGGAAGGCCTCAAAACCTGTCAGGATTGCACAAAAAATATGTGGAGATCTTACATGAAACTTACTAAATTTGAGCAACTCACAGCATCAGAATTCCTCCACCTTTTAAAACAGGTATAAAATTGCATTAGGTCACAAAAGACAGATTTATTTTAACAATGGCCAGAAATATGTATATTTAGACTAGGGTTGCATAGGGACAGAAAATTCCTAGTAAATTTCCAGCAACCATGAGAGCTTTAGTTTGGAAATTTTGGGAATATCAGCAATAGCTGGTGTGAAATGCCTCCACACACTGAATGGTGTACGTGGCAATTTTCTGCACTAATGCAATGCAGTGCAGATATGTAGTTAGCTGAACAAATGGAATGGTCTTCAAAATATTTTACTGCTGATGTATAAAATCTTTCATGGTTACATAAAATCATCTAGCAGGAGGCTAAAGAAACAGCATCACATTTACAGTAGCTAGCATCATGATGAGCCAGCCTCTTTAACAAAATTATGCTAGCTAGCTTACATTTAGCATATCTGGTTTACCAGTTTCCTAGCTACTGTATGAATACATTTTGATTTAGTAGTTGCTAGTTAAACTTTAACACGATAGATCAAATTTTACCTACCTCATACTATAATCGAAACTTACTTGACTTTAGGTAGTCCTGGGGCTCAAATGTGTGGCTTCAATCGTCTGTATCTGTGCTGTGAGCTCAAAAAAGTAGTTTTAGTAATTGAAAACTAAATTTAAAAAAAGAAATCATTGTGCATGTGATGGAGGAATGCACAATGAATGTAGGGGGTGCGGCATGAGTAGCCCCACAGTAAGTAGTGTGCTATGTGCCTGTAACTGAGGAATAGCATAGATACTTTATTTGCATTAGCTTTGATTATGCTACAATATATATGTTTTACCAAGTATATTTTATGTTCATTATGCTACAATATATATTTTTTACCAACTATATTTTATGTTCCCTAACTTTCAGTTTATTCCCATTAATTCCCGTTAATTCCGATAAATTCCCGTTAATACCCCTGGAAAGTTTCCAACTTTGAAAATTCCCAGAATTTGCAACCCTAATTTAGATACCTCACAAAACAACTGCAATATGCCCTTACAGTGTACATGAATTTAATGTTCAATGTACAGGGTGACACAGAAAAACTTTTGAGGTGCGTATTGGCAGCCATGTACAGTTGGCAGCACTACGGAAGGGGGACTGTGAGCTGTAAACAATCACGCCACTCAGTAATAATGGAGGAGTGGAACGGTAGACAGCGTGCTTTCGCGATAAAAATGTTTTCTATTTTTATTTGTTTGCCAAAAGTTCCTGTTTTTCTGTGTCACCCTGTACTAGGATTTCTGTCTCACAGAAACTATGTTTGCCTCACATGTGTTCGTTTGGCAGTTTGTCACTGCAACTTGTAGGGCTTGTTTTGTACTCAGACTGCTTGCTTACTAAAGTGCCATTAACCAGAAAACAGACTCTGTTTAAAGCACAGTCCCATCAGTTCTCTGGAACATTAACCTTGATTCTACCCTGCACAATGTTTCAATACCCTGGAGTCAAGACCCCGGAGTTGTAATCATGTGTCCTGGCTGTATTTGCAATGATTGATACAATTAGCATGGAAGCTGTTTATGTGAACTGTGATCCATTATCACAGAATGAACATTATATAGGTAAGTTAGGATTTGTAGTTGTGAGGACTGTACTCTAGCACATTTGCAAATTCATTGCGGTTTCATCAAGGTATGATCCTATCGTAGTATTCTATATGATTTCATTTAACAGAACCCCATAGAGATGGAGTGAATAGATTAAGTGAAATAAAATGACTGGGTGAGGAGATTGAAGAGTGGAAAAGAGGCTAGGCTAACATTTCAGAAGATGATTCACACTGCCTTCTCATCACAATTTATACTGCCTTCGTTTGCCTTTGGAAACAGCATGACCTTAAAGTTCTACTTATTTTCAGCAGTCATCATTTAGCCCATAAACATTTACCTATATCTTTGTTATACATTTGGAATAGTGAAGAAATTATGATATCTTGTGTTTTTTACATTTCTAGAATACATTTTGATGTAGTAACTTATAATGAATGGTTGGGGACTATCTCCAGTACTATATCCAATAAAATAGACTGTTTCTTAAGGATAGATTCTACACTATTTGAGCTGGTATTTGCATTGTGTGAACATTCATTTGATAAATGATTGACAAAAATACTCCAAATTGGCTTGTATTTAAATATTTTTGCATTACTCTTACATCACATTACATCACTGTAGAACTGGGTGAAGGTTGGCTTTGCGGCAAATGATCTGGAACTTTCATGACCTTGTCTTGAAAGTATTTGCGGGTGCAGGTACTGTCTCTCAAGTATTGGCGTGTGCGGGTTCTTACATGAAAGTGACCATTCTTTCACACATGAGCACACCACAGCACACAACGTGAACAGCATGAAATTCTTTCTCTGTATTTGACCCATTTAACCCATTCATCAAGTGAAGCAGCGGGCAGCCAGGAACACAGCGCCTGGGGAGCAGTGTGTAGGGACGGTACCTTACTCAAGGGTACCTCAGAGGTGCCACTAGCAGTCTTGGGAATCGATTCCACGACTTCCTGGTTGCAGAGCAAACGCTGTAAACACTAGGCCACCAGCTGCTCCAATCATGCTTTTACATATATGTAATTATGCTTTAACATATAGGGTCATTCAATTTTGTCCCTTCTTTAAATCGTGGTTCCTTTTGTGTTTCAAATGTATTAATTCTGCTTTGATTTCTTGAACTTTTTGGGATATATCATACCACATACTAAATTTTTCCTTAGTCTTGATGTGGTAAAATTCAAATCACCAAAGCAAATTAAATCTATAAAATGAGAACAATAGATCCCAGTAGATCCCTACATAACTTTTTACATGCAAAGACATTTTTATTGCATTTTTTAAAGGCAACATTATTGGCTATGTGTGTATGTAAAGAATATGCATGTAGAAACACTTTTGTGCTCACCATCATCCTGTCTTTAAAGGAAAAGACTCTTCATATTGCTCTTCATAACTGATGCTCTATTCTCACTCTATAACCTTTCTAATCCTTAAACCACTTGATCAATGTTGAACCTCTGGCTCTCCAGCCTGGTCCCTCTCCTTCTACTGCTGACAGCTCCACCTTGTGCCCAGCCCACCCACCCTATCCTCTCTGTGGCCCTTCCTCTGCACAGGTGGGTGATCAGATCCTGGAGGTGAATGGACGGAGCTTCCTGAGCATCCCCCATGATGAGGCTGTCCGTGTGCTCAAGTCCTCCCGCCACTTAATGATGACCGTGAAGGATGTGGGACGGTTGCCACATGCTCGCACTGTAGTGGGGGAGACCAAGTGGATCGCCAGTTCCCAAATAACTGAGAGCTCATCCAGCAGCAGTGTGGCAGGGTGAGAGAGGAAATATTAAGGAAAGAATAAATGGTAGAGGGATCAACATTTTTTTTTTAATTCCCTAAATGTTTCTCGGTTTGCATGATATAACACTTCACTGCATGAATTATGAAATGCACATTACAATCTACAATGCATACAATGTGAGCAAACCAATATACAGTAATCCCTCGCTTTTCGCGCAGGTTACGTTCAAAGAGCACCTGCGTATAGTGAAAAACCGCATTGTTGTGATGTGGTAAAAAAAATGTTTATAGTATAAACCCTAAATATGCCCCCAAATTTACTCCCAAAACACTTTAATATCAATTTAAACTCAGCTTAATATATTTCCCTGAAAGAAAATGCAAAGGTAAACCGGTATCCATACTGTACAGTTTACACTGAATACCGATGTTACCCCTGTATAGACTGCACTTTAATTCATGCACGGGCATTTTCTTTGCTATGCACTATTGTTTTCTTTGGTATAAACAGGTAAATACAGTAATAAATTCATTTAATTTACAGTAATAAAAATACAGGGCTTTAACAAGAACAAAACGAAAAACACAAGAATACTCTAGACACTCCATGGGTAAACTTCTGGACTGCCGCTGTGTCAAAGGGCAGCAGCCAATCAGTAGCAAGGAGAAATATATAACATTCTCAGATTGCCTACTTTCAAACATCCCGCTTCTGAATACAGCAGTATTTCACTATCCCAAGGTGCGCTTTCTTTTTGTTTCTCTAAACAGGACCAAAACATTTATAGTTATATTTTATATGGAAATTTACATTAATATTAATGTTACAAAATCAGTAAATTATATTTTTCTTAATAATTTAGCACTTAAATGTATAAAAATGTATATATTGCCACGAACAAAGGGCTCCTCCGCCACGCCCCCTCATCCTCGTGCTGGATTGTTTATGTTTGGGTGCAAATGCTTAGCAACCCATCACGAGGACAAGGGGGCGTGGCCGACGACAAAAGTAAAATAAAGGATATCTGCAGTTTCCTGCAGGGGGTTCAGCAAACAATTATAGTTTGGTTCTCAGAAAAAATCCTGAAACCGAGACTGCTGATCTGCATTAAAGTGGGGGGTTTTCTGTACTGTATTACAACCAAGTAATATTTACCATCTAGACATGAATAACCAATATGCATTTAGGCACATGTTTTAAGAATAAATTAAAATAATTATATTGATAGAACCATTAGATTTAAATAATAAAATAGATAATGAAAGTAACAGCATCCAGTATCCAGTGTCCAATGGAAGTGTATGTTTGACCAATGAAAAAATGGGTTACATTGAATATGTAATTTAAAGGGAACAAAGCACAAGAGAGAAAAATGAATGTTAAACTGAAACTAATGATTGTAAAAAAGCAAAAAGCAAACCCAGATTCAGTGACATTTGTATTGTTGTTTGGCAGAAAAGGTTAACTTGGTCTTTTTTGTTTACTCTTCTGCTTTTTAAGTATTTAAGTTTGTTATGATTACTAAAAGTCTTAGTGAAACTTATTTTCACTCATAAAATCAACAAAAAAATAATCTAGCTGAAGGCAAAATTTTTCCATTTGACTAGATCTAGAAAATATATTTTAAGATTCTGTATGGATAGAGTAAGTGCCAAAGGCATGCAAGTGCTTAAGGCATATATACAGTATATCTGATTTATCTCTACAGGTTAATTTATTTGATAAATTTATTCGAGAACATTCTGTCCTTTTTTCCACCTTCTTGTTGAAATGTGGATGTGAGTTAGAGCGGGGGGCATCTGTACCTACTGACTTCTCATCTCTTCAGCACCACCAGACTAAACACAAGTTGGAGATCTTATTTTCTGTAGCCAGCAGTTAGTTCATGAGAAGTATTTTTGAAGTATTCATTGGTTACATCGATAACATCTGTTTGAGTGTTGATTTTGGACTAAGTTTTAGAACAGAAATGTATTTATTTTTACTTCTCGTTCAGCCAGCATAAACAGCCCGCGGGCGTTGAGGCTGCATGATCACATTTAATGAATTGCCAATTTTGCGTTCAGACATGCTGATTTAATTCAAGGCCAGGATCTGCTCCAAGGCTTAGTTTAATTCCCCATTTTAAGAGCAGGCTGTGTGATAGCTGACTCTTTGAATTTTCCATCTCTCTGCATCTTTTTATGACCCCCAGTAGCCCACTAGAAGAAAGAATTGTGAATGCTGCAGCTGACTCCAGGCCTCACAGCTGTTTAGTGTAGTCAGAGTTGAACATGCAATTCAAAACTCTGCATTTATTCCTAATACAGCCCTTAAAATTGCCAGACCATGTGTGACCAGTAATTGCTTTTGTCTCAGAGAGGGAAAGAAGGGTGGGAAATACAAGGTCATAATCCCATTTTATGGATTTTAATGTATTGTACACACTCTGAAATCGTGAAAGCTAATTTTTTAATAAACATGTATTTTTTAAAAAATCTTTAATAAAATAATATTAACAATAAAATAATTATATTAACAAACATATAAAATTTCCTTTGGCGTTTTTGGAACCAAACCTCTAAATCACCAAAAATACGGAAAAGGAAAAAAGGGTTTAATAAAAAAAATATTTTGTTTTTCCATGTGCTCCAATTGAAGTCAATCAGAAAATAGCATTTTTTGTGTCCAATTGTTGGCCCTTTAGTTGTGTTGCTGTAAAGATTGTTAAGAAGAACTAGCACTTAGTAGTCACCCAACCAGCCCAAATGGTTTCTGTAAAAATACATCACTGAAACTTATCTCAACCTGCTCTTTGTTGTAGCAAATTTCTGCAAGTATTTTTCAGATAAATTATGATCCATAAAAATGAGAAAATGTTCACCACTACAGATAGCTATTTCTGACAACAAAAGAATTAGAAGACCAACTTCACACTTAACCACATCCACATGAAGATCTGAATGTGGTTTGGGCAGGTTGAGAGAATTTTTGGTAACATGTTTTACCCTGCAGTTTGACAACTTTGTATTCACAGACAAAAATGGAAATACAGGGTCCTGACAGTTACTGTATATGTTTCTATAATATTAGACCCAGTTGTAGTTAAAATATGTTAGCAAAGTATCAGCATACATCAGCAAATTCAGTCTAATGTATTTATATCCCATTTTAAGAAATTAGTAATCCAGTGTTAGATTTAGAAGCCTTCACTTTCTGCGTAGGTAACCTGATTACCACTGCTAAGATAATACATTTTAAAAAGTGTCTATTCAAAAGTATATTGTCATCTGTTTTATAACAGTATTGTGATAAATAATTGTGTCTGTCAAGTGTAAATTGCCTTCTGTGTTCATGCATTTCTTTCTCCATATATATATGTCTCAATGTATGTGTGTATGTCTGTTTATGTCTATGTGTGTGTGTGTGTGTGTGTGTGTCTGTGTGTGTGTGTGTGCACTTATGGGTGCGTGTGTGTGTGTGTGTGTGTGTGTGTGTGTGTGTGTGGCTTGCTAAAGCCACTCCTCTGTATCCAGAGCTATCACGCTTATCATTATCCTTAATGGAGGTTGGCCGATGGCGGTCCAGCTGTAGCCCTGCACTCTCAGTCCAGTGGAAAATGCAAGGTGGCATTTTATAAAAGGCTGTTTATCAGGTTATTGCTTGGCTTGGCTACAGTAAAGTACACCTATACAGAAGAGGCTTCACGCCTGCAGGACTACACCCACTCTTACTAATATTACTGTCTCATCACTGCTGCAGGGGGAAGCTCATTATGCAGCAGCCCATATAGACTGTTGAAAGAGTGTGGCACTGAGTGAGTTATGTCTATACGTAGATCCATTAATGAGCTAGATAGATGACAATTGCTGTGCATGCCTCAGATTCATGGGGTAATCTGTTGCAAGCTGGAAAACTGCTGGAGAATTGCTTACATTTAGCAGGTTTTGTTTAACATCATGCTCAAAAGAAGCATTATAGTCAATATAATTATAGCTTTTTCAACACCACTTTTTTCATTCCACCTTGAAGGTATATTCCACCGTGTAGGGTGTATTGACTGTTCTGAATTGCAGTGCAGCGCTTGCAAGCCACAATAGATGCATTGATTTCTTGTTATATCTTTCTATGCTGCAGACTCTCTCTGGATCATGGAGCTTCAGCCTCAGGAAAAGTGAGTGCTTTGTTTCTGTACCTGAACACAATGTTCTTATGTGTTTAACTTCTCACAACAAAGGTGTTGAATAGAGGCCACATGGTAGTGGTAATTATATACTAGCAACTATCCATTTAATGTTGGCCTATTTTTGGTGTTTATTCTTTCCTAACTAATTTATACTTTCCTACGCTCTGGGATATTCTCAGGTACAGCTGTAGGTGCACCATGTGGGTTTGCAGTTACCAATTGTTGCTGTACAATTAATCAGCCATTCATCAATGTAATTATAAACTACATAGTGCACCTGCATGTTAAGTAGAGCTGATAAAATGGAGAATGAGTGTGGATACAATGTAGATGTAAACATTGTCATATTAATAATTTTTATTTTATTCAATAATAAAATGGCAGTGGAAATAGTCAGTGGAAATACCATAAGCTAGACAGAAGTAGTTATTTTTAAAATGATTTACTCAACATTTAAATATTTTGGGAGCATCAAGATTTTATTAAAAATGCTTTTGTTGTGTAAAACAATGTGCAACATACTGTATAGAAAATGATTTTATTATTCTGGGCAGCCGGTGGCCTAGAGGTTACGGAGTTGACTCTGTGATCAGAAAGTCGTGTGTTCGTATCCCAAGACATCTAGTGGCACCACTGAGGTATCCTTGAGCAAGGTACTTGTCCCCACACACTGCTCCCCAGGCGCTGTGTTCCTGGCTGCCCGCTGCTTCATTTGGTGAATGGGTTAAATGCAGAGAAATAATTTCACACTGTTCACACTGTGTGTTGTGATGTATTCACGTATGACAGAATGGTCACTTTACACTTTAATGGTGCTAATGCTCTACAACAGATTTCAGCCTATTTGTAGCAGGCTGTAAAAGTGTCCATGAAGTGATGAAACAGCTGTAGATTATTCTATAATAAGTGAGAAACTGTGTTACATGGATAATGAAGTTAAATTAAATTAACATCAGAACACCAGAATGTCTCATTTTTGAGACAGATGAGCAGGAAATAACTGTAAATATTTCATTACCAGAGGGGAGTCCTCTGGGAATGCCTGATTTGTAGGCATGAAAGAATATTTGCATTGAAATGCAAGTGTAGTAGTACTACACCTATTTCATTTTTTAAGTTTTGTTTGGAAACTTGAAATGCCCATTGGAAATTCTTGAAATGCCTAATGGAAAATTATCCAGCCACTTTTTTTTTGTATGGTATCGAGGCAGACTGCTAAGTTAGCCGATCTTGATTTGAAGTTTTGACATGTCTGATTAGCCACTTGTGTAATTTGGAACTGACAGTGAAATGAAGACCAGTGATGGTTTGATCTCCAGTGGGTGGGTCGTTTTGAAAGTTCTACATTTTTCACTGATTGTGAACATCAGTGTGGCAGCCTGTCCATTGGGTTTCTGTGAGACAGTAAACGGTAGCAAGCCAGGACTCCATACAGAAGGATATATAAGTCAAATTATATTGGTAGTGTTGGAAAAAGTCTCTTTTTTCAACTTTTGACATTTTCCTTTTTTTAACATAACCTGATTTAACTTTTGGCCAAAATTTGTGATGAATGGACCAGTCGAAAGTAAAATAGTCCCTTATAGTCACACATGAACACACCACGGCACACAGTGTGAAATTCTTTCTCTGTATAACCCCTTCACAAAGTGAAGCAGTGGGCTGCCAGCAACGTAGTGCCAGGGGAGCAGTATGTGGGGATGGTACCTTGCTCGAGGGAACCTCAGTGAACTACCAGTGTTGGGATACAAACCCACAACCTTCTGATTCCAGGGGCAACTCACTCTCCTCTTCCTGTTTTGTTGATAAACCATGTTGTTTCAACAACAATGATATAGCAGTATGTCTGTTTTAAACTTTATATAAAACATGAAATATATATTACAAGCTTCAGGCACCTGAGTTCAGTCTAGAATGGCCAAAAGCATGCAAGCACAGTGTCGCTAGTGTATCACTAAAATACTACTAAAATACTAGAAAGGGACACAAGCAGAAATTTACATTATGACAGACATGTGTTTTGTGTGTTGATGTTTATTTTCTGAACTGAGAGCCTATTTATAAAATATAAAATGTATACATTTTATTTCATAATTTAATTAAATTGCAATTAGTTGGTGCCAACAGAATACATTTTAATGTAATATGGTATTTAGCGCACAGAATTTCTGTCTATATTATTCAGACTATATTATTAGTGAATATAATTGCTACAGTTTTAAATACAGCAACTAAATACAACCTTTTATAAAGTATCAAACAGCGTTTGATATAATGTGTATTATATCTAGGTTTTGTTTCCCTTCATTTGCAAAGATGCCTTCTGCACTTTTTATTCTCTAGTCTAGCGTATTTATATTGCCTTAACAAAGATGAGGTATATTCAGTTCTCAGGCTGCATAATGGATTTGAATTGCATTGATGACTAAAAGAATGCCCGTATGATAATATTCTTGACTAACTAATTAAAATGCAAATGGGGTCACAATTACAAGTCATTGCATGGCTTAGTACAGTCAGAATGTTCTCTGTATTATGTCTTATAGCCTCAGTGGGTGAATAGTTGAGCAGTGTGAAATTTTCAAAGACACAAACCGAAAGGAACCTGGGATCTCAGGGTCTGTATAGCTGCTTGTTCTGGCTATATAGTTAAAAAACTAGAGGAGGACAGAGAAGCAGTGAATGGAACTGCCTGAGACAGGCTATGAGGGCCACAGCTCTGCTTAGACAGTGCGTACTCTGCTCTTTTTTCGCTGAGCTGTATTCACTATTAGAAGTCAAACAAAAAACAGAGGCTGATTTCAAGTCAGTTTTAATTACTTCTCAGGCCTCATCAACACAGAGCTAAGTATTTTGAAATACATATTTTTTCTCCATTTTCAAATAAAAATATTTGTCTACACCAGTAGCATTTCTCAAATAGAAACAACAACTACATGTAAGTGTTTTTAAAAAACTCCACACAGGAGGGCAATTTCATTATCCTCTATTTTCAGTGGCCAAATGTGAGTGTCGATGGGAGGTTCTATGCGCAGATGATATGTGCAGGCGTTATTGAACAGTTAAAAAACTTTTGCTACCTTTGTGTAAAGGGCTTTTATTATCTTTTGAATTAAAACAGACAAAAACTTTGCAGTTATTGTAATAGAAACAAAGAAGTGAAAGTGTGTAGGGCTTAATACAAAATGTAAATACCCATAGTAATTGTAATTCATGATGTAATTAACCAAATTAATAAATGTCAGTGTCTTAGGAGCTCAAGGGGCGCCAAGATCAACTGGAGACACAGGAAGAGCAGGGGAACAAACAATGAGTGAACAGAATGTAGGTCTTCCTCTATTATAGCGTTAGCTTAAGCAGGAGAGCATGACCTTGTGTGTTGGTCAAGGCATCCCATCCTGATGTCTGTCTGTGTAAAAGGCTGTGTCAGGTTGTCACTGCAGGTAGGCTTTGATCCCACAGAACTGTTACCTATGCTGATAAGCACAGCCACACACACTTAGCGTCCTCGTCCAATACAGTGTATGTGTGTGTGTGTGTGTGTGTGTGTGTGGTAGTGGTAGGAGGTGGGAGTAGTCAGGTTAGACACATGAGAATGAAAGAAGAAGAGTTAGAGGGAGTGGGAAAGAAATAGAAAATAATAAAGGCATGTTTGTATGTTACAGGAAGACAGACAGAGAGAGAGAGGGAGGGAGGGGGGGGGGGAGTGACACAGAGAAGTAGTGACAAACAGTGTAAGGTGACCTACCTGATGATCATTTTACAAGGTTTTGTGTAATTGCATAAGGTTTGTACAGAAAACAGCATTGACCAATAAAACCAATTCAGCTTGTATGTGTAAACCATGAGTTATTGGGATGGGCTGCTTTTTTAATTCAGTGAAAGACAAGGCTAAGGATAAGGGCAAGTGGTTATGCCTCATAAACTATAAAAACTAAAACATCTGGAGCAAGGTAATAAATTTCATTCACAAATATCACTGTAAACTGAAATTGACTCCTAACATAATGTTGTAATTTGTTTTCTTGTTAGTATACAGGGGCATAAGTTTATAGGTCATGTGTGAACCCATTACATTACAATTGATATTTAGCTTAACTGTAAAGGCTGCAATGTTATCTTCTCATACTTGGAGCATGTATAAAGTGTCTGCTACCAGTAAAATAATTGCCAGTAAAATAACACTATGCAGTATGGTAAGGTAAAGGGGGCAGTTGGCTGACGCTCTTATCCAGAGCGACTTACAGTCATTAGTTACAGGGATAGTCCCCCTACAGCAACTGGGGATTAAGTGTCTTGCTCAAAGACGCAATGGTAGAACGTCAGGGGGTCTGAATCTGTGACTTTGTGGTCATCGGGTTTACAGGCAAGTGTTTTACCCACTAGGCTAATGCCACCATGTAAAATATTAGTTTAACTTTTTAAATCCCAGTCTTACTACAACACCAACTGGTACCCTTATTAAGTTATAGAATAGTGCCAGTTATTATAGAAGCTTACAATAAAATTGAGTTTTTTCTGGAGGGTTAAATTTTGTGCTTTAGTGCTGTAATATGCCATTTTAGAGTGAGACGTGTCTAAACAACTCATTAATTTTCCATGGGTACATGGTAAAATCCCACGGCACATGTTTTACAAAATAATGAGTATTTGCAGATTGGATTCCTGTTACCTTTTGATTAATTGCAGGTCATTGCATGCTAATTTGAATTGCTGTGGGGAACTGCATGAGGATAATTGACATGATCTTTAAAACAAGGCTGTACCTCTTGTGTAGATGCCTCTTTGACTTGCACTGCAAGACCAGTGTCATCCACTCTATTCTTATATCAGTGCATTTGATTTGAAAAGCAAAAACTCTTATTTCCTAATGTGCATATTTAAGGACAGATGCATAACTACTACTAATAAAACGTAAGTATTACACACACCAGTCATGTGACGCACACGAGGAAGTAAGAGGTATTTTACACTTTACTGCCCCATCTTAAAGCTCCCTTAAAGCATGGAATGGGTTTGACTGTGTGTCCTCTTAAGTTAGAACACACCCACTTTTTACTAAGACACAAAAATTTGATTACCTAAATAGCTCATCTATGGAAGCAGGGAAAACATTTGTAACATCAATTAACATTAATATAGCAAAGGTTTATTTAGGGATGGGTTCACGTATTCGTTGATTGATAATTATTGATAATGGCAGTAACATCAACAAGTGATAACATAAGTTTGTGCACACTGTCATAAAAGCTTTTTATTTCGCTGTTTTTTATTTATGTATTTTTGGTCTGCAAAACCCTAGTTTATAAACCTAGTGTTATTGGGTGTAAGAAATAACCAACAACTGTATGGGTTTACCAGTCAAAACAGTCAGCTCCGTATTCAAAGCAGAATCACAAAAGCCAAAAGAATAGTCCAGAGGTCAGGCAAGGTAATCCGTTATCATGAGACCGTCAGAAACAAATAAATCCAAATCACCAGGCAAAAAGACAAATGCAAAAAATACAGGGCAAGGGTTGCTACATGGTAAGACAATAGAGCAAAAAACACTTGGTATGTTAGTTGAAATATAGACAGTACTTTGCAAGGTTTATGTATACAGGGAGTGAGGCTTATGTTCAGGTGAACTTGATCCAGAAATCAGGGGTTTCTCTGAAAATCTGGAGTGGTTGCCTGGAGTGGGATGTCTGGTTGGGGTTCAAGCATCTGTTCCGGATCTTGATCTTATAATAGCTGTGATAAATTACCTCACTTCTTTAAGATGAGAATTCCTTGCCTCGACCTTGATCAAAATTCCTCAAGTCAGTCTTCATCAGAATTCCAACTACCCTTGCCAACTTCTTTGGCTTTGTGCAGGCCAGATTTTCCCTGCTGGGCGACCTTGTGGAATCTTTGCTGAGCAAGGCACTTACTGCAATAGAGTGTGTTATGAAGCTGCTGCATCTATTGAAAGAGGCTTACTGTGTGGCCACCTTTGCCGGGTTCACTACAGCATGAGCCTTCAGTAGATTTGTGCATTCTGTGGTTTACTGAGGTTGCTTTTTCACAATGTCAACAAGCAGCTCCCTCCACACAAAATGTAGATTAGAGTGAGCAGAAAATGTACCAGAGATCTGCGTAAATGTACAGCACTTGCTAGTGTCTCTTTGAGCTCTTAGATTCACACTTACATGGATCCCTTGTGTTATCTTTCATCAGGTTTGAAACACAATACAAATGTACCCTTGTTCAGGAAATAGAATCCAGCAGGTTTGCTTTCCGTCAGCCTCAGACGCCTTCAAAGCAGACCTTCTGTTCTTCACGTTTGCAATTGTGCTGCAATGGAAATGTAGAAATCTATCTGCAGAGTGAGGAGAATGTGTCACTGCACATGCTTTAATATAATGCAGCAAAGTGAAATGGGACTCCAATTTCCGTTCACGCTGTGGTTTGTGGGCTGTCCAGAAGAGCAGTAATGTGCTGCGTAATAGATTGAAGCTGTTCAATAAAACCAGAGTGTCACTTCTTGAACTGCATCCACCAAGCTCATGTCGCCATTCGGCATATTAAAAATTCATTTTTCGACTGGGGTTATGTTGATGATGCTGAGGTAACAGACAACAGCTCTTCAGCCCAGTCCTCACATGTCATTTTCAATACTGCTAATCAGTGGTGATATTAAAGGTCCCATGTCCTACATTTTTTTCTTTTATAAGTTCCGCTTATTACATCTAGGTAGGTTTTATACCAAAAACAGTAATCATTAATTTGTACATAACCATTTATAATTTACCCTCAGACATAAACAAGCTTTTCTTGTTACTGTGCCTTAATGACTTAATACCTTAATACATGTAAATGATTATCCACCCTGTGTCTTATTAAAAAAAGGAGCCCAGACTGATACACTCCACGAAAAGTGCCATTTGAGTATATAACATCAGATGCAATGTAATTAAGAACAAAAAGAATTAAATGTGTGATTTCTTCACATAAAAAGCATTTGAACATTGGGCACTTATTTCATGAAGTGGACATAACATAAATGCTTGTAATGTAAATTACTTTGATTTTGTGACAGCACAAAAATGCATGAATAAATTAAAAATTGGTTACTTTGCTGTGTGGACTATAGAGTGGACTATAGAGACTATTGTGGACTATAGGGACCGAATGAACTGGAATGTTAAATATGAATTCAAAATGTTATGGAAATTCATTTTTTCCATAACATGGACATTTTAAATTAATCATGGACCTTTTAAATAAATCTTATAACTTCCTAATGTTAGATTCTCTCATTCTGATACACTATTAGTGTGCCCTGTGCACAGAGAGACTAAATTGAGACATTGATTGTGCAGAGAATAGCTCTGCCAATAGCTGTAGACTCACTATCATTGTTTGAGAAGAGGGTAGAGACAGAGATAGAAAGAGAGAGGTAGAGGGAGGTAGTATAGAGGGGTTGAACAAAAATGCTTTGTTCATTGATCACAGAATCAAACATAATCATTGTCATCCAAAGTCTCTGTAGTCATCTGACATACTAGACCTGACTCACTGAAATCGTCCCCCAATCAATACCCTACCGCAGTGATTTTTGCTCAGTGCCATGGTTGTAAATATGTTTTTAGGTATAGCATAAGTCTATCAATAGAGTAGCCTCACTTTATTTCTCCTGTCATTCCACTTAATAGAGGCAAGTCATTTAGCTGCTCCCCACAAATGAAACTGAATCTATGGCTTAATTACTTTGCTTTGGCTCCAGTGAACTTCTGCAGAGAACAGGACACAAGGAAAGAAGGTTGGAGTTTCTGTTCTTTGAGATGTCATGCACTGAGAACATATTTTTTGCTTTGCTGTGATTGTGATATTGATCCACAATTACACGTTCTCATGATTAAAGAGCATGCCAGTTGAATGGTGCCATTAGATCATGGTGGATAATGTTATGTTACGGATGGCAGAGGATAAATTTGATCATAGCTTTTATGAGATTACAAAAGCGCTGAGTTTCTACCCTGTATTATTGATCATTTACTGTAAGAAGTCCATTACATCTTCTCAGCAGTGTCCCTCCTGATTGATGTATATGTTTCGTGATGCCTTTTTTACCTGTAGGCGTTAATTCTGCTAAGACAAGACACCCAAAATGGGATTTGTGTTGGACCTTGTGTGTTGGATTGAGCTGTCTTTGTGACTCTGTCCAGTTGCCCCAGGTATTTCCCTCTGTCTACTAAACATCCTAGTAATCCAGACTTCTAATTACCATCAGTTTTGTGGTTTCACTGCTGTGTGACCTTGACATGACCAGTCTTTGACAGTTGTTTTACGTAGGTGCTTATTTGCTTTTAGTAGCTTCTTGTACAACTTTTAAAGAGAGGATGCTGTAAACATCACTTTCTTTTTCAATTTAGTGTCTGTGTCTTGTTTAGAAAGTTTTGTTAAGAAATTGTGCAGAGCAAGCAGTTTGCATTTGGCTTGATAACAGAAGGCCATTTCCCATCAAACTGATAAAAAAAAAACTGGTGCATAGAAGTATGTGCAAACATGGATGGAAGTGATAAATGATATTTTTTAATTTAATCTTAATACTCCACATTATCACTGTCCAAAAAACAAGAATCTACATCTTTAAAGTAAACATGTTATGTGCTTCTTATGTACTTTAATACATTTTATTCCAGGTAATGTTAGAGGATTTCACTTTGTGGCAGCATAGAAAGACCATCCCTAACAAAAAAGGAGAAAAAAACACACAAGAAGAAAAGTTTCTGACTTGTGATTGTGAAACCAATTTTACATTGAGAGTAACAAGAACATTTCATTTACATTGTAAAAGAAACATTTATTCAATAGTTTCTCTCTCTAATAGTCTCAGTAGTTTCAATAGCTTCTCACATCAACATCAACAGAGAACACTGTGGAAATAATTAGTCCTTGCAAACAAAACTATGATCACTCACTCAAACCATCATCTAGATGGCATGGACACATTGTTGAATAGTTGGGTAAATAATTTAATTGCACATAGTACATTCTATTTAGTCTCTTACCTGTGTGTGTGTGTGTGTGTGTTTGTGTGTGTGTGTGAGAGAGATGAAGATACATAGTTTTCTCCAGACACTATTTTCATACCCTATTATGTGTGTGTGTGTGTGTGTGTGTGTGTGTGTGTCGATGAGAGTAAGGCAAAAAAAACAAGGTTTTATCATTGACTGCTGATGAGATATCAATATCAGTGAAAAATCTGGATCTGCTTATCAGAATATCGTTTCAGACAAGTAATTATGACAGTGTGTGTTTCATAATAGTGGTGTTTTTACTGTATTTGAAAGCAGTGCCAAAAGTTTGTACTTTTGTGGGTGAAGCCTAGAGAACATACAGCAGTGAGTAATCTGGTTCTTTGCTGTGTCTGCT
Source organism: Hydrocynus forskahlii (assembly GCA_037974365.1). Lineage (NCBI taxonomy): Eukaryota > Metazoa > Chordata > Actinopteri > Characiformes > Alestidae > Hydrocynus > Hydrocynus forskahlii. The sequence goes on along the minus strand of JBBPCX010000023.1, from coordinate 12,473,255 downwards.
CTTTTCACAAAAGAGACCCTACATCTCATGAACTCTATGTAGAGTGAGGGTAAGTCTTTAGAGGGAGAATTAACTGTGCTTAGACCTCCTCTCACGTGCTACTGTCCCATCTCTTCTTCTTCTTTCTGACTCTGTGTCCCCTGTCGCTATTTCTCTGTCTATATCACCTAGCCTTGAAATGTTTTGCCATTGTTTTCAGGACACAACCAGGCGTGTGGATGCGCACAGTCTTTTAAAAAACAGGAAAACCATCAAAACTAGCTTTGTCTTGTTTGTAGGGTCGTTGCCTGCCACTCAGAGGTAAAAAATCATGCACCTGGAATATCCAGTGATCTTTCACTTGTTTACTTTACAAAGAATATATACAGAGCCTAAGGCCTACTGGGACTGAGCTTCAGGGCCAAGATTGTTCAGCCAGTACAGACGACTACAGTGCGCACACACACTCTTGCTGCTGTCTGTCTTCATATTGATCGAGCTTGGATCAGGAGTCTCTGTTTCTTTTGTCTGTTTGATAAAGCAGGTGATCTTTCTGTCTGACCACACCTACTCAAAGAACAGCGAATAACACAAAGTTTGACCAAAAATAGGGGCCAGTTGTCCATTCAGTTAGAATACTGTTGCAGTTGAGAGAGAGAGAAAGGCAGACAAAGACACTTAGAAAGAAACACAGATAGAGGCTTGAGATACAAGCTGAATCTCCAAAGCCACTCTGTTCTCATGTGCGGAGAAGAACTGGAGATGCCCTGCAGGAGACTTGAGTTACAGATTCTGTGACACTGCTCAGCTACACAGTCGCACACAAAGTGTTCAAACTAAAAATAGTTTGGTGCAATTGATGGCTAGGGACACTGGTATGCATTTTAACCATTTTTCCTATTTGAATATCCATGTTTTTAAAGCAATAGTATTCGAATGTCTCATTGTGAACAATGAACAATATTCTTATGAATAAGAAAAACAAGTTTAGCATTTGTTTAATCCATATAGATAGCATAAGAGATCCATGCTTGCCTTATCAGTTGATTTAGTAACTCATCTTTTTGTTTTTAAAATATATATTTTAACATCACGAATTTTGAATTGTCATTTTGGTTTAGTAAGCTTAGTTTTATTTGTGTCAGTTCTTTTCAGGCAAAAGGCACAACGTGCTTCACACAGTACAAAATATTTAACTTTTTAAGCTTTTTAAAATTATTATAAAATATCTTTTAAGAATGCAAAAATTTGTATCATTTTAAGTAAACCAAAAAATTGGCATAAAATTACAGAATCATTTCCCTCAAATATTAAACACAAACAATGGCAGTATAAGAATAAGTCTTCTTTAGCACATTCCAGAGTTCAGGAGCATCCCCTGGCAATCAGTCCTGGAACTGGGGAAAACCAGTGAAGTGGTTAACACAGGAGTGATGTGCACTTCACATTTTGTTCCAGTGAAGAGATGAGCTTGTACATTTTGATCCTGCTGAAGGTGATCTTTGTCTTTCAGGCTGAGAAAAGTAAACAGCTCATTGCAGTAAGGTAGTCATAATTTCTCCACCCAGGGTGGAGTACCCGCGACCCTAGTAAAGATTAAGCAGTTACAGAAAAAGAATGAATTAATGAATGCATGAATGATTCCAAGAGCTAGATTTAAATGTTGCCATTTCACCTTAATGTCAGAATATCTGCTCAATGTCATTACCTGTGGTTCTACTTCTGCTTTTTTTACTTCTCAGTAAAAAAAAACAAAAGACAATTTGTTTCTGCATTTTTATTCCAAACACATGCCAAAAGAGAACACCCTAGAGAGCTCCACGCAGGAGAGAAACTGCTTTGATGCGGGAATTCTGGACTGCAGCTGCCAGAGAAGCTTCACAGGGCAGCAGCCAATAAGCAACAATGAACATTGCTCTCGGATTGGCTACTTTCAAACCTCCCATACAGCGGTATTTCACCATCTCAAGATGCGCTTTCTTTGTGTTCTCTCGACAGTACCAAAAAATGTATGCAGTTATATTTTATATGGAAATGTAGTTATGTTAACAGTTATGTTACCAACTTAGTAAATTATATTTTTCATAATAATTTAGCACTAAAATGCATGAAAAATGCAGAGCATATCTGCGGTTTCCACGAACAGTTATTAGTCCAGTTCTAGCAGGGGTTTATTGTGTATGTGT
>JBBPCX010000023.1:12412759-12434546 GCA_037974365.1 Hydrocynus forskahlii | reverse complement strand
CTCTCTCTCTCTCTCTCTCTCTCTCTCTCTCTCTCTCTCTCTCTCTCTCTCTCTCACTCTCTCTCTCTCTCTCTCTCCACACAAATGATTATTGATCTTTTCTGCGTCTTTTCTGGAATAACTGATGCAATAAAATTGTGAGAGTTTGCGTGAGAGTATGTTGACAGTGTCGGTGTGTATGTATGTGTGTGTGTGTTTATACCTGACAGCTGAAGTGCTGAAGGAGGAGGAAGAGCGAGTTGAGATGTAAGGGTAGTGTTTGGTATCCAGCTTGTCATCAATAGCATCCTGAAAAACCCACAAGAATGCTAGTAAGTTCCCTTCCACACACACTCATGACCGAAGAATGATGTTGCTTGTCATAAGAAAACCATATAACTTTTGAAATGGACAATCAGAAACTACTGCAGAATTACTCACATTAGATATTCAACAATTTAATATTTTCCTTTTTGGTCATTTTTTTTGCAAATCCTCATACAAGAGAGGGAGCAGTGCGGTTTACCTCTATGATGTCCTTTACTAAGGGGGTCCAGCGAGACAGCTGGTAGGTCTGCTCGCTCACACGTTCCTTCCTGTCCATCTTCTTCCCTCGGCGCAGAGTTGACTAAAACACACAAGCAAGTGAGTGTTGAGTCAAAGAAAGGGTTTGTATGGAAAATTCCTGTTATAATAACTTTGTTCACACTTCAGTGCAAACCAGATTTGTTTCTCAAACCTGATGTTTAGAGTGTTCAAATTTTAACATTTTAAGTGTCCAAATCTGATTTGTAAGGTCAGAAAAACCTTAGCAATCCATTTGCATTTGATTTGAAGTGTGATGTGATGTGTGCTGTTTGTTACTAAGTATAACAGCAGAATGGTTGTATGATATTTCACAGCAGAACTGCACTTTTTAAAAAGCCCAGTACTGTTGTGACATTAGCTTGAGATGACCTAGTCACTGGATAACATTAACCAAAAGGCTAACACGCTCTATCACTAATATAAAGAGAATGGCTCTAATTTCTCTAAAATCATTTTACTGAAAGTTACTCTAAAGCATAGCAGGAAAAACACGATATTTGTTCTACTGATCAAACAGAGTTGTATTTCCAGAAATCCACCAACAACTGTGGATTGAATTAAACTGGAAATAGACAGATTCCAGGTGGCATTTGTCATTAACTGTAAAAAATGTGTTCTGCTCAACTAATATGCTGATTTGAGCAGGACACATGGGACAAGACCCCATATCTGTGATTCTGAACTATGAAATTAGGTAAACATATTTAAGAGACATCTGAACACATACTCCCATTCAATCAATCAAATCAAGTGTTCAAGGCACTTCTCTCAAACACTGCAACAAATGGAATGTTCTTCAAAATGATGATGCTAACTCACATCTGTGATGATGGGCACACCCAGGTGAGCCATATTAGTGATGATCTCACTGTCCTCAGGTGGAATCTGTGCATGCTGGATTAGCTTATTCAAGTTCTCCTCTGTGATCCCTGTATGACCACACAGACACAGCACATCATCGTGTGAAACCAAAAAGGACCGCCAGCAACGTTGATCTTTATATTTCACACAGTCTCCTAACTGCTACTCACCATTCTTGAGGAAAATGTAAAGAAGAATGATACGGATCTTGTCATAGGTGCTAACGTTGGCATCCAGCAGAATGGGTACGATGGCCCTCATGGGATCTTTAATCTTCTCCCCCTCTGCATCTGTTCCCATGGCCAGATCCTGCACAGTAAGAGGGGATTAAAGGTTAAATTTATAACCTCTGGGAAAGAAATGCACATACTGCATATCTTTGAAAGCAAAGTGTATGGCAAGTTTAAAATGACATTTTCATAATCCAGGTAACACTAGCAATGACAAAGTATAGTAATTCAATATTATTTCTCACTAATAGAACAAGTGAATAAAATGTGTCAAAAGTGCAGATTGATACATTTTATTATTGAAATTATGTCACTGGTAGTCTGTAAATAGGATTATTTTGCCATGCTTTTATCATTTTTGACATAAAAAGCCACAAGCTTGAGACCAGTTGTTGTTGCACCAGGTACACAAAAAGTAAATATTTTTCATTACTTAAATATGTGCTTAAAAATACGATTACAAAATTACATGAGCAAGTGACGATATCGTCTTAATACCTAGTACTAAATGTTCTCATCAGTAAATACTAGAGATGGCACAATAAAACATTTTCCAGTACCAGTATACAAACTTTCAGTAGCAGCAAATATTGTTACAAATCCAAAAGATTTTTTCTTTAAAAATTACTATTCTTAAAAACTATTTTTAATTGAAACACTTTGACTGAGATGGGATAAAGCAGGCACACTGAACCCTTTAAACACTAGATTACTCTTTAAAGACGAAATACACAACTGTATATACACAACCTGTGTATTCTATTTCAGCGTTGATTTGTTACAAGACATTACTGTACATTTTGTTACAGAACCAATACAATAGCGAATTCTCTTTTTAACCTTTGACGTCAAATCCAGCATTTTCTGTACATATCAGCTTCATTCTGATACCTATCACTGCCATCTCTAATAAAAGTCATTATTCCCTGCCTCCCCACCCCATTCCTCTCTCCACAGGTCAGTAATGAGGTGTTGCCACAGGAGTTACCTGCTCCACACGGCAGAGCTTGTCCACAGTGCCTTGATAGTGCTTCATGCAGTCTTCTGCCAGCTGCAGATGAGTGGAGTACTGCAGAGACATAGATTTGGAGGTTTACACCAACACTATTATCACCATGCTTTTAGCTCCAGCTTGGTTGATGTATTCCAGTGTCCTCTCTCACCTTGCTGAGCTCCTTTTGATACTGCGGCATCTTTTTCAACATCTGAGACAGATCCCTCATTGTGGTCTGAAACATAAAAATAACATTTTTCATGTTATTCACATGCAAGCACAATTCTAGTCTATGTATATAGAAACAGACATTGGCTTGGGTCACTTGATATCAGCTGTACAGCAAATGACCCCCTAAATAGCTTACTGTACGACAAATTGTACACATAACATTAAAGCTTGCGTTAACACAGACACTCCAATTTACACATGCCTCAATCAATACTAATCCCACTGCATCCTCAAAGAGGGTTTAAGATGAGTCAGGCAACAGAGCTATACAGCTCATGAACCTCTTGCTGTTCCACCATACACCACTGCTGCAGAATACACCCCTCACTCTCCCCTCCCGTACCTTCTCTCCAGTGTTCATGCGTTTGCTGGCGGAGAATTCCTTCAGGGACTTTGTCACCTCCCTATTAAGGAACAGACAGAACTGGAGTAAGGATGTTCTTATCTTTAAATACAGGTCGAAGAGACGAGCAAAGCGGAGGTGGAAAGAGTGAGAGCAACAGATGAGGAGAAAGATAAGGCGGAAATGAGATGTCGCTCTGAATAAGTGAATAAATATAAATGAACAGAGGGGAGAAGGAAAAAGGGGAAAGGTGTTACTCACTGAGACACCTCAGCAATGTGTTTGTGTCGCAGAGACACCCAAAGGTCATCATCCTCATGCAGCAGAACCTCCTTCTCTCGCGAGTCTCCCATTCCACTGGTCTCATACCTGAGAAACAGACCATCATGAGCTACTGTTTCAGCATTTCTTCAACACCTAAGAAACTATTAAATATGTTTTTGAATGATTCAAGTAAGTCCTGTAGCAGCTTCAAAGGTTTAAAATAGGAAGCTGTAAAAACATAAAGCGGATTAAGAAGATGAATGGAGCTGTATGTAATTCTAAAAAATAGAATGTGTTATAATGTAATGGTTAAAAAGTTAATATCTAAAATGAAATTAACATATCAATTATGCATCATGTAATAGAATGTATTGTTTCCAGTATTCCTAAAGTTAATCTAAAATACCACTGGTGACTAGTTTATTTTATTTAAATCTACTCTGTATAAATATACAATCATAGCTTTTGTGTCCATCTTACTTGTAGACATCATTCTCAATGGGCAGCAGATCGTAGCCCATAGCCTGGAAGGTCAACTCGTGCAAGACAGGGGAGACAGGGTCAAAAGCCCGGTCTAGAATGATGAGCTGAGAGCGGGCCTTGTCTGGACCCTGCGGACATGGAACACTGGGAATTTAACTTATTGGGAATATTAAACACTATCATTATAAATGTGACAAGTCAACTACGTCATTTTTAATTAGCTAAAATCATTTAGAATAAATTCTCAATATCTCTCAAATCTCATCACTTATTTTGGTACATTTCAGAAATATTTTGAACAAAAAAAACAAGAAAACAGCGCAAATGTAAACAAAAAATGTCAGTGTCTTGTTTATGTTCACACTGTTTATGCATTAATGTATAAACAGTTCCTGCGGCACAATAATGCATTCAGCACATGTTGTTCAAAATAATTCTAAACCTATCAAAACAATTGTGGTGAGATTTTAGGGATATAAGATGTCATTAACATGAAATAGCATCTAACAACTCTCCATTTAGGCTCTGAGCACTGATGGAAACAGGAAACCTTTCACTCTCACCTCTCCCATTGTCGGGTCATCTGCCTTGTAGGCATCGAGTTTGTCCTGCACCAGCTGCGCCAGTGTGGCATTGTCTTTGTACTCACTGCATTGATAGACAAAGAGATAAACAGGCTGTCAAACTGCTGTCTGCGTAAGCAGTGCTTGTGTACTGTAGTCATGGGGACAACCAGTGGCTTTGTTCCAACATTACAATGATAAGAACTCTTCCATCCCCACAACAAAACACTTCACTTGTACCAAAATACCTGCAAAAGGCCTTCATGAATACAGTTAATTGTCCTGGGCTGCAATGAAAAACTAGATATAGTTATGAGAATTTGGTGAATGTATTGTAAGATAAATCAAATTCTCAATGGGTCTGATGTCAGCATATTGTTCATGTTAGAGCTGCAGGTTGGACTTTAATTTTATGGAAAAAAAATTCTTGTCTGACTTGAAATTCTAGTGAATTGTATCAGATGCAGAAGGCTGCAGCAACACATCAACTGGTGTTAAGTGTAAAGCTGAGCATTATTGATAAAAGCAACATCCAAGTATAGACAACGCACATCACCCAGTACTAGACTAAAGTGCAGACTTGGTGTGAAAGAGAATGCAAGCAAAACAAAGTGCAAAAGCTTATTTCTCAAACAGGTTGGTTTGACCAAAAGAAGACTGACAGGAAGAGGGCGTGGTGTTAATATCGCTCCTGTGTCTCACCCTCGGTATCGCACAGCAGGGTACTCCTTTAGTGTGGCACACAGAGTGGCCAGCTGTTCAGCTAGCCTCTCCATCACAGGGTTCTTCATCTGAGTCTTGTGGGGGCTGTAGAAACTTTGGAAGGCATCAGGATTGTCCAGAGAGAACACCTAAACAGAACACACAAACTTAATGGTACATGTTTATCATATGAACATCACACAATATTATACTGTTTGTGTGTGTACCAAGCCCTACCAAGGTCCTGGAGGAACGTTGTTTCGTTTTTACTATGTACTGTGTATATGGTAGAAATGACAATAAAAACCTACTTGACTTGACTTGACTACTTTTTATTTCTTTAGAACATCAAAAATAAATCACAGTTCAAATAAGTATGCAATTATCACCAACACAACCCATGATTACTTTTTAATAAGACTGCAATGGTCCAGGGGTATAAAAAGTACATTTAAAATGTACTTAAATTGGAAACAAATAAATAAGGGGAACACGCTTTTTAAATTAAACTTTAGCTATAAATTAAAGCTATTGTAATGCTAGACCCAGGTTTTAATTGTCTGTTAGATTCAAATTGATTCAAGTCTACATATGGCATGCATATATAGTGTTGACAAGTGTGGCGCAGGTTTGTCCTTGCACAAAGACTAATTAGCATACCTGTGGGCAGTTTAATTTTACACTGATATAAAATTTGACTTGATGTTCACAGAAATAATACTAAAATGTACAGGAATTAAACTGACTGGAATGAGAAAAGAGAAAAATGTCCTGGACTTTAAGCTGCGTAACAAGTACACTGAATATCATAATGAAAATGTAAAGAGTTTTGCATTTTACATCAGAATGTCTAGACCAACTGAAACAGAAAAATCCATCCAATGCATATCTTGTACCTCAAACACAGTACTAGCTGGTAGCTCATGACTGACAGACAGCATATGAGAACACATTTTGTTCTTGTTTTATTTGGTGGGTGGGGTTGGTAAAGGGATGTGGTAAATCTCTCTCTCTCTCTCAGGCTGTGCAGCAATTCACTCTGAGGTCAATCCCATGGTGATAGAGTGAGTCTACAGCTTTTCCTTCCTGTCTTTGTTTCTCCTCCTTGCCATATCTCTCCACTCTCTGCCTGTTTTCCTTACTCTATCTGTCTTTCCTCTCTCCTGCAGGCCTCCTCCATCCCTCTCTCCACAGCACTGCTCCATCACCAGCCCCTTCCCCCATCTGCACACAGTCACATGACCATCCTTCTGTTCAGCAGATGGGTTCCCCTCGATGCCGACTCCCGCTCATAGCCTTCATTGATTGGCAGTCAATGGGTGCGGATGCTGCGGCAGCCAATTGCATGGCTTTGAAGAGGCGGGACTATGTGAGGTTACAAAGCTGCAGCATCACGCCAGGAGCAAAGCGCAGCACCACTGACTCCACTGAATTAATCATTGCAGACAGCATAAGCAGCAATGCATTGCAGTCCCGCCCCACACACACAGTCCTCCCCTCCCTAATAGTTGTTCTGGAACTCTCCATATATGTGACCATAGCCAGACTCGTCTGTGAGTTTTATTTTTACTCCCCTCTCTCTCACTGCATTGTTATCTGAAACACTCTGTTTACTGCCATGCCTATTCTACTGCCTAATGCTTGCTTAATTCAGTGATACTTCTGTCCTCTACCTAATTCTCCACACAACCATGTACTAGCCAAATTAGCACCAGTAATGTGTGTACCCAATATTCAATACATGATGGTGTTTGTGTTCAGATTTATTACTTAGGCCAGTACTGTTGTGATATCATTTAAAAAATGGTGATCCAAGGTGTTTGCCCCATCAACAGAAGACCAGCAGTTCAAATGCTGACAATGCTACAATCAAAAAAGCTAATTAATTATCATAGATATTTATGAGGATATGAATAAAACCACGTTGTCAGTATTGGCCAGTGTTATCAGCCAAATTATATTTTTGTCAGACCCTGATTCACAGTTGGAAATTAAACACGACAATGAAGTGAAGTGTGGAACACTGCTATCTGAAATTTTCAAATGTGTTAGACCTCTTTGTCCTTTGAAACTTTCTACTTGTTATTTGTGTGATATGCAGAGAGGGATTTCACAGAAGTGTAAAGGTAAGTGAGCTTTAGCCAGCTCAGATTGGTTAGCTTATAACCTAGGCTCAATTCAGTTACACGGGTCAATTTAATTCAAAACGATCTGAGACAATAAATCACACCACAATCAGATCTCACTCTCCATTTTTCTTCATTGTTTCTCACCTGAGACTCATATGGCAGAAAGGCGATGTTGATCTCATTCAGGGTCTTGATGCACTTGGAGGCCCGACTTTTCACCACTTCATTGAATAAGGGGTCCGGGCAAGCTGTCAGCAATACACAGGGTTTAGACAATCTTTCTCTGACTCTGATTAATACTCAACACTGCTTTAAATGACCTCCCAGCTTACGAACATCTAATATGCCTGAGACTACAAATATTGTACTTTGTGTATAATTACAGGGAAACAGTACATAGCAGTACATAGCAGTCCTTTAAGTCAACTTTGCACAAAATGCTGCAGCATGGCTAGCAAAGCACACCATTTTGTGAGACATTTATTTTACATTTTCTTTTTTTAGGGCTGCTTATGTGAATGACCTAGTTGTATAGTGTTCAGTAAGCAATAAGCACTGAGTGTTACGCATGGTATACTCAGTTAAACATATTGTGTCCTATATTATCACAATGACAATTAACATTGCCATATTTCCCACCCCCATGGGTAGTACTAAACTAGTGTGTAGTGGTGTTTTCTTTCTGATACTCACAGTCCGTGAAGAACACATGAGCTGCTTTGTATTTGGATGAATGGGGATCCTTGAAGTCGCCGACTAGGGTCTGCACAGACTGGAAAGGTAGTGACAAGAAAATGAGGCTTGTGTAAATGTGCATATATGCATGTGCTCATGTTACCATAGCAGCCATGCTAATATAAATCGGAGGTTCTTTTGCGTAGGTTGAGTCAATACTGTGTTTGGTGATGTGCTGCTTCAGACAGCGTGTGACATATGGTCAGGGTTAGCCGTGCGAACAGGCTGCCTCCTTACTGAGTGACTAAAGATAGGGAGTGTGAAAAGACGTACAGCTCTGAGCTCGAGCTCTATGGAGCCTGGCTGGGATATTTGCTGTATCAGTCTTGACTCATTATGTGTGTGATTTTGTGTATGTGTATGTGTGTGTGTACGTGTGTGTGTTACAGGTGCCTTTATTTATTGTTAATTTACATTGTTCTCCTAAGATGCTGCTCTGCAAGTATAAGTGCTTTTAGCTCATACCTTCTCAGTGGGAGTGATCAGGTAAATGGCCTCCAAGGTGGGGAGTGGCTCTCTCCGCTTGTTTATGTCCTCCACGACTAAAGCAGGGGATAATTAAAGGAACGAAAAACCAAAAGAGATACCATATGCAACAAACACTCTATATCAAACAAGGACATACAGTTTGTGCTGTGCTAATTTTGTGAGGTATTAACACAAAGCATGAGTGCTGCATTTGGAACATTGCAAAATGCCTTGAGCACCAAATGTGTTATGGATTATTGACATTAATAGATGTGACACGTGGAATAGTAGAACTAGTGCTACTATTTTGTTATGGCCTTCTGTCAGTTCACCATTTCCTATTGTCTCCGGTGAAAAGTTGCAAAGTTGCACTCAAACACACAACAGAAAGTACAGCAATCAGAAATGCAGATACTAAATGGGTCTCCACAAAAGAAAACAGTTCTTTACAGCAGGACCCGACAGACTACTAAAAAACTGAGGCATACAAAGTAAAGAACATATTGTTTGAATGTTTATTCTAATAATGAAGCACAATGAGCTTGTGACTTGTTATTACATAAAAGTTTACGCCCATATAATGAGCAAATATTTTACTTAAGGTTAGCATCTTTGGAGTTAACACCTGTGTTTGTTTATAACATTACATAAAGGTATAAAAAGAGCGGGGTGACATACTTGTGATGCCTTCGGTCATAATGTCAGTCATCTTACAACAGGAGGACAGCATCCTCATACTCAGCTGATCCACCACCAGAGCCTAAAGAGACAGACAGATGAGACAGAAACAGACAAAACATTCAGTAGGCTAGGTAAGCAAGAGCTGGTCTGAAGTGAAGACTACCTTATGATTTTCATGTCTAGTTTATTGAAACCTGTTTCTGAGATAAATACAATGGTAGTGAGATAGCTGTGGAAGGGGATGGCATGATCTGATACTGGTTATCAGCGGAGCATGCTGGATCATAAATGGGTGAGAATACAATAATAAAGAATGAATCAGACCCTGATCTACTCTGTGGGTCAGTAGAGTGTTTGAGTAGTTTGGGCAAGATACTCTACGTATAGAAGCTCATATTCAGCTAATTTAAAAGCTTAGTAAAGCCTAGAACTTGGTACCAGTGTTGGTATCACAAAAAATTGTATCACACAATGGTAAAATTTCCAGAATTGTATATCATTGTATATCATTGATAGAATACAGTTAGAACATCACAGATGATCCCCTGGATTGAGCTACCATGCATCCAGTTTCTCCACAGTCTGTAACTTAATATAGACTTTTATATAATTTCTAGAACATCTGGAGAGACTATTAAGCTGTACTTTGAGCTAGCATTGAACAGTCTAAGTTATACTGTGGCACTGTCAATGAAATGCCTTTTAGTTTTCTTTATGAATGAGTCTTACCTTCCATTCCCCCTTCTTCTTCACCTTCTTGATCACATCATTCATAATCTCTGCAAGTGAAGAACAGAATGCATTTTGTTACCTTTCTGTTTTCCGTTCAGACTTGTCAAAGCCACTTTCACAGGTATTTTGATTACTGATATTCCAGAATGGAGCTGCTAGTTTTTCGATAAGCATATAAAGTTTATCGTAATGCTGTAAACAGATTTAGACTGATTTAATCTAATGTACACAGTCAGGGCTCTGGCATGTGTTCAGTTCCTTTTTCTGTTTTATTCAGTACCCCCTCGCTCAGCTGCTGGCAGGAAGCAGATGAATGGCTTTAATACTTGAGTTGGAGAGACAAATGAACATTCCTGTCTTGCTACACACACATTTACACACACATACACACACACACACACACACACAGGCACAGACTAATTGCATGCATTGTTCTCCTCTCCTCAGCATCTTAAAAAGTTCCAGTGTTTTCTATCACTTTATGAACTCAAAGCAGTTTACATCCATGCATGCACACACGTACATGGCCTGTAAATGGCACTTACACATGTTTACAAGGTACTTTTGCTTTTTACTGGCTTTGCGTTTTTGTGGACTGTCTCTTATATACAGAAGCCATTTGGTGATGATTTTCATTAGTAGACAGTACACTATAAATGCCCTTCACAGCAATTCTGGAAATATAAAGATATCTGCGATTACTGTTATTACACTGTTATTACACACGGAAAAACACTGTTTTCCACATTACCCGATTCTATGTAACTAGACATCTGTGCATGCACTCACATACACAATGATGTGGTATTATCATTTCATAGTATCCAGAAAGCAAGAAAGTCAATCAGCCACTGATTTGGACACTTTGGGCTTGCATTGTAACAGCTGAAGAAAATAAACATTGTGTTATTAAAACACTATTAAGCTGTTTATTCTTTATCAAGCATCAGTTAAATGTCATGATAGGCCTACTGACATGCTTGCACAGGATTTTTTAAAAGGCTTCTGAATATCTTTGCTACAGTTAACATGCAGTAAGTAGCAAATTTATTGTCAGTTACTTCTGCCCTTTTCACCATCCAGCAGAAAGCTGTAAGCCTTTTGAAGGACACTAAACTAAATGATGTCTTGGGACAAGGTATACTCTCAGTTTTGTGTGTCCTCCAGTATGATGGATGGCATTGTTTAGTCAGTCTATAGAAAGCAGTAATTTGGAAATGAAGCATGAAGCCAAAGAGGTCTAGAACTGCCAAAAAAGGCAAATAATGCAAGCACATGGCGCCATCACTTCAGGGCAAAAACTTGCACATGTCTGCCAGCGCTGCAGAGAGTAAAACATGAAATAATTAGATCAGAGGGCTCAAGGACAGAAAAACAACAGCATCCCATGTCCAACAACAACAGCAAGTAGACAGCATAGAAAAATATGACAATCTCTTCACTATTAGTCTCCTCCCCATCTCCCTCTCTGTCTCTCTCTCTCTGTATTTCTGTCTCTCTCTCTCTCTCTCTCTCTCTCTCTCTCTGCCTACATGCTGATTCTGCGATAGCACAGAAGGACTGATCTGTACCCTACAAGGTCATACAACAACACCGGACCATTGAGATTTTTATCTGGGATAAATTAAGATGACTTTTTTGCTGTCTTCTTTCAAAATAGTAATTCACTGAAATGTATGTAAATATATATATATGCTGCCCTTTACACTGTGTGAATCATTATACATTGTAAATTTACCATTTTGTAAATGCAAGGTTTATGACAGCAATAATATATTTCTGTCATGTTGTATAACTGTGTATGTGACTAATAAACCTTGAATCTTGTTTTTAGCTGTTATCACCCACAATGATGAGTCGGCGTACAGAGATGTTCAGCAACTGGCTGTCTCATGCAGTGAGAACAATCTGTCTCTGAATGAGGATAAAACTAATGATTATCGAATTCAGTAAAACTTGCTACGGCCACACACCACTCAGCATCAACGGCTTCATAGTAGAGACAGTAAAGAACACCAGGTTTCTAGGAATGCACATCTTAGATGACCTCATCTGGACCACCAACACCTCCTCCCTCACTGAAAAGGCACATGTACCACATTGCACATTTTTACTAATTTAGAATTTATATTTTATATGTGTATTCTGTACTCTGGAGCCATGCCGAATCATCTCATTGTATTCATGTTTATAGCTGAGATGACAATAACGTTTCCTTTGACTTTGAATTTTGACTTTCGTTTTTTCACTTTTGGTCATATTGATATTTTTTTTATATGGAACTCTGCATTTTTTAGCACTCTCTCTCTCTAGGTTCTCTATTTCTCTCGCTGTCGCGCTCTCCCTCCCTCTTTTATTTACTCTTATAAGTAATCCTATCATTCGGGGATTGAATTGAGGCTGTCATGTTTGCATGGTGAGGCCACTATTAGCCTGATCGCTGCTCAAGCCATCTGGCCGCAGTGTTACAATAAATAATCTCTGGCTGTGTTTGCAGTCTGACATTTGGAGCATTGCAGTGAGGCAGAGTTAAACCATCCACTGGCTGAAATAGCTTACGCTGGCTGGCTGCAGATGGCTTATAGTTGTTGATATACAGGGCAGGTTTCAGTGAATGGTAGAGATTAGCAAGTGTTTGAAGGCTGAATGAGAGTCAGCTTTTATTCCAGTCATTAATAGTCATTTATGTGAAAGAAGGCCATTTTCCAGCTAATCAAATAATGAGTTAGTGCACTACGCATCCATAACATGATTGTCATATTCCTGATGTCCTGTATGGACGCATGTTTAATGAGGCTCATGTGAAAGTACTGAAAGAACTGCAGCTTACTGCATTACTGGCATTACTCTTTGCCAAAATATGGTCTGACCAAAAGAGCTGATTAACCATGTTTTGGTTTGTTATCTATGTGAAAAAAGTGGATGGTTCAGATTTTCTGACCAATAACATGAAGCTAAATGTGCTGTGGTAGCACAAGGGGAGAAGAGACAAAGTATTTAATTGCAAGCTTTACAGAGTCTTAATTGCCTATTTCAGTGTTTTCTTGCAGTCTCTTTTGGCCCACCTCTTTCTCATACCCAGTATTTCTTTCCCTACTGAACAGATACACAAGTCAAAACTGGTCAGTGATTTGTGGCATTTAAAACATGCATTATGACCCACTCGTCATCAGTCTGTCTCTTTCTGTCTCTCTCTCTCTCTTTCTCTCATTCCTTTTCTCATGCTGGTCTATCTCAAAGGGCACAACATTGGACTATAAATGTTCTAAATTATGTAGGATGCAGGGGCTGTTGATGTATGTTATGCATTATATGCTATATAATTAAATGTTTTATTGACGAAAAAACAAACATGTAATTTATTATATGTCAATTTCACAGTATCCTGAAAAGGCCATAGCACTTTCACAACATTAGAATGTACAAACCTGCAATTTACACTACAGTATTTGCTGAGAAATACAATCTACCCTCAGGTCCATCCTTCAAGCATTCTATCTGAAATAAAGCTACACAGCTTAATGAAAATATACAGCCTGTGTGAACCTGTCATGAATGTAAAACAAGTATTATTTTCATTTACATTAACAACCTTAAAGTTTTTAAGGTAAAAATGCACTGCTATCAGGCTCCGGTGTAGCCTACTTACGAATTACTTTTCTGTTTTTTAGAGTCAGTGAGGCAGAATGCATATGAATCATTCTGTGGATGCAGACATGTGGGTTCCAGCCAGTTAACATAATCTGCTTTTTATGGCTTATCCTCGGCATTTGGGATGATTAAAACATGAGTGATGATCTCCTGCTCTTTACAGAATGGGCTACGGAACAAGACAGGAGAAAAATCAATACAACATAGGGGGCAGATATTTTTGTGCTGAAAAATAGTATCAATACATGGCAACCAAAATATCAGTAAATTAAGTATTTCATAAGAAAATAAATGGCCTCCATATTTCCCATCCCTGGTCTTAAAGGCACACTGCCCTGCACATTTGAGTGTTTTCACTAATCTCCACATACCTGATTCATCTAATTAGTTCATTAAGTACTCCCTGCAGAGATAGAGCGGGTGTGTTAAAGTAGGGAAATCACCAAAAATGTGCAGCGCAGTGTGCTTCCAGGACCAGGGCTGGAAAACACTACTCTAGTGCCACCATTACTTGTATACCAGGCACTTGTCATTTTATTACAGAGTTATCATCTCCATTCCGTTTACAGCCTTTCATTTTTATCCAGTATGTGTTTTTGTCCTGTTAAAAAAAAACAAAAAAACTTGTTTTGCTCATTTCAAGATGTGTTACTACACAAACTGGGCTTATGGGGTAACGTCTGCCCTTCTCTCTTCCTCCAAACCTTTAATAGATGTGTAAGAAGATGAATTGACAGAGGTTGCCTCGAAGTCAAACACCAGAGACCCGCTGAGAGGAAGAAGGATGAGAAGGAGGCAGCATGTTGAGAGAAAAGAGATTGTTCTTCCTCTGCCTGGTAACACCACAAAACAACTCATTGCTGTCTAAACAGAGTCAGCCAGCAGTTACAAAATCGGCTTCTGAGTGGCTAAGTTACCTGTTCTCAGAGTGAGCTGTGCATCTCTCATTGTAGTTTCAGCCTGCTGTCTGTATGTGCGTCTGACCCTTCAGGGCACAGTGTCGATATGAGATGCTGTTGACACTTTGTAAACAATATGTAGGTATTGCTCAATGCCAACCATCAAGCAACCCAATGTACATGTGAGTTAGTACACATAACAGAGACACACTGCCATGCAGGGCTGCAATAAATAAACAGAAGAGATCTGAATAACAGTGCAATTCCATCTTTTATGAAACCACAAACTTGTGTGGGGAAACAAATTGCTGTATTATTATTATTATTGGTAGTAGTAGTAGTAATAGTAGTAGTAGTAGAAGTAGAAAAAGAAGAATTATTCCAAAATTGAAAGTACAGTTCCTGTTCTTACACAGTATTTGACATATTGTAATATTGAGAACATTAAATACAAAAAGATTTAATAACTGCAGTCCTAATATTGCAATTATACTGCAACATGAAGTAAATTAAAGTACAATAATGGACCATGGTGAAACTGGTGATTAGTCTTGACAGCATTATTTTGACCAAGAGTAATTTATGCTCGTGAGATCATGAGAATGTCTTGTTCCACCCAAACTCCCAAAGAATGTCTGTGACTGGTGAGGTCTATTTGCATTTTGTAATTCAGATTTTTGTGGTATATGTACTTTAAAGGCCAAATGTGCAATAACGATTAACAAATTATATGTCGTTCGTACTTAACATACATGGCAATAGTTTACCTCAGCTATGACTTGATTGGTCAGTGTCTTTTCAGTTTATAGAAAATTCTGCCACCAACAGTGGCAATGAACCACAGCGCTCTCTCTCTCTCTCTCGAAATATACATATTTAACAAAACCCATACTTCAAAAGAAGCATTCCATTTGAAAGATTAGTACTTTTTATGAAGAAAGATTGTCTAACATCATCACCTCACATTTGGGCATGAATACAACTGTTATTCAAGTAAAGGTATCACCATCTTGGCATTGTTTACATAACTGAATGTCACTGTCAGTCACATGTCACACTTTAGCTGATCACATCAGGTCTGTTCCAAGGTATTGCAATAACAGGTAATCACACCATTGACCCCTTCCTTTTAATCTATCATTCATTTTAGATTTTCATCACTGGAACTTAATTTTAATTAATTTTAATTATAGTCACTATATTCACTATTTTCAGTAGGATGCTGTTTAAGGTGTTTTCTCAAGACTGTTTGAGGTATTTTACAACAGTTATGCCTGTTGGTATCCTGTATTAGTTAAAATTTGCACTGCTGACATTTTTGTGTGGTAATTTTTCACCAAGATATATTATATGAAGATTTTGCCTACTTTTAATTTATTTAGAAGCTATTCTTTAACATGATTGCGTAGTCATGATACAATCAACAAATAATTAACATTTATTTTATTGACAAAATGACCACTGTGATTGGACCAGCCGAGTATCAGCAGAGATGAGGGGGGTGAGGGGTGCATATGTTATCACAGAGATGCTCCGACACACCCATCCGCACACAACAAAAATGCTTTCTCATCTAACCATTCCATCCCACCCAAGCTGTGTATCTGGCCAAACCCTGGTAATGATATGCTTCAGTGCTTTTATGTGATATAATCCTAAATATTCTAATAAAATATAATGGAAATTCCCAATGTCATATCAAAACTAGAAGATAAGATAAGATAAGCCTTTATTAGTCCCACAAGTGGGAAATTTGCATTGTCACGGCAGAAAGTGGACAGAAACAAAGAGCAGCAAAAATTAGAAACAATAGAACAGCTGACCTTTACTGCTGATGAATGTTTAATAAAGAATATACGAATAAAATGGTCTAAAAATGTTAAGAAAAAATTTATCTTTAATATTTCAGTGATATGAGGCTTCGGTTGGGACAGCGGCAAAATGAATGTGAGCTATATTATGAAGTACGCTGTCAATGCGTGACAAACAGTACATCTGCTGAAAGTGTACAGTAACACTACTGTACAACAATACTATAGTACTGTATAACAACACTATATATGTATATCTATATATATAAAACAGTATATACATATATGTCTGTATTTGAGGTACTGGTTGCATAAGATTCCGTGCATCAGTTGCCGGTTTGCCACATTAGTATGTATTGAACGCTGGGTGAACTGAGTGCAGTAGACTGTATGAACCCAACACCCCCACCTATTGCACTCTCTCATACTAGTCTCTGCATTTAACCCTTCACTGTCCACAAGTCCCCTGGGGCTTTCAGCTCTCATACCATGACCCACTTTCACTCCATCTCTGAGGATGTTCACTTAAAGAGACAGCCATTTATCCAACCGTAGATGATTTCACTCCACCATTTTCACCACCTAATCTAATCTGATGCACTAAAAACAAAATCACTGGTTGTGGATGTCGCTGCTCGATGTTATTTTCAGATGTTTATGCTTAATTTTAAATCAACCGAATGGTTTAAATTATTTAATCCTGAATTATCTAAAACACAGATCTGGCATTGCAATTAATTTAACATTTTTATGTTAGGCACAATTTGATGTGTCTTTTTGGGGGTTTTTTAACAACAACAAAATACAATATTATAATGTACTCCGATGTTCATTAACAGTGTGATATGGTTGCTTCGCAACATAATGACATGGCATTAATAAAGAAATTCAATTCATCTGATGTGTGCAGTCATATGTGTGTATACTGACTATTTTACAATAGCTACAAATGTGGTTCAGCCAATCGGATTTTAGAACTGTCTATATTTAAAATCTGCTATAACATTTGCTGTAGAGACCCCTGTTTGTTCATTCTGGCTCTATTTATTGAAGCTCCAGTAAGACCATCTCTTCCATTTGACACCTCACTGCAGCCAAATGGTTTAAATTTAGTGGCTGTTTTTTCCTTGAGACTGCATCTTTATAATTGAGCTGTCACTGTTGATGAATAGATACTACATATACCGTATGTAAAGCGGGCACATTACATCACCTCTATCAACCATTTAATATGTTATTATGTACATGGAGTTTGAATGTATAAGATGTATCTCTTGGTGTGAGAAACAGTCCTTGTTGTGGCTGTGTATGGCTGTCCTTGAGGAACAGTGAGACGTGAGAGACAATGCTCAGGGGCCCCTCCCTGTGACACGCAGTCCAAGGACAGAGCTCTCCCACACACACACACACACACACACACACACACATACACATACACAGTCAGCTGTGTTTCTATAGTCTTCTCTGTGTAAGACTCCAGCATGCTGAGTCATTACGCAACAGCCTCAGCTCCAGCTCCCTGAGCAGAACAGGCCAATGAAAACACAGCATCTCTGACTGAGCAGGGGAGAGCGATGCTGAGAAAAGCATGACACTGTGGCCCTCTTCCTTCACATTAG
Source organism: Hydrocynus forskahlii (assembly GCA_037974365.1). NCBI lineage: Eukaryota > Metazoa > Chordata > Actinopteri > Characiformes > Alestidae > Hydrocynus > Hydrocynus forskahlii. Next base: position 12,416,583 of record JBBPCX010000023.1, on the reverse strand, counting down.
GGTCAAAGTGTATTCAGATATGCCAGGGATGTTCTACAAATAGGTGTGAGTGCAGTCAGACTTAAAATTAGCTAAGACTAGAGGGGAAGAAGTTTGCACAGTTGTAGGTGTCGGTTTTGCCTTTTAGCACTCATCACTTCCATTATAAAGGACAGAATAAAACTACATTCAGTTTGTCTGAAAAATTTTGTTAACCCTGGTCTCCAGTTTGGTGATTTAGCTGCTCAGAAACTCCTGATCAAACTGATCCGTTAAAATGCCAGGTTTTGTGCTTGTGTCTGCATACTGCCGAACCATGCTGGGTGTCCAGGACCGAAGTTGTCCTAAGAAAAAGGGACGACTAAAATTTCTTGTAAGTATCAGAATTTCCAGCAAATGCCAGAAACCATATAATTCATTTAAAGAAATCATGATCATGAAGTAATTATGATGAACCAGGACATGTGGAAAGCTAATGATTTGATATAAGTGCATCCTCGCTGTCCATTCCATTTTCTTTTTCCCAACATCTGAAAATGTCAGCTACATGTCAGCAGTGCCCTCAGGATTGTGATTCATTTGTTTTAAGATTTTAAGTTCTGTCTTGAAACCAGACTTCTTATTGTATTTTTCTATTTGTAAAAGCAGATGTTGTGAATCTAAGTTACTTATTTTTTCCCAGAAAGTGAAGGAGGTGTACCGTTAAAACTAATTTAACATACACAATTGGATCTCAAGGACCACTGTGTACTTTTGAGGGTACACGAGGGACAAAAATGTACCTGGGCATTTTCCTTTGTTCTGAAAGCGCACCCTTTACAGCAATCATATATTGAACAGTGCCATGTCTCACACCAGGCTTCCTTTCACTAGAGGTTAGTTTTTTGAGTATAATGTGGAGATTATCAGTATTTAAAGAATACTGACCATCTGCATGTTTCATTACAACCTGAGCATAATTATTCCTGTTTAACTGGATGTGGTGCAGTAAGTGAAACACTGAATGAATACAATTGTACTCGCTTGCCCCTAATAATCATTACATTTAAATGTGGCATGGCTGCTTCTATTCCAACTTTTCAAGCTTCCAAAAAACAAAATGTTGTGATGCATAATTCGCACACATTTTTGAGTTATCCTACCTTCTACACAGACATATGCTGGAATCCTGCTCATGCAGTTTATGTAAAGGATTACTAAACCATTTTGTCTCCCCAAAAAATGCAGAGTAATCGTCTGATGTCTGTGCTATTTACTATGAAAATTTTACACAGGCATGAAAAATTAATTGTGAAACCCTGTTTTTGCATTTCCTGGGTGGCATCCTCTGCATTTATATTTTATACAGGCTATATTTGTATACCTTTTGCTCTTTTAAATGTCTTATGGATCTGATATGGGTGAAGGAAGCCCTGCAGTGGATGGCCGTTTGACATATTCAGAACACACAGGCCCAAACACACGGACACAACTGTGTCAGTCTGATGTGCTCTGCGTCTCTTTCACAGCAGAAGAGTTCTCCAGGCAGCAACTGTATCTTCTATCCCCCGTCTGATGTATCTCTCCCCTGAGCTCTGTGCTCGGGCTCATTTTCATAGCCTGGCAATAAAGCTTGTGTGTACATCAGGAATTCTGGGTAAAGTATACCCTATGGAGACAGCAAGGAGATAGAACGATTCTGGTATCTCCCTGTATTTATCCTTAAGACAACACTTTTAGAGCTAACGCAATCTCAGCTCAATTTACTATGAAACTGAGGACATCTCTAAAAGCAGATAGTCAGTCACTGTTACATTTGCCGACTACAGACAGAACTGCCACCACTTCAGATGGAAAAGTGAAGGAAGAGGCAACAGCTCCATACACGGCGTCAGCAAAAACGTAGTGTACTGTAGCAGTAACTTGCACAGTGACATGCAATTTCAAAGTGTGGAGAATGCATTGTGCTCAGGTACAGTGCGAGTGGAAAGCAAATATAAAAGCACAATATTTTAAGCCGACAGTGCCTGTCCAATAAAGGCCTAGTAATGCGTGACATTGCTATGTGTGTTTTGTAACGGCTGCTGTGTAGGCTGGATGGTGGGAGTTTTCTAATCTCAAACAGGGTCCAACAAGTGTATTGCGGTTACATTCACATTACGCCCCTGAAAGAGATGTAACCGTTTAACCTTTTCATACTTCGGTTATTTGAAGGTTTCTAACATAGCCCGTATATGTCAACTTGGAAAAATGTAACTTTAACCTTCAGATTTTTGTGCAAAAGAATAGATTATGAAATAAACTGTTTTTAACAATTCCTCTTTTGCAAAACTGTCACCAGTCTGAAGTGAAAATCCATATCCATGCACTGCATTAACAGTGTATCCTGCTTCATCGGTTGTGCCAGCCGTGGAGACATTTCCATTCAGCAATGGCCAGTCAACTGCAGTCATGTGTGCTTCATAAATTGGATTTATCTGGCTAAATTGTTTGGGGTTTTTTTAATCAGTCTTGCTAAATTAAGTCATTTTTATTGCCACTTTAACCATATACCAAAATTTCTGGGACCATGAACACAGAACAACACAATATTACACAACAATGGAGACATCTTTCCTGTAGTCTGGAAATAGGTCTGTTCACAGCTGGCATTAAGTGGCATCTCATATGTGGACGCTGTCCATGTATAAAAGTAATTGACCAGGGAGTCTGACTGGATCTGTATGTGTATTTCCCATCTGCTATTTTAACTATTTTAGAAACCTCTCTGTGTGTACTCTAACATAAGTCCACAAACACAAAAGCTGAACAATGATTTGCCTCTTGTGAAGACCGCACACAGCTCTACCACCAATCCCGACTGTGATTTTAGCCAATATTGTTCTTTGGTTCAGTCGTGGCTGCTTTTCTTTTTCTTGCTTATCTTTTCTTCCCAACAAATCAATTATCTTTTTATCACATGGAGTTTATTGCATACGCCCTACCTCTTGTGTCCTTTGATCAATTATGTGATCTAAAAAGCATAACATTCTGTTTGAACAAATCTCCAAAATGTTTTATTTAATGGGAAATGTAAGTTAAAGTATTTTTGAACCATCGCTGATTAATTTATTTATTATTCACGCAATCTGCAGAGCATGTGATATTTTCTAATTATGTCATGGACTACAAATGACAATAGCAAAGACAAAAGATTTCGTCCCAGCAACAATAATAACAATGTGCTCTCTATTGTGCTTCTAGTGAAACTGCAAAAAACTGCAATACAGAATTTTGTCGACGTCATTCAGCTCTAATATATGACAGGTATATAGTGCACAGCTTTTTTCATTTTGGCCAAATCAGCTTTTGGAAATGTATCAGATTTAAATCTCACATTAAAAAGTCAAGGGGACAGTTTCTCTTCCATTTTCTCTTCTTTTTTAGAATTTTTAAAAACAAAATCTCATTGCAAACAAAAAAGCTAACAAGGTTTGTTTCCCTTCTCCTACACAGATACCATTTTTGTCTTACCACAGCGATGATATCTGGGTGCAATTTATCAGTGATTTTCTACTCAACTAATCACGTGCTCTTTTTCCCTTGATTAACACTGCAGTAAATCAAAATCTACCCGCATTTACAAATAAAAACTTTCAAAAAGAATGTGCTCCTGTCTTGAATAAAGAATATGCAAAATGAAAAGATGCAGAATAAGGTAAATGAAAGAAGAAATTTGTTCAAAAGATAATGACAATAAAACTGACTTTAAAACAACAATCTGAGAGCCATTCATAGCTCATTGTTTTGGCCCAGTTCTGCGGCTGTCTTTACAACTACACTTTCATTCAGCGTGCACCACTACATATATGTGTGTGTGTGTGTAT
>JBBPCX010000023.1:12343658-12408506 GCA_037974365.1 Hydrocynus forskahlii | reverse complement strand
ATAGATAGATAGATAGATAGATAGATAGATAGATAGATAGATAGATAGATAGATAGATAGATAGATAGATAGATACAAAATCTGTATTCAAAATTCAAGATTCTTTATTTGTGGCATACACAGTTAAACAATGTTTAACAAATAAATTAAGGACAAAACTAAAGGCAAGAACGAAGTAATAAAAATGTGTAGAAATTAATTATAATCAGGTAAACATTACATGTGTAAATGAGTGTAAACAAACATTTACTAGTGTAAAGAAGGTCTGAAGTGTGCAAATGAATAGAGTATGCAGTGTAATGTATGTATATATCATATAATACATGTACCAGGGACCTGAGGATACTCCAGTGTACATACAGAGTGTACACCACAGTGTAGATGTACACACAGATATAACTACACAATCTATCTATCTATCTATCTATATCTATCTATCTACCTATATCTATCTATCTTTTTTTTTTTCAGACACACACGTATGTGTGTATATCTAGGCTGTGGATATACATGTATGTACGCTCTGGATCATCCTCAGGTCCTTGGTAGCAGCAGACATTAAAAAGAAACAGTAAGAATGCACCAGAAAATGTTGCACACAGTAATATAGTACCAAAAATACAATGTTGCACAAGTAACGTTGCACTTGAGAAGCTCCGTATACATCTGCAGGTACAAACGTACAGCATGGCTGGAACAAGCCTGTAGGTGTGTGCGAAGACAGTTGTGCTGGAGTAGCTGAGAGCAGACGAAGTCTCTCAGCGATGTTCTGAGAGGGTTCTGTTTGGGGCGGCGCCTCTCTAAACTCCACCACACCCTCCCACTGTCACACTCTCTAAATTCAGCACGGGGTCTAGGAATGACTCTCCTGAACGGGAGAAGCGTGAACGTGTTCTTCACTGCTGAGAAGCGTGTTCTTCACTGCTGACCTGCAGAAATCTGCTGTTTCTGAGTCAGTCAGCTGAAGAGAAGCCCAGCCAGCCTGTCCTCTCTGGGGATGGTGTTTCCTCGGAAGGTGCTGAGAAGAAAACACACGAAAAGAGTTTCAGCTCTTTCATTGTTTTTCTCCAAAAGCTAACGCCACCTTTGTTTCCCCAAGGAGGTTTTGGCTTTATTATTATTATTATTATTATTATTATTGTTTGTCGACTTGGCTAAAGTGCTTCTGTCACTATGGGAGACGTGGTTTCTACACACCTGGACGAAGGGAGGCGAGAGATGATCTCAGGTAAGCCTAGTCTCAGGTCTCAGCTGTGTTATTGTTAGCCCTCAGTCAGTTTGACCAAAAACAGGAGCCAAAAATAGGCAAGAAGAGCCTTATTCTAGACCACAGAGACCAACTTCCACTTCTGGTTCACTTTATTAGTCAGTCACTTGTGTTAAAAACTAGACTGCAGATCTGAAGGCCATAAAGACGCTGTGTAATATGAGCTAATGGTTAGGCTTTGAATTTGCCACCAGTAACTGTCATCAAACATGTCCTGTGTATGTTTTAGAAGCACTTATCTCTCCAGCGTTCATGCAAAAGGCAATATAACCTAAAACTAGTTCTAAGAGGTTCTAAGACACCTTCTGCCTGCAGGTTTCTCCTCATCCCAAACCTGTTTAGTGACTGTGGTCGACTGCTATAGTTGAGTGGAGCTACAAAGTTAATCTTAAATAAGTCTGTCATCCCTGAATATGCTGGCTTGTCTTCCATTGTTGTGGACTTAGTCTCCTCACCTCAGTGCAAAAATAAAGAAATTCACTTCAGACCCAGAACATGTCTTCACTGATTGAATAGGTTTGGGAATTACTTCTAGAAGATGCCACAGATTTTACAGTCCTTCACTTCTTAAACACTATGCACTATTCTGTCTTTGTCAGTGTGCCAAGCCATAAATGGGTAAACAATTGAGGGCCCCCAACTCCTTTTTGTCCTGCATCTTTCTGGGTGTCAGTCAGAGCCACTGCCTGTACAGGCACGTTGTTTTCCTCCAGGCGGGCTGTTGAAAAGAACCTCAGGTTTTACTGCTACACAGAAATGCACACCTTTCTTACCTGTACAGCAAATTGGTGGCTGGTGCTTCATGTTGGCATAGAGATGTTCACAATAGAGGACACTCGAAAGGCAGAAACATGGGAAGTGCACAACCAGTCATTCTGAACCCTGTGGTGTGTTTTTTTTCTGTTTGTAACGGTGGCACCGAGTCTGTGATCTCAGAGTTTCTGTCCAGATTTATGCCTCCTTACACAGACATCCCTGCTTGAATTGCTGTGCGTTATAAAATATTGCTGCTGTGGAATAATTCTGGTTATTTCCATTTTATCACTTTTAAAATGTTTTTTTACATAATTGGGAAATGTCAGCTGCCGTTTATAAGGTCTTTGCATCGTCATGAAAAACAGACCAAAAGAAGGAAAGACCAATTTCAAAATGAATTACAGTCAGATCTACATAACTTACGTTGAAAGTTGAGAATGTTTTTCCTTCTTTTGTGTGAATCTGTTTAACTGGAGTTGCGAGGTTCATTCCAGCATGATATTAAATAATGATATTAAAATGTCTTTAAACGGATACAATAAGGACATGACATAATTTAAATTCACCTCCGAGTTACAACAGTCTCGACATGACATTTCGAGTTGGAAAATTAGTGAGTTTTTTATTTTACAGCTGTGTTAGGATCGGTAAGTGACTTAGGCTAGAGTGTGTTTCGACTAACACCAAAATTTGGATTACATCACTGTCGAAGGAACAAATCTGTGTCGTAACTCGAGGATCCCCTGTAATGGAATTCAAAAACTTTATATTCAGTATTAACAGTTCTTGAACCCCAGAATCATAAATAGCATCAAACCTGAAAATGTGTTTTGTTACACCCCTCATTGTTCCAGACAGGATATGTGTGCACCTGAAAGTGTTGAATAATTTTTATGCTTTTATGCTGTTCTGTAATCACTAAACTGCTACTGAAGCCACTTTTGGGGAAAATGCTTTCCCTGGAATCTCCTGGAAGGATCTCTCACATTTTACCAGCTTAATTTAGACATCCTTCACATAGTAATTAAAAAAAAAACAGACATGGATGGAAACCTTCAGATATTGTAATTTTGTGGAAAGAGATCCTAAAGAAAGCACTTTTTTCTGGGTATGCACTTTTTTCGTTGCTGGCTGGAGTGCACCAGCCTTGAAGAATTCTGGGAATGCCTCAGGAAGACATGTGTCTAGAAGTGTGGCTGGAAATTTGGCATCACTACAACCTTTCACATCCACACATGCTTGAATAAAGTTGAAATGGTGTGCGTGTGTGTGTGTGTGTGTGTGTGTATGTCTGTGTCTGTGTGTATGCGTCTGGGTTCAGCAGTCCGTCGCATTTAATCTGTGAGTGATCATCCGTAATGCAGGTTTAGTGCAGATGAAAGGTGGGCTTGTCTGTGACTGAATCCCTTGCTTCTTTCTGTACTTGCCTTCCCCTGCTCTTCCTTTCGTCCTTTTTTCTTCTCTTTCTTGTTGCCTTTTTATCCCTCAGCCTCTGAGTTCAGCTCCACAAAGGAACTCTCTTAAGTTCATACAGTGCAGCAGGAGGCCTCAGTGCTAATTCCATTTTGTGAGTCAGCCTCTTATAAATTGTTGTTCACCAAGTTGACGTGGCTATGGAGATAAGGTAGTGTAGCAATAGCCAGAACCAGCTTTATCACCAAGACCTATCTAGTTTCCCTAAGAGGATGGATGTTATTGTGTCCAACAGCACCACAATTTGCCTTTTTATCTCTTTCCGTTTTGAATGTGTTACGGTTCATGGACTAGCCACGATTGCTAATGCTAATAGCCCCCGCTTTAATAAAGATGTAGTTCAGATATAAGTCTGATTTGTACAATTTCACCCCCATCCTAAATTAACATAGCCAAATAACTAGGCAAAAGGCACATAGCTGAAAACAGTAGTAGTGACCATTTTGCAATGATACTCTAAATTTTATTTCAGGAACCTCTTCGCATGAGATACCTGATGAAGTGAGGTGGTCAGCCAAAATGTACTTAAGCTAAACCATATTCTTACATATTGTACATTTAGCAAAGCTTCAGACATTTCCTTTATTTACAGAATATGTGACTGTGAACATACATTTCCACTTGGAAAAGTATTACAGTCACAGATTCTATAAATAAAGTAAATGTTTACAGAGAATGCACGCTCCACATATGTACAAAATTCTACATCACTTGCCAGCTATAAGAATTAAAACTATGAGACACACTATAAGATAAGTTTGTACATTCACTGAAACAAAGTATTAGGTTTCCTTGATTGCAATAAAAGTGTAGATACAACCCATGAATGGCATACTATTACAGAAAAATGGTAATGCATCTCAGCATAGTCACTCTGGCAGTATGGTTACATTTTGCCTATAGACAAGCATACATTTTATAGTGATGACGATGTCTACAGTAATCTATTTCTCTGTGATTTCACCATGTTTCAGGCATTTAGTTTGCTAATTGTTTGGTTTTGAGCTTAAAGCACCAGTTAGCTACATTAGCTTCACAGCTCTTTTGGTTGGCTGTTTGGACTGATTGACTTGTTTTATCAGTTTGATTCCATTGGGGTAAGGAAAAAATAGTGTACATTTGGTTTTTAGCTGAATTATGACTTTAAATCAATGGTCTGAGTTCACGAGTTGGTTTGAATGGTTTGGTTATGATTACAACATAAAGAAAAAAAACATTAAACTTTCTCAGTCTTCAAGAACATCTGTAGAAGGCGTTAAGTGTTTCTGAAATCTTAAGGGCCAACACTTTATGTTTTTCAGTTTTTAGGGATTTTTCACCCGCAGTGTAATGATGGCTCAGTTACAGAAACAGTAGGTCAGAAGGTTAAAGGGCAGCTGTAGCTCAGGAAATTCCTCCCGGGACCTCTGTCATGAACTAAAGCCACTAAAAGAACATGCCTATATACAGAAATGGAGAGCAAGCAGGTATGAACATGTTCTTGAAACTGGTATGGCAAAGCAGTTATTATGCTTTGACACATCTGTGAGGTCCTCCATGTCTTTGAGCTGTATTTTCCTCTGACAATTTTTTTCTTGGCTTCTCATTTTTCCCTCGTTTGTGTTCTCTTCTGATATCTGTTGATGTCTTGGTCACAATCCTGTTTTTTCATTAATTAGCCCACACACAGTAAAACAGTGAGTGTGTGCTGAAGGAAGTAGTGCTGACTGGGAGCAGGTATTTGGGAGAGGAGATTAGTCAGCTTTTTTTTTCAGAGGAGTTTATTGCAACAAGAGGATGGACATGTGGGAGGTTCATCTATGCTGTTCAAGCACATTCTCTTGTCAGTAACTTACGTAGTTGCCAGCTGAAGCACACACACGGGTGGGTGTGCATTCACTCAGGTGCCTGGTCAATATTTAGGTAGTGGCAAAGTAGTGACAGTTTTTATCACTGATGTTCACACCTTCCAACAATCCATGGATGTCAGCTAGACCTTCAACAGTCAACTCATTGTCTGAGATGCAGATAAGTCATTATCAGCTACATTGGTAATTGACTGAGCCACTCAATATTTTAACATTTAATCTAGTAACCTGAGTTTTATAAAAGGCGCAACAATATGAAATAGACTTAATTGAGTAATACAAAGCCAAGTATTGCTTTATTCTAAAATGTTTTATAGGAAAAAGATGATCAAAAATGATTTTCAAAAATTTTCCACATGAATATTGGCAGTTCAATGGTAAATTAAAATCACTGTTTTAAAAATAGTTCAGGTGAGTTGAGCGATTGTGAAAACGGGCTGTGCCATGGAGAGATTGTACTTCATTTTTCACAGCTACCCAACAGTATGTGGATTGTATTTTGTCTGTCTTTGAGTCCTGTAGTAATTTCCACATACAGAACACATCAGCTCCAGTGAGTCAGAGGAAATTACTGAACTGCTTCTATCAGTGACTTCCTCTGGGTTGCAGTGCACACACAGACACATGCACAGCTGCTTCTCACAATCAAGACCGTCTACACACTTCTCATAGATTAGACTAACATGCATCATGTTATTCCATCCTTCATGTGTAGTCTTGTGAATCTTTTGCCAAGATCTTGCCTATACCTTTTTGCCTATATCCATTTTCATTGGAGAATCTTCATTCATAATGTTGTGTGGTCCATGACTAGCTTCATCCCTCTCTGGGAAGCCAACCCATTTTCCTAGTCTTCCATTAAGGATAATCCTAGACAAAAAAGAATTTCCAAGGGATTTACCATTGGGACTGTAGTTTTGTCCAAAGATAGGCTTAATGCCTGGGAAACCAGCTTTAATCAATTAGGGGAGTTCCACGGATTACTGCGTAAAATTACTGTATATTTCAGCCATTGATGTTAAATGCATTGAAGCAAAACTGTGCACAGTCGCATTTCTTTACAGTAGGGGTGATTAAAATCAGGTGTCACATTGTCTACAGCACAAATATGTATTTCCTGTCCAAAAGACGAGTGATCATACACATGTCTTTGTAGTATAATTAATGTGGATAATGATTAAAATGGTGGTAATACTGATAAAATACAACCCTTGCAATACTCATAGCTTACAAAGCACCCACCTTCCTACGTGAAGACATTTTGCTATAGCTACCGCATAGTCTCAGACATTGGGCAGTATATTCGTTACCATTTTCTATCATAACTTCCTGTGAGGTGGTTTTCAGAGGCATTAAACACTTTTATGTGTGGTTCATATTCCCTCCGCCAGTGTTTTAGACCACTCTGAGTAAATTATTTTGTTACTCTGGCTGACAGCATTAAAATGATTTAAGTATACAGAAATGAATTCCTGGAATTACATTTTCTATTCATTTTCAATGCTAAAGGTCTACACGTAATTAGTTCTTAAGACCAGATCCGTTTAACCTGTGTTCAGTTTCTGAATGCATGTGGCCAATTTAAATGTTAATTTTGGAAAAATATTTATATTCTTATATTTGTATGTTTAGTGAGGATAATGTTTTCCCCAGGATCAGGTTGTCAGTTCTTATGTACATATTGGGTATTTCTAGTTTCTAGTCTGTGAATTAATAAATGGCCACATTTGTTTGATTTCCAACCTTTCTGAGTTTGTGCAGCATTCAGAGAAGTGATACAAAATGTTCCAGTGACTGTGACAGGGAATATATTAGCTCTGTCTGCAAATACAGTAAACAAACTGTGCCCTGTCTTTCTTTGATGTTCTGGTTATCCCAAGATTCTGAGACAAGTCCCAAAAACACACACACACACACACACACACACACAAAGCCAGATCTGTACTCACGAAGAGGGAATGCTAAAGGGAAACAGATGAAAATCTGACTTAAATAACACTGTTATGGGTTGAAAATTTGACTGTATTCTTTTTGTGAGAGTACGTAATGGGGATAAGCAGTATTGAGGGTGTGTTCCATATTATCAACATTGTGTGATTCATTGCCCGGTTCTACATAATTCCCTGTTGCCTAAAATAAAATACAATAAAATGTTTAGAGGACTACACTGTAATGAATTGGCATGTGTCAGTGCAAAATGTTTTTTTAGCAGTCAAGACACACACACAGACGTGGAGTTCCTTCTCTTCCTCTGCAAACAGCCTATTCCTTCCTGCTTGTGGAAACCCTGGCACAAACACGTACATGCCATCATCAGTCCAGCTGACTAAATCCCTTTTGGCTTGCTAGAAGCTTCCAGTGCAGCAGTGTTACTCTGGCTGACAGCCAAGTGCAAACAAACAGGATATTTTTGAGGAAAATGCTTCAGAGAAACTTTAGGTCAGTGTTTGCTGTTGCAAAAAGTGAAACTGACAATCTTTAGATGTGTGCAAATTGTTGTAGTGTTGGGTGTAACACGTCTACGTTCCATGGAGCCTGTAGTTTGGTACCCCACCTGGGTAAGCGTATTACAATAAGAATCCTTGGGCAAGACTACGAACAATATATTTGACTACCTTTGTAACATGATTAAATTGATATGAACTAACATTGTTCCAACACTTTCTATGCTAAATGCCGTAAACGCATTTGCCAATGGTGCAGTTGCTTTTTAGTTTTATTCTTGGCATACACACAACTGAATAGGACTAATGATGCTCTTTGTGTAATGAAACACACAGTGTTCTTCAGGGACTGAAAATATCACTGTATGCTCAGAAAAGCTCATTGAGACGTATCATGTAATGTCTTGATAACAATAAATGTCATCACATTGCCCAGCTCTGTATGAACATGTGGAACTGTTCTGCCTAAACATGCTTTGATCATTATGTTGCAATAAAACATGCCAAACATACAGAGACACACACACACACTCACACATACACAAACACAAGTGTTCACACACTTAAGTGCAGTACATGAAGCACGAAGAAGGCTGTCAGTAGACTCATCATCTTTGTGCTTCATTTCTGTCACGTTACTAGCCATCAAAAACACATGACATCATAGGGTTTTGATCAACATTGAGAATAACTTTGTGTGCAACAGGAACCACTTTGCCTAATGGTTGTGGGTGTAAATCACAGATGAATGGATAGATCACCATAAATGCACACCCAAGTACATTTAACTTAATTTTTCTCTGTGAAACCTAATTACTTAACTTGCTGTGGTCAATCCCAAACACTTTGTGGCAGTTACATCTCTTTGATGGTAATTTTCAGTCTAACTGAGTTTTCATTCAGCAAGGCTAGCTGCATTCAATCAGGTAAATCTAATTAACAGTGAATTTAGTTAAAGTTTTGGTTGAGTACCTAAGTAAAAGGTATTTGAAAAGACTCCCTTTGCACTATGTGGTTTTGTTTTCCAATCTAACAGAGAATAATAGAGAAGGGACAAATACATTTCCACAACACTGTTTAAGTTGTAGGGGTACAAGGCTCATCCAGCCCAACGTAACAATCCTATGCATGTTTTGTGTGTGTTCTAGCACGTACCAGGCAAGTGATGGCTGCGTTTGGGAAGGTGTATGAGCAGCAGTATGCAGTAGCTCTCTTTAACAGCGTACGCTTTGAGATCGAGGGAGGGGGGAACGCACAGTCCCAGCTTTTACATCGAAAGGTAAAGCCCTCATCTACACTTTTTAACAGTTTTATCACTTGTCTCTACTTTGTTTAACTGTTCCTTTCTGTAAGCTGCAAAAGGTTATATTTTATCATTAAGGTTTATTATATATTTTATTTTATCATTAACATGTCACTCACAAACTGTTTATTTGGCTTTAAAAAAAGCATAAATGAGGCTCTTCATCACTGTGTTGCAGTTAGCTCTGATTTCACAGTGAGATTCTATGAGTACCAGTATCTCCCAATAGACTGTACCTCATGTTTTTAATTTATCACCAAATTCACTTGTGACTGCCAGAGCTTCCAGTAGTCAGTGGGTTTATTTGAACTATAATGGAATTAATTTGGTCCAGACTTTTAACCAAATCGTTGTCATAATTGTTTCAAAAGCTATTAATAACAGTATTCACAGTGAAATCACATTAATGTACTCAAGGTCACACATCGTTTCACTATTTACATGTCAATAGTACTTGTAATCATTTATATTATTTTCTTCTGTTCACTCACATTAAAAGGACACACAAAGAGAAGTGTCTCTTCTGCAGTATCAGACACATACGGTTCTGGAGTCTCACTTATTTTCACCGAGCCAATAGTTTCAAAGTGGAGCCGATTTCACACATTAAGTATGAATTAAGTAACTGTAATGGCTGCCTTGGTAGTGGAGAGGTGCACACAAACACGCACTGTAAAAACTTTGATTGGTTGCACAGATTTGAAGCATACTAAGCATCCAGATGCCAGAAACCTCATGGGTAGAGTGCTTTTTTTGTGGACAGGTCTGTTGTCAAGAAAAGCAGCAGCACTGGCCTGTGCTCTGACCTCCATGCCTTTGCCTTCAGCGAGCCACATGGAAGCTTATGAGTTGTGTACTAGAGTTCAAATCATTGGAAATCGGGAATCTTTCAGTCAGCAAATATGAGTAGGAATTGCTTTTGGGGACTTGTAAGGCATACTGGTGTGGAATCTTGATGTGTGATGAATGCCTCAAACAATAATTGCTCAGTCAGCATCATGAGCACACCAGTGGTTACCTCGCTATCAGGGTGCATTTCAGCAGTAAACATTTGGGTGGGCTTTTGTGTTTCAGAACTATCACATTGTAACGTCTTATATTCAATTGTCATTGAAATCACCTGAGAACTTCAAAAGTTTTATGGTCTAATACAAACACGCACACACACACACACACACACACACACACACACAGTTTTTTTCAGTGCCAGTGAACAGAATTTGATGGCTGGCTGTGAAATTTGATATGCTCGTATGTTTTTTAGATCCTGAGCCCAGAACAAATTACCACCAGTTTCAGCACTCTTAATGCATACATGAGAAACAAACAGTTTGCCACAACTTTTCATACTGCCCTCCTCTGCTCTCATTTCACCTCCTTCCATGCTAGGGTTTAAACTATGCAGTTCTTTGATCTCTAGGAAGAATTCTTGTGGTGATTGTGTGGGGAAGGTGGGGTTCAGGTATAGTAAACACTTCACATGGGATACAGCACAACTTCAAATTAGATGATTGCTGGAGTTCTTGTTTCTGTGCTGCCAGTAACATTCGGATGTATCCCCCAGTCTGCTTGTATTGTCACGGTCCTGCTCAAGTTATGGGCTCTGCACCAGATATAAACAGAAGTTACATACCATTTGTCTGGCAGTCCCTGCGCCCACACAGGCTATACTAGTCAATCTGTATTCTTATTTATGTTTTGCTTTGAAAAGTGTCATTCTTTCTGCCTTGCTGGGTCTCAGAAGTTTTGAGTGTCTGTGTGATATGCTGAAAGCATAGATGGATGATATTTCGTTTGTTATTTTTTTCCTAGGATCCTTTGCAGGACAAGTCGATTTTCTCTGGAGACCTGTTTCAGTACCTGGAGGAGAGTAAGAAATGGCGGAACCGCTTCATCTATGTAGCCAACTCTTACAACATCAGTTTCTATGAAAACAAACTGGTGAGGGTGGATAATAAGAACCGCTGAAAGTGTTTCCTTTTGTCCTGCCACACAAGCACGCCCTATAGATAATTTAGCAAAAAAAAAAAAATGCACTGAAGTGCCTTTAGGGGCTGAAACCAAATCTTAATGCATGTAACTTTCTAGGTGGAGTCTTGGCTGCTTCACATCTAAAACTGAGTGATTGATTTATATTTTTTCTTTCAGGAGAGACTTGCTGTAGTTATCTTGTCTGATTATAAATAGCTCTTCTAAAGTAATGTGTCCCTGTTGTTCATGTGTAACACCATTTCTTCTTTGACAAAGAGTGCATGTATTCTGTTAGCTGGATGGACTGTTAGCCAGCACTTTGTCCTAGAAGTTGAAGCTCTGTTCTTGAGACTGTAAACTCACAGTGGAAGTGTGAATCTGAGCTGTTTTGTCTATGTTCTAGGCCCATGACAGAGGCCTACACCCCAAAGGAGTCATCAACTGTGCTGGATACAAAGCCTTGACATCCATGGAGGAGTACCTGGAACTGCTTAACAGCTGCCTGCCTGGTGAGGGATTTGTGGAAGAGTCGGGGTCTCATCTATATGCCACAAAGTTAAACATGAATGCATGAAATACATGGCCATCTTTATCCTTATTTTGGTTTTGCCATGGCTGATGTGTCTGCTCAGATTGCCAGGGCAGGTTGACCTTCCATTATCCTGTTTAAGTAAATGTATAATTAAGTAGAAGCAGACACAGAAAACCTTACTGATCCCAGAGGCAATTCTTATGTTGCAGCTGAACAGACCTGCAGTGACACAGATACAAGAGACTAAATTGTCTAAATAAATCCAGTAAAATAAATCCAGTTTAAATAAATCTAGTAAAACACAGCAGAGAAGAAAAGAAGAAATAAAATATGCCATCCTTTATAAACAAAGGCTGGGTTTAAATAGATAATTGATACCGTCTTTAGTTATTTTGTTCTAATGTCTTGTTCTCTAGATGCGAAGGCTAAAACAGGAAATTCCCCGTTTCTGAAGTGTGCGTCAAGCTTCCTGCTGATCCTGTGGCACCCCTATGCTCGCCATCACTACTTCTATGTGAGGACTGAGAAAGAGCAGAAGAAGTGGCTCGCTGTCTTCCAGGACTGCGTCAGACATGCCAACAATGGTGAGTCAGTGTATGAACACGCTCACTCAGACAACTTACATTCACACATGCATAAACACAACTAATAAATTGTGATGCTATACAGTCAAACTGAAAGCACACGTGTTCTGTTACTTATTCCACACACACACACCCTTTTACAAACATTCTCTGAGGTTTTTCCTGTGCTCCCAGTCTCCTTGTGATCCTCACAAGCTCCTTCTTCCTCTGTTTCTATATACAGTTTAGCGTCCTGCACGCCTTCTTAAGCACTACTTTTAGAAGCCATTACTGTCACAGCAACACCCTCACTAATCACCTCTCCTGCATCACTTCCATTGTTCGAAACACAGAGCAGGGTGTGTGTGTGTGCATGTGTATGTGTGTCACTGAACGTTTGGATTCCTTTAAAATGACTCGGATTGTCGCACAGTGTGAGCCCAAAGCTTAGAAGCTCAGAGAATCAAAGGCCAAGCTCAAAAGCTCAAAGGATTTTGCTTTCAAATGAATCGTACGTAGGTTAAACACACACAGGACACATCTTTACTCAGGGCAAACTGGAGCGAGCATGAATACGTTCTCCATTGGTCCTGTCTTCAGTCTGAACTGCACTCTGTAGTGTTTCCATTCTCTGAACACAACCTTAAACAGCCCATCAAGCTCGGGTGGACAGCATGGCAAAAATATCACAATTATTATTTTCATGATACATGATGTGTTATCATATAAAACACTAAGACATTATTTATGATGGATGTGAAGTAGTTCCACACTTCATCTAAATCAGTAAATCCAGTTAACCAGTACTAGATTTGGGAAACTCACAACATCCAAGTTCGAAACCTTAACTACTGTACTTGGCCACATACTTTACTTGGGCAGTGTACTTTAAATGGGAATTAAATATTTAAGTCATTAACTCAGAGTAGTTTATTTTTGAGTAGTTTACCTTTGCTGAGACAGAATTGGTCACAGTGGTAGAATAACCAGGAGGTATGAAGAGTTTCCACTAAAAAGCACTGAAAGTTATTAAATAAAATAGTTTTGAATAAAAAGCTTCATGCCTGGCTAATGTAATGGTATAGACATTTTGAAAAGTCAGTAGAATCAGAATTTTTTTTTTTTTTTTTTTTTTAATAAAATGTATTGTCATACCAAAAAAAGTCATTTTGCCTACAACAAGCTCTGAGCTGGGAGATATAGAATGTACAGAACAAAGCTAGACTGTTTTTTTTTCTGTGTAATTCTGGGGTGCTATTTGGATTTCTGAGAGATCACACTTAATAGGTGTGAGTAGTATTACCTGTGCTTGCTGTGCATGAAAAGTAATGAAATCTCTTTAGTGCTGTTACATGGAGATGGGTGAGATCATCACTTCTAGCAAAATTTTCTGTGTCACCCAAACAAAATACTTTTGCAATGTTTGTGCTTTTTACAGCTGGTTTGCTGTGACATTTTTCCCATGTCTCTAATTCTTCAGTGACAGGGAATTCCCATGAAATGACACACCTTGTATTTTTGTCTCCCTGTATTTCCACAGACCAATCAGCTTGTTTTTGCCCTTAAACACAGCCTGCGTTTGGTAGTATTGAGAACCTGAATGAAAGTAAAGAATTTTCCCACTGAGCAGTGTTAGATACAGGAGCAGACTTGTTCAAATCAAGCAATTAGAAGACTACTTCTCCGTCACTGAGCTTGCAGTGCTGATCAAGCAAACACCAAACCACACATCAACACTTTCCCATCATGCACTTCGACAGATAATTTGAGTGGAACCTGTCTAGACATGCACACAGATCAAATGTCGAGCTTTATCAAAAGATGATGTCAGCACATTTTAGAACCACAAACAGTGTGTTTAAAGGTGGCTGTCTAAGACTGAAAAACCTATCCCTCATTCTGTAAATCAAAAAACTGGCGCACCTATCTCTCTCTGTCTCTCTCGCCCCCAACCCCCCCTCCTCCTCCCCCTTTCCCCTCCTCCTCCTCCCCATTCCCCCTCCCCTTCCCCCTCAAACACACACACAACACTGAGTGATGTAATTTTCCAGTCAATTCTTTGGGAAATTTTATCTGATTTTTCTTAAAATAAATTACACAATGAAGTTCTTAGTCTACATTCTTCTGTTGTGGACAGAAGAGGGGTCACGGTACAGGATGCAGATTTCAAATGAGGCTTTCTTGCGTCCACTTAAGTAGTGATTAAACAGATTAAAAGGTGAAATGGCAAATGTGGGAAATCCTCAAAACATGTGTCAGTGATATTGTTGGAAATGGGACCTTTTTATATTTGTATTCTTTTAAGTTAAATTGAAATTAATTTTAAGGAATAAAATCTACTTTATATTCTGTATCTGTAAACCTCTGCTTATTCTCTTTTGTGCAAATGTAGGACTGAAAATCTGCCTATAGCATAGGTGTTGATCATCAAAGAGCACATTTGCTGTGAGCATGACAGTCTCCTTGTCTACTGTTATGTAATTGTGTTAGTCTGATAGTTCACTCATCCATGCTTTGCTCCATCTTTTCATTTGTCCTCTATTTAGTAATGCTCTTTTTACCATTTCCCAGCTTAAACCCTTGAATGCCTAATTAGTCTCCCGCAGTCTTTCTCCATCTGCTGCCTCCTTCTCTTTCTGTCTATTCTGAGGAAAGCCAGACCCAACTTTGTGCTCCCACACTCATAGATAGATGTATTGAAGGCTGTAATCTGTTGTAAAAGTTCCTCTTTCACATGCTTTGTTTCACTGTTACTAAGAGAAGGCCAATCCCAACAAACGCTTCCTTTCCTCATTCTGTATTTTCCATATTCTTTAAATGCCTGAATGAGTGAGGACTGTTTGTGGATGTGCTGCCCATTTTACCTGTATTTCACAATGCCGAGTCAAATTTCCATCTGATGGAGTAAAGTTATCCTAGGCTCCATCTACAAATGCCTCTTTCATTACAGCTGTTGTCAGGTTGGATACGTTTTACTAGACATTGGCAAAAATACTTTTGAACCCAAAATCTTTGTTATTGATAAAATAACTTTTATTTTACTAATTTTACCTAATTTGTAAACTTATAGAAATATTTTTCAAATTTCAATCCTATTTTATAAAAAGTATCTGCATGGACAAGTACATGAAAAATGCCAGCATCAACCTCCAAATAACTTATCGGCACCTAGTTTTGCAATTGAGTAGATGTTAAAGTGGTGCCATTTCTAACCAGTCATGAAGAGGTCAGTTTCGACATGCTTAATGGCTAGACAAGCAGAATATTATGCCGTTTGACTTTGTCCAAATTTTGAACAACAACTTTTTAATGTGACCTTAAACAGTATGCACTATGCCTGGGGCAACACACATCTGTTTCCTCACAGCTGGAGTTACAGTGTTGTTCACAGCTGCCTCATCAACCACGAATTTCTGAATTTAGATCTGCAGGTCTCCATGATCAGATGTTTGGAGATATTCACTCGTAGTTTGTGTGGGTGTCTAACTTAGTATTTATGGCTGAGGAAAAGTGGTGAGCAGGCTTGTGCCAAACACTGAGAATTTAATTTGTTGCTGTAAAGCATGTACAAGTATATCTCACAACAGGAGAGGACTCTATCACTCCTGCTTTACATGCTCGAAGGCAAAAGTTAAACCTAAAGCCTATTACATTCTCGTTTAATTTACACAGTGCAGTATATAGCTCCAACACAAAGAAGCTTGTTCCTGACTATCAGATAATGAGGGAAAGTAGTTTAGCATCATGCAAAGTGGTGGTTTTTATTGCTAGAGCTGTTAGTCTTTGTTTGGTGAAGGAGATCCTAGTGGGGGATATGTGTATGTTGCCACAAAAGGGTCATTCATTGTGAGCAGATGAGTCCAACCACAGACACATGAGCAAGGTCCTGTAAAGTGCTTCGCATTATATAAATGGAAGTAATATCAGCATATGTGGTTTTCTTGAAAATGATTAATTTGATGGTGGCATGTAGGGGGAAATGTAAGTCCAGTGTGAATTTTACATTAGGCATATTTGGGGCAGCTGGTGGCCTAGTGGTAAGGAATTTTGCCCTGAGATCAGGTGCCCTTCACTGATGGCAGCCCACTGCTTCACTTGGTGAATGGGTTAAATGCAGAGAAAGAATTTCACACTGTTCACACGTGTGACTATAAGGAGCCACTTTACTTCAACAGTAAAAGTGAAAAAAGTGACCATTCTGTCATATGTGAACACAGCACAGCACAGTGTACTTTACTCAAGGGTTCCTCAGGAATTGAACCCACGACTTCCTGATCGCAGGGCCAACGCCCTAACCACTAGGCTGAAATGTTCTCCTTGTGACAAAAAAAAAAAGAATCATTAAAAAGTACTGGATACATACATTATTGATTACTACCAGTGCTGTTGAATACAAACATAAATGAAATAGAAGCTTTTCAGCACTGTAAGGTAGGGCAAAAAGTGTTGCATGATACACTGCGATCAAAAGAATCTCAGGAAGTGATGGGGTTTATATAAATATATATGTATATATATATATTATACACACACACACACACACACACACATATGTATAAAGGGTTATAAACCATTATAACTATTATGGGACTGGTGAATCTTCCTTTGAAGTGGCTGAAATAATAACATTTCACCAAAACTGCTGTGACAACTCATCCAGGACATCACAAAAGAAGCTGGACAGACACCCTAGAAACTGCAGGCCTCTCTCACATAAAATAAGATCAATGGCAATAAGTCCACCATTAGAAAGAGACTGAAAAAAAAAGTAATCTATGGGAGAGTCGCAATGTGGAAACTACTGCAGGCTAATAGGAGCATAAGACTCTTGAAATACTGAAGAACTGAAAAAAAGTCCAAAGGGAAACTTTTTGGAAGGTAGTGGTCCTGTTACACCTGCCATAAAACACTGCATTCCACATTACCAACATAATACCATTAGTCAAACATAGTGTGATGGGAATGCTTGGCAACTTGCCATAATTGACAGAGCCAAGAAATCTCTTCTTTACCAGAAACCCTTGCAGGACAATGTCTGAAGTGTTGTGAAGATCAAGAGCAACTGGGTTTTTGTACTGATATTAATATTTTATGTGGATACTAAATACAATACTTTTTCCATTGCATTGTATTTAGTAATATGTTTGCGATATTAACACATCTGTGTTTGTACGTTCATTGTCTTTGTCACAATGGCAACCAGACAAGTTGGTTCATATGAAGCTGTCACACCCAATTTTGACCTCAGTGTTGGGGCCTCTGCCAACATGCCTGTTTTGGAACTGATGGCTTGGAGGTGGAGGATTGTTTCTGTCTCACCTGGGAATGCTGTAATGAAACAGCATGTTGACACTGTTGAACAATTGCTCAAATTGTTACAGGAAAAAAAAAAGCCCTGTAAAGGAGACCGCAGATGTTTTTAGCTTTTTTTTGTTGTTGTTGTTTGCAAGTGAATGATGTGGAAGTTATTAAACATTTGATGTTTATTTGGAACTTCAAATGAAATGGGTAGACAAATAAGTTTCTTTTTACAGAAGTCTCATTTAAGACCATATTATTTCATACTTCTCATCAACGTTTCCCTGACCATAAATCGCACAAGTACAAGAAGAGCAGAGGATGAAACCAAAGACCAAAGGGGACTCAAAACCTTCATTTATTATCATCAAATTGAAACATGCATTAGAACAGCCATACAGTCTTAAGTATGGCTCCATACAGTAGCTGGATTAGTGATGATTTCATGAGTTATCTGGGGTAGAATTGTAGAGAATGATTTACAAGAATACATGCCAGACCTTTGCCCCTCTTTTCATTCCTAATTCATTAAAAGGGAAACCTTCTTTCAGGAGTGTATTATTACCCCAAGGGTTGTTTGGTGTCTGAATTCTTATTCTGTCCATATATATCACACAGTGCTGTAAAATGTAGTTTCTAAAATACCAGCCTCGAACACAGCTTATTGTAAAATCAATCCTCCCTGGCCCAGGTAACTGACATCCTGAAATATGAGCATGCAGTGTAAGTTCAGGTTATTTATCTGGGCTGAAGTGCAGCCCTTTCATCTCATTGAAAGTCTTCGCCCGCTCCTCACCATCTCCTGAGCACTATCTGTCACTGGAAGCAACACCTCCCACCCCACCCCCTGCCTGCTTCCCTCTCTCTCCCTACCTCTCAGGCTGCAGAGATCACCGCAAACTAGACCACAACCTGTATGAGCAGTAAAAGCAGTAATTGCTGAGTAATAGTTGGTTTATGGTTGGTATAGGGCACTGTGATTATAGAGTTATTTGAATGGTGTGAGAACATTATAGAACAGTGTGAGAGGGGAGAACATTCTTGAATAGCATGAATGAGGAGAGAACGTTGTGGAACAGTGAATCAGTAGGACATTGTAGAGTTATAAGAAAAGTGTGAGAGCATTCTGAAGTCTCTCAATGATCATACTTACATATGGCACACCAGCCATACAGATTTTGTCGGTGTTTGCTGGGTCTATGACACGTAGGAAGTGTTCAGATGGACTCTAACTGAACAAGCAGTGCCTCAGAATTAAGCACCCCATTAACCAGCAATCCCAGCTGTGCCGGGGGGGACACATCAGGCACAAAGAAGGCCGTCTTAAATGCTACCACATGCCCTATTTATGCCCAGGATTTCTCCATTCACACCCCACCTCTCCTGTCTGCTGTAGTGGGTAAAATCTCCAGATTGACCATTAGTGCACCCCACCCCCAAACACCACGCGCACACACACACACACACACATACACACAAACACAAACAAACAAATCAGACACACTTGCATTTAGCTTAAATGGCTCAGGCTAGATGTTTTGATGGAGAACTTTCCACTATTCACAAGGATGGCATAGTGGTACACAGTACTTCTACAGACAAGGCTGTTGCGCATTTTAGCTCATTGTTTCTGTGTCTGGAAGTGCAGGGACTTTCTCAGACTGCTGACAAATGCTCTCAGCTTGTTCTCATGAGGATACAGCCAAGATAAACCTTCTATTTTCATCTGATTTTCCTATATTTTTCCCTTGCACTTTTCACTCTCTCCCTTTCTTTCTCACAGAACCTTTCCTGCTACTGAAACATTCAGCTTACAACCTGCTTTCTCCCTCCATTTTCCATCTTTCTTCCTGTTCTTATCAGACCCTGAGTGACTGAAAAAAACACCTGGAAAAAGTAGAAACAAAAATGGAGATGGTGTATTTTCCACCCGCATATATAATATTACACACATGAATGTCAGTATGTTTTATCATACGCTTACTCGAGCCTTTCCTGGCTCCTGACTAGATGGTGTGCTCAGTCCTATTGAATCTGTGTTTGCGCTGCTTGTATCTGGCCATTTCCCGTGCATTATAGTGACAGTGTAAAAATACCCCCAACTCTGTACTGCAGCATGTCCTGCATGTCCTTTTTTAATTTTAGTTCTGTAAATGCCGCTTATTCACATACACACATCCAGGATATACTAAAGTTACATTTATAAGGGAAGGTCAGTTTCAGATTTACAGCCATTTTAATTTTCTCTGTAACAGTTAAACTCTCTTCCACAAACATTAACGATTGACTTTGAATGATATAGATGCACCTTGATGCTTTATTAGAAGATGTCAAGGTTAAACATCTCAAACAATTCTCCTGTTTTCCTGCAGTCACTATGCACACTATGTTCAGTGTTCAAGCTTCAAATCAAAAAGTGGATGTTGTAATAAGGAACTGTAAAATACTTGTATCATAGATACCAGTATTATATGCAAGATACAAATGATGTTTTTGCTTGTGCTGTGAAGTATTCTGACCAACCTCAAGCGTTTCATATGAGTGTTTTTGTGGGTGTTTAAATAAAATCATTCTTATGATCCAGGAATATAAAGGTTTGATCAGCAATTTAAAATTTTGATCAAATGAATGGAAGTCAGTCGGTAATCATGTCACACCAAGGGTTTGATGGTGCATAGTAGCAGGATGCAGCACGGTAATTGCAAAATTATATTCTTGCAGCCCTATTCACTATCCAGCAATCACAGTCAGAATTGTACTTTCTCAGTTTGAAATGTCTATAATTAAAATATTTAGAATGAAAACATTCCAGTGCCATTAATGTCATCATCTCAATTTTTCTCATGGTAGCTTCAGATAACTGTGCCTGCTCTTGCCCCCTGTAGGTCTGTCAGAAGAGAACAAGGTACTGACACCAGCCTTCACTGACTCTCTGCGGCTCTACAGGCAGGCCAAGGGCCACTATGGCACCTGGGACATGATGTGTGGTGATCCAGCACGGGTGAGTCCTCTAATCACAGCCAATGGACAAATGGTTCTGAGCATGGATGGTAATCAGCTCAGTTTTCTCAATATGGCAGAATCATTTGTCAAAACGGGCAGTTAACAAATAAATAGAACCCGGAGTATTTGAGCAGGGAGTTCCAGGATTGTGCTCCCCTCATTCACATGGGTGTGCACAGGCACTACAGCCGGAGTAAGAGGCTAAAGAAGCTAAAATATGTTTGAAAGTCTCAATAAAAGCACAGTGTTTTGATGACAGAAGTGAGATTGTTTGCATCTTATAAGGAAAGGAAGGAAGGTTGAGGACGGGAGAGAGAGGGAAAGGGGAAAACTGAGAATCTGAGTCTGTTACCGAGAAAAAGTAAGCGAGCACATGTGTTCATGTGCACGTGTGTGGTTATGTGAATATCAGGCATGTAAACATGGTGGAAAAAAAACTACATTTAGGTTTAGCTTAGCAACTTTCATGACTTCTACCCTCTCCTGTCCTGTCTTCTTACCTTTCCTCACTTTCCTACTCCTCTCCTTTCCTCTCCTGGTCAGGGTGGAGTTTCCTCACCCTGAACTGAATCCAGTCTTTGTGCTGGGAGAAGGGCAGGTGCACACGTTCATCACTGTGGCTTAGGTGGGACTGCAACTCTTAGTGGGCATCCATTTCTAGGCTGTTTGGAAAACATCAGAGGCTGTACTTCTCTGTCTAGTGCCTAGATTTTTGTATAGTAGTACCATTTCACATTGTATACTAAATGAAAATGACAAATAACTGTGCTGTATCTCATGCCGAGGTTGTCAAATGCTATCAAGCTGAAGCTCCACCATGCTCATTTACTACTGTAGTGTGTTTTTTATATTGCAAATATCACAAATAGCCTCATGCATACCCTCATCAATAAACATACTATTATCGAAGGACAAAGATATTTAACTTGCAAATGGAATTTCAAATTTTAATTTAATCTGTAAGCTCTTCTGCTTCCACTGCTTATGTCAGTCTGCAGTCTCTGAGTGCTAACAATGTGAGATGTTCCACACTTTTTGGTGGTTCTAGTTCATTACTGGTTGTCAACCGTACATCTTGTTACACTTAACAAAGTGAACACATCTTGCACTAAAATTGGTTAGGATAATAAAGAAGTACTTTGTGAAACGGAATCATTTTTAAAGGGGACATATTATGCAAAACTCACTTTAGTTATAATAGGTCTATGGGCTATACAAAACATGTTCATGACGTTCTTTGCACAAAATCACTCTCACATAAAGAGATCTCACCAGCTTTATTCTTGACAGTTTCAGTCCCTTTCAAAATGAGCCGTTTAAGGGCTCTGTCCCTTTTGTGTAAATAAGCTGTTGCTTGCCACTCCCCACACATCCCATGCTAACGCTGCGCGTTTAACACACGTGAAACAGAGGTGCTATCCAGCCCTATATGTTGGACCCCGAGTCGGACCAAGAGCAAGATGAACACAACACCTCATGAGTGACTTGCCTTTGCCTGTAGCCATAGCGCTCAGTGTCTTATGCGTGCTCGTAAAACCAGCAGATAAAAATGACGGATCATCAACTAATCTAGTGGGTGGGGCTCGACAGGTGAGGGGTGGTTCTATGCAAATTTTCCTATTCTGATGTCACAATAGGGGAGCCGTCCAAACTGTTGGTAGAAGCATATGATTCCTGACACCAAAATCTTTCAACTGACTCACAGTAAACGGATGGAAGTTTTTTGGGGGTTTTTTCACGCTTGGAGTGTTTATAGGAGCAGCAGAGACACAAATGGAGATACAAAAGGATGCAAAAAATCCCTTTTAAACTGCACTCTAATCCAGAATATGAAATACAGTAGTAGTTTTAAATGGAAACAAAACTACTTCCTTCATCTAATGTTGTCCTGCCGCAGATTAACGCCAAAGAAATCTTTTAAATGATCATAACGTTTGAAGAAAAGGAATTCATATTTATTTGCTCAACATTTGGTCTTTCACTTAATGCACAGGCAAACCTTATTTAGCTTGCCTTGCAGTGCTTTAATGTCATGGAGTGAACTGAACCCTCAATTATGTCTAAACCAGAGAGTGAAAAGCCAGCTAGGGATCAAACATGTTATTAGAGATATGTGCTGCTGGAGTATATGTGGGCCTGTGCACTTCTGCGTCTGTTAGACTGTCTTTCCAATGCTGAACTCTCTTATTTCAGAGTGCTTATAGTGAATCACTCAAATTGGAATGCAATTAAAAAAAAAAAAAGCAGTGCTCAAGACCAACTTGTTTTGGGTAATTTACTTCTCTTAATTTTGCTCAAGCTATGTTTTATGTTTACGTGAGTGCCATGTTATGTAGCTGTCCTGTGAGGTAGAGGTTTCACAGTCCACATGGAAAAAACAGTTAAAGGAAAAGTTAGTTCCTTTATTCATTTTATACACTTACAAAAACCAAATGTTGCAGCATGTCTAGTAAAAGTGTGTGTGGGTCTGTCTGTCTAGTTGTTTGTCTCTCCAGTTGTGTCTGTCTTTCTAGTTTGATTGTGTGTGTATATCCTTCTAGTTTGTTTGTGTGTGTGTGTGTGTGTGTGTGTGTGTGTTTGTGTCTGTCTGTCTGTCTTTCTAGTTGTGTGGTATTTTTGGCTGGCCAGTAATGGTAGGTTCATTGCTCTGCATGCAAAAGAAACCAACACACTGTTTCCCCACTTTTCTGGCTTCACAGGGAATTGCACAAGACTGCCAGTAGAAATTAATTTTTAATCAAGGAGCATATCTGGTCTGTGTCCACGAGAGCCGGAATATAAGGGTCACTTTTATTACATGTGAAAGACAGCCTAACGTATTTCACAGTTTTGTACTATCTAGCTATCTAGCTTGCCATTGTGTGTGTCTCAGTTCCACAGGTGACTGATGATGATTCTTCACCACACTGGAGCTAAACAAATGAATGTTATTTCTCTTTGCCATGTCAGTAATATGTTTCATAAATGTATCCATTCAAGAAAAATCTGGATTTTGAAATCTCAGGGGATGTGTGGCTAATGTTACCTGGTAATGATGAGATTTTTTTTAATGGCTTAGCGCATTTTTTCCTGGTTTTATGATAAAATGGTAAATGGTTTAAAATGGGGTTTAAAGTTGTATAGGGTTAAACATAAGAAACAAACACTCAAGCATTGAACTTTTGTAAACTTTTATAAATATGTAAACCTTTTTCCTTGAGAATCATTGTAGATTTCATGTTTAGTGTATTCACTACTTGGGTTGGCATGTACTTTATGCCTGCAGAGGGACTTTTAAACATCCATTTAAACTGAAAAGTGAATGAACTGATGTTGGCAATAAAAGTACACAGTGGTTTTTTTTTTTTGCCCACATATGGTGTAACCCACCATATGTCTGCAAGCATGGACATGGCCATAGTAACTGTTTATTTTAGACATGAAAGGCTGTTGTTTTGGAACACACCCTAATGCCCTGATGAATGAACTGTGTGTGCATACATACGACACCATTACTGCCACAGATCTTTACTACTCAGAGCTAATGCAGGGTGAAAATAAAGCCCCCATTGATAGGAAGCGTGTGTGTGTGTGTGTGTGTGTGTGTGTGTGTGTGTGTGTGTACATATTAGTGTAGTGCACATGGTTGTGGTAGGGCCATGTTCTCTGTTCCTGCCCCTCTCCCCCACACCATATTTCAGTGTCTCATGGGACACATACACACATGCACACAGAGGCACATGGTGCTGGTACTGGCTGTGTGTGTGTGTGTGTGTGTGCACATGTGTGCGTGTGTGCGTGTGTGCGTGTGTGCGCGTGTGTGTGTGTGTGTGTGTGTGTGTGTGTGTGTGTGTGTGCGCGCTGCTGTTGTTGCTGCTGGGTGTGGGCTGTTTTTCTGTAAGGGGCTCTGTATGCACTGGCACACACCTGGCTGTGCCCTTCCTTGTGTTGTCATGGAAACAGGGTGAGAAAAAGATTGGGAGGGGCTGCAGATTCCCAATTTCTCTACAGAATTACTCTTGGATTTGTGAAGGGATTCCACCCTATGTACTGTAGTCTTGTAGGACTGATGCTGTACATGACTAGAGCTGCCTCAGCTGCTTAACTACAATTCACCTTCTCTGTGAATCACTTTATAATTAGCACACCTCTAGTCCACTGACATCTTACAAGGCCATTACAGCTCTTCCAAATTAGTCCGTCTTCTTGGGAGTGCAGATTTCTGTCACCACATAAATGGCGAATCAGTCAAAATAACTTAACACTACACATACTAAACATGAGTAAAATGTTTAGTTTTACTGCGGCATTTATACATGATTGGCAGCCTAGCAAATATTACCTAAATAAGATTACTTTACCAGCTTTAATGTTCTTGAAATTTGCAGTTGTCATCTACTAGACCGCTGGTACTAATACTTAACATTAAAAGACTCAGACTGGATTCTGGTGAAAATGAGGAAATTAAACACCCTATTTTGGATTTTTTTTTTTTTTGTTCTTTGTAGTGTTGCTTTTGATTTGTGTTGCTGCATGGTCTTGGAGGAATTTATTTAACTGTGCACTGTGGATATCATTGAAATGAAAATAAACCCTACTTGACTTAAAGATGTAGAGTTACGTTTAATATGGCAACTTTAGGTGCAGACATACAGATGTAAATAAAAACCAATGAGTATAAGAAAAACTGTTACAAAGCACCTGGTGTGGGGTGTATTTGAGTCCACAATTACTTTTCTCTGTATAAGTCACCCTAGACAGCTAGTGTGTTCTGGAGGTTTGTGCAAGCTTAGAGTGGTGTGTGTTATCCTAATATTTAGAGATAATTAGTGTTTGCAATGTTTTGGTTTATTATTTGAAAACATAGAGCCCACTGCCCCCCCCCTCCACACACACACACACACACACACACACACACACACACTCCCTGATGTGGTCGCCACACTTCAAAGCTTGGTTCTGTTAGGTTTGTTATTGGTAACACTTCAAAGTCTGCGAGGAAGACATCACAGTGGAGTAAACGCCTGTGTTGTGGATCACCTCTGTGGAACAATCAAACATAATTTGTGTTTTAGAGCTTAACAATCTTGCACTTTGTGGTAAGTGCCTGGGTGTCTTGTTTTAATACCACACTTTCCAGAGATATCTATGCAAAAACAAAAGTCTTCTGCTCTCAAACTACTGATGACAGTTGAGTCTGGGTTCCTGTACAGGTGATCAGATCATGAGTGTATTGTTATATGGTTGCAGTGTAGATTTGTTGGAATAAAAGATAAAACCTTATATTGAAAGTTATAGGACCACACCAAGGAATACATAATTTTCCTTTTTTTTTCATCTTCATGCAAAACCAACTCAACTTGAGGAAATTGTTCTGATGATCTCTCACAAACTTAACTCACACAAGCAGTTTGTGGGATATGAGAAGAACAATTCACTCAGAACAAGCTGGTTTATGTATAGGATATAGGCCATTTAAGGTAAAGGAGTTTTTTTGTGTATAGGTACTTGACCATTTTTGTTGAAACACTCATGAAATTCTCACACAAAGTAAAGGGCAATTGGTAATTTCAAACAATATGAAAACACGAAATAGTTCCAGAAATGAAGATGATCATATGTATGTATGTGCAGATTCTGGCAAACTTGGTGATGGAAGCACTTCATCCAGAACTCCGGATGCTGATAGGACCTCGACTAAAGGGCAAGCTGCAGCAGAGACAGAGGAACTGGATGTTGGTCAGTACTGAACCTTGTCTTACACTGCTGTTCAGAAGTTTTGGAACCAATGTCTCCGATAGTATACAACCATTTTAGTTGCAGGCATGTGATTTTAGTATTATGCTTCTACTCTATATATTTACTCATGTATTACAAACAATAGGGGAGAAGCTAATACATTAGAAGGGATGTGTCTAGAATGACGGAAGTTCAAAGATATTAAAATAATATCCATTATGAAAGTTATTTTATAGAAAATATTTTTATATGAGATAATTCCAAACTGATGAACAATAATGAACGATAAGTGATTCTCAGAGTAGATTAATTTACGCACATTATTATTTACAGCTGTTATTATCAGAGCATTATTAGCTGCATGTGTAGTGCTGTGCCATAGATGCAGGAGCTTATGACCCCTGATAAAACAAAAACAACAAAAAACTATTACTGTCCTCAATTCAGTATGAAGACTAACATAGAACAGCCTTGTTTGTTATTTGATGTTTTTAAAATAAATATGTCTGTCGATACAGCATGTGTAATATATTAATTAACATTGCTTTTATTAACATTGCTTTTTCAGAGGCTCAAAAGTACTAGGACATGTGACTGACAAGCAGGTTCACTCATTATTCTATGACAAATTAAGCAGATAAATGATCTGTAGTTTATTCAAAGCACTGAATTTGCATTTGGTAGCTGTTCACTGGAACTCAACATGAGGTCCAAAGAATTGTCAATGCAAGTGTAGAAGGCCATCATTAGCCTGGGGAAAAAAATGGTACCAAAAAGCCAGGGAGACCAAGGAAGACAACTGAGCAAGCTGAGGAGGAAGAGACGGGGGTGTTGAGCCGGGAGGGAGCGCCATTGCCCGAGAAGGAGAAGATACAGACCATCTCTCCCTTCTGTAATCATGGAAAACGGGACATCTCTCACTAGCAAGATGGACGAGCTAATGGCGCTAACCCGGTCCCAGATGGAGTACCAGCAGTGTAGCATCATGATGCGAACGGAGTCCTGGCTAACACCGCTAACTCCGGACACGAGCGTGACGCTGCCCAGATTCCAGCTGCTGTGGGCGGACAGGACGAGAGAGAGAATGGTAAGAGGAAAGGAGGGGGACTGGCAGTGTTTGTGAATGACCGATGGTGTAACCCTTGGCACATCACTGTGAAAGAACAACTTTGCAGTAAAAACATTGAGCTGTTAGCCGTTAGCATGCGACCGTACTACTGCCCCAGGGAATTCTCGCATGTTATCACGATAACGGAGTATGTCCCGCCCTCGGCCAACGCGGAGGCAGCCTGTGACTCTCTCCACTCTGTAGTCAGCAGACTGCAAACGCAATTTCCACAAGCTCCGTTTTTAATATCATGGGACTATAACCATGCATTACTGGACTCCATACTGCCCACCTTCACCCAGTGTGTGACATGCCCCACCAGAGACAAGAAAACACTGGACTTACTGTATGCCAACGCTAAAGAGGCATACAGTTCATCACCTCTCCCTCCTCTGGGAAGATCAGATCACAACCTGGTGCACCTTGTTCCTGTGTCTTAGCCCTTAGTGCGCAGGGAGCCACCCGTCACCCGTACAGTACAGAGATCGTCGGAAGAGAGCGAGGAGGCTCTTAAGGATTGTTTTGAGTCTACTGTGTGGGAGGTGCTTTGTGATGACCATGGGGAGGACATTGAAGGCCTTGACCACATTAACCTCTGTGTGGATAACACTGTACCCACCAGAACTTCCCTAACAACAAACCTTGGATTACTCCAGAAATAAAAGCTGTACTCAAGTAGAAAAGGAGGGCCTTCAAATCAGAAGACAAGGAGGAGCTGAAAAGGGTGCAGAGACAGCTGAAAGGACTGATCAGGAATGGGAAGGACAGCTGCAGCAATGAGATGGAAAACCAGTTTTCAGCAGAAGAATACTAGCGAAGTCTGGAAAGGCTTTAGAACTATCTCGGGCCAGAAAGAACAAAACATTCTGCCAGTGGGGGATATGAGGTGGGCAAATGAACCGAATCACTTCTTCAACAGGTTTGATTCATCCTAGATACAGTCTTCCACATCGACTGCAGACATCCCCACCCCCACCTCTGTTCCACCTCAGACAGCTCAGTCACGTCACACTTCTTCCACACACCCTACTCACTGCTCCCCACCCCCAACCACAGCATCCTGTACACATCCAGCACACGGCTCCAGCCTGTCTCGCTCAACCATCCAGGTTAGGAAGGAACTGTGGAGGCTCAAAGCCTGGAAGGCAGCGGGTCCAGATGGCATCAGCTCAAGGGTTGTCAGGTCCTGCGCAGATCAACTGTGTGGGGTGATGGAGCTCATCTTCAACCTGAGCCTGAAGCTTGGGAGAGTTCTACAGCTCTGGAAAACCTCTTGTGTGGTACCAGTGCCTAAGACTTGACGACCCAAGGACCTCAACAGCTACAGGCCGGTGGCTCTGACATCCCACCTGATGAATACACTGCATGCTTCACTCACAACTCCACCAACTGCTTCCTGCAGAAGTTCTCTGATGACTCTGCAATAGTCGGCCTCATCACAGATGGAGACGACAAGGAGTAGAGAGAATTGACCTGGGACTTTGTGGACTGGTGCCAGCAGAACTACCTCCAGATCAATACTGGAAAAACGAAGGAGCTGGTGGTAGGCTTCTGCAGGCACAAACATCCTCCACTGCAACCACTGAACATCCAGGGTATGGACAGAGCTACAGGTACCTTGGTGTCCATCTGATCAATAAATTGGACTGGACTCATAACTCAAATGTTCTCTACAGAAAAGGGCAGAGTAGGCTGTACCTGCTGTGGAGGCTCAGGTCTTTTGGAGTGAAGGGCCCACTTCTGAAGACCTTTTATGACTCTGGTGGCCTCAGCCATCTTTTACGGTGTGGTCTGCTGGGGCAGCAGCATTTCTGCTGGGGACAGAAAGAGACTGAACAGGCTGATCCGGAGGTCCAGCTCTGTTCTAGGATGCACTCTGGACCCAGTGGAGGTGGTGAGTGACAGGAGAATGGTGGCGAAGCTGTCATCCCTGTTGGACAACATCTCCCACCCCATGCAGGAGTCTGTGACAGCACTGAGCAGCTCCTTCAGTGGCAATTTTTCTGATGAACCATGTGCAATGTTTTGAGTACCACTACTACTGGGCAAAATTTGCAATTTAAATGTGCAATTCTTGTGTGTGTGTACCCACAGTGTTCACATATTTATTTATATATCCACTCTGTATCCATACATATGCTCACTGTGTACATACACTACCGGTCAAAAGTTTTAGAATGCCCCAATTTTTCTGTTTTTGGTATGGAAATTCAAGCGATTCAATGTCTCAGTGTTGATTCTGCAGAAAGTTCTTACAATCAAGAGATACCTTTATGAATGTAAAAACAGATGGTTTACCTCTAGATGCAAACCTCTGGTAACATGTAAGAACAGTGAGGTTAGATAAGACCTTGCCAAAAAAAATCACAATTCTGGAATAAGGTTGTATGGAGAAAGAAAGGGACAATTTATGTTCCGAAGCACCGCAGCAGTCAAACATGGTGGAGGCAGTGTTATGGCATGGACATGCATGGCTACCAGGGGACCTGGTTCACTGGTATTTATTGAAGATGTGTCTGCTGACAGAAGTTGCAAGATGAATTCTGAAGTGTATGAGCCAATACTCTCTGCTCAGATTCAGCCAAATGCTGCCAAACTGATTGGAAGGCACTGTACTGTGCAAATCGATAATACTGTGAAAGCAACCCAAGAGTATCTCAAGTAAATGGCAAAGTCAGTCACCTCATCTCAACCCAGCAGAGCAGCTTTTCAGTTACTGAAGCAAACCTGAAGATAGGAAGGCTAATAGACAAGCAGCAAATACTTGTCAAGAGGAAAACTGCATTCGGTGATGTGCATGGATTCCAGACTTCAGGGAGTCATCGACTGCAAAGATTTTTTATCTGAGTATTTAAACAATACATATATTGTACATTGCTGTACTTTGTCCAATTATTTGAGTCTCTGAAAATTTAGGGACAGTATGTATGTGATTATATAATCATATATATCAATATTTATCTAAAATATATAAACTCTTGTATGTCATGTATGTGTGTTTGTGTATGTGTACTGGTAGATCTCTGATGCAGTGTACAGGCAGGTGTTGGCTCAGACTCGAGTACAATATGAGGGCCTGGTTCAGGCTTGTGAGGATGAGCGCCCCCGTCTGGACGCTTCGCTCCGCACAGACATGGACCAAATGATCACATCCAAAGAGCACATTTTTGGAAGGATCTATGGTAAATAGAAACATGGTTACTTTAACTTATTTTAGCATGTTTCACACATTGCCAGTACATTGGAGAAACTGTATTCTTTAAGTATTACAATAGTTTAGGTACAGAGCATAGCCTTGCCTTTAAATCAACAATCAAGATGTTTTTCACACCAGTGATCTTTAAATATTCTTGTTGTCCGTTTAAGCCACTGTCTTTTACACTCTGTTTTACTGCACTGAATTGTTTTTTTAATTGTTTTTTCTGTATTAATAACTCTTAACTAAATATTGTATTACTGAAAGAATTTTAAAACATTTCTTTGAGAAAAAGAATCTGAAGAATTAGAGAAAATGTGTCTTCTCTCATTGTCTGAACTTTCTGGCCAGCTAAATCAAACATCCTAGTGAGCCAGCTTTGGCCTGAAGGCCCTACTTTGAGTAACCCTGCTTTAGAGAAATAAATTCAATATGATCTTTAACACAATTTACCAAAGCAGCTAATGGGAACATTTTATACTGCATATCTAACATACCCTTTGATGGCTGTCATATTTCCAATGCTTCACAATTAACAATAAACAATTCACATATTTTACACAGCACTTCGGCTACTTGCAGGTACTCTTCACTCTCTTTCTGTTTTCTTCTTTTCACCTTCCTTTCCACCCCTCTCTCACATTACAGATTAGTCTTAACTGCATCCTGAAAAATACTCCCTTACCATTCTAGCTGAAAATAGGTTTGACAAGGGCACTTTGCTCGTTTCTCTTAGAGCAATGCTGGAAGAACTGCATTCCACAGACAGCACCAGTAGCAAATTTCATTTACTCTAGGCTCTGAAGCCTACACACACACAAATGTACTGTGTGTGGGTGGGTTTGTGTGGAACTAGAGGAACATGAGTAGATATTGCAGTTATTGTTTTGGCAAAGAACGAGTGCTTTTGTCTTTGTTTAGGGTGAGGAACAAAACTGTGTTAAAAACAATAATAGCAGGGTGAGAAATGGTGGTAGGGTGTACCTCAGATTTAAAGTATTATCTGTGATTGAAACACAGCTTGGGCAGAGTGGTTATGGATGTTAATGAGACATAAAGATTCCTGATCCACAGACTTAGAGATGTTGTCTGTAGATTGATGGCTATTGGTAATTTCGTATGAGTATATTTGTTAATGTGTTCGCAGCACTAGTCCATACACGGGCTGAGCAGCTCCTCAGGAGTAGTGTGCAGCCCTACATCAACTCCATCTTGGAGGCTCTGATGGAACCAGCAAGTCGAGGCTTCTCTGAGGTCAGAGACATCCTCTTTCGGGAGATGATTGAGGTCAGCAAGAACACCCTCAATGATGGAGGCAAAGAGGCCTTGGGAAAGGTGAGGAGAACAGAAGACCCAAATGCCACAACATAAATCACACTGGCAGAAAAATAATGTTTGTGTATGTTTGCTCTGTATTTTTTTTCTGCTTCTATTTGCTCTTCTTTGAGATCTTTAAGATCCATCAAAGCATATTAATCTCTAAAGGTGATCGGAAATAGAATATTTGCTTACATAAAATGACGTAAAAATGCCAGTATGGGACACTTCTCACAATATCTTCTAAGGCAGCATTATTTCAAGTGGCACACAGTGTGACTCATTTGTAACTGTGTGACCCATTCATGACTGACCCTATTTTAGGATAACTGACCCTATTTTAGTATGATCTAGCAATATTTTCCTTCTCTCTTTAGCACATGGAGAAGATCTCCATGCTGGCTTTTCACCCAGTAAAGATGCAGAACTGCTACGAGAAAATGGAACAGCTGAGTCTCGAAGGCCTGCAGCAGAGGTTTGAAGTGTCCAGCCCCTCTGTGTTCATTCAAAGAGCTCAGATTCTTATGAGAGAGGTCAGTTCCTCTTGTTTCCTAAAATTGCCCTTTTTCATCTCTGATATCTACACGAATTCCTTTGAATATTCAACATCTTTCCTTCGCTGAGTTCATGTGTTGATAGAAATGGTTTGATTCTGAAAGAAAAAAAGACCCGATAAGATATTTGGCTCAATAGTGACACCAAGCAGCAAGAACAGAGAAAGGCAGGCTGAAAAAGGATTAGAATGTCTTTAGTAATGGTATCCAGCCATTGGAAGTTGTGAATGGAGAGATGCTACCATCATGTGGCCAAAGCAAGCACAGCATGCAAAAAAACGAGCAACAAAAATACTGAAGTACTCTGTTAGGGTATGAAATTTAAATTACTCATATAGTTTAATATCTTATGAATGCATTTACTCACTGTATCTAACCCTGCACCATCAACAACACTTACCTACCGGCACATCATCAAGCATCTCAACTGACTTTTTGCCCTAGTGGCATACCTTTGTTTACATACTGCACTGCACTTCATACTACAAACCGGTATATTTGTCCACTCCACCTTGTGAATACACACTATGCACACTGAAACTTCTGTATTCCAACTACAGGCTACTGTGTGCACTTACTGTGTCTGTTTCAAATGTTTACATTGCTACTACTCTAATCCATTGCATATGTATATGTAGTTATATGTTTCAAAAGAGAAGTTATATTAAAAAAAGATCAAATTTGAATAGCTTTTTGACTTACCCAAGCTAGCCAAGGCATGTTTGAAGTCAAATATTTGCCAATTTGCCAATTAGACACGTCCACCTGGAGTCCAATTTTTGTTGCTTTAGTTTTACAACAAGAGCTACAGTGCAATCATTGTTAACAAACATTGTCAGTCAGTAGCCAAACCTTTCCCATAAATACATCCCCAGAAGTTTTTTGAACCCATTCAAACCAGATTCAAATTGTCATGGATGTTGTGTTTAGCACATACTATGACTGTGAGCTAAAAAAAAATCAACATAACTTCACCATCACTGCCATTTTAGACAGCCCTTGTGTTCACAAAGCAGTTGTATGGAGGCCTGGTCAGCACTCAGTGACACTGTGAAGTTTTTTCAGTTTTATGGCTCAAACTGTCATACTGTGTCCTAAACCTCACTGACTGCACTGTACCACATTAAACAATTTAAGCAACATCCTCTGGGATAAATGAAGTTTTCTGATTCTGATTCAGATTAATGAAGAGCTGGATATGGTGTGAGTGGGTTTGAGGGATTTACAGAAATGGTTCGGTTGATCATTGACTTGACTAGTAACATTAGCCTCATAGTTCCAATTCTGAAATAAAAATACAAAAAAAAAACCTCCAAATTACCTACTTCTGGAGTAAGTGTAGAATTGCATAAAATATATATTTTTTGGCCACACCATTCCAACTGTGGCACTGGAAAAATTGACTTACACCTGGGAATGCAGTTTGGTGTACTGTACACCTGACAATGTAGAATCACAGTAGCTGAATCTTTGTTTTGCTGCCTGATTACAGCAAATGGACAATGCTGTGTACACATTTGAGCAGCTACTGCACCAGAGCCTGGATGGACAGTCAGGGGATCAGCTTTTTAAAATCATCCAGCGCTGTCAGGATCGTGTACTGAAGGTGAGCCAGAAATCAAAGCCTTCTGTGTTTCAGCAATAGCTAATGACCAGTACCAGGAACAGTTCAAAAGGCTCTTCATGAGAGAAAACTAAAAAGCAGAAGAGCTCTACTATTTGATAACCACAAAGCTTAAACAAAAAGTTTACCATTTGCATATACTCTTGTTGTTTTTCAACCTGCAGAAATATGACTATGACAGTAGCACAGTGCGCAAGAAGTTTTTTAGAGAAGCACTCTTGCAGATCATCATCCCATACATGCTGAAACAACTCTATCCGGTTTACACACCTGTAAGTACAAAACGGCTTTTGTTCAGCACTTACCTCATTCATCATTTGTCTGAGTGTGTGGGATTCGTTATTTTTGCATCATCTTAAAGGATGTTTCTTAAAAGACTCACAAGTTTTGATCTCTCTCTGCTTGAATTTCAGGAACTACCTAAGTTCAAAGAGCTCATCTTTGAAGACTTCTCCCGCTTCATACTAGTGGAGAATGTTTTTGAGGAGGTAGTCCTGCAGTCTGTTACCAGAGACATCATGATGGGTATGACTATGCATGTTTCATTTAACTGCAGCATATTTCCTCATTCAGAACACAGGTGTGCAGATGTTTTTTACAGCTGGGTTATAAAGCATAAAGTATACAGCAATTAATAGTCTTAAGCCAAGAAAACTGAAAAAAATATTCTAACAGTAAGTGTATAGTTTTTTGTTGGGGGTTTTTTTTCTATATTTTGCATGAAAATGAGCAAGCTTACCCACCCTCAGACATAAAAATCACAACTGTGATCTATTTGAAATGTTGTGTTTTTTGGAACAAAGAAATCCTTACTGCCCTCATAATTGCTTTTAATGTAAATGTCTCAGATGGCTTTTTTTATACAGTGAGTGGTAATGTTGTGTCCACTCAAGATCCTGATCCATTAAATGTGCTGTCCTCTGACTTTTGTTTGCAGCGGTGAAGGAGGCAGCGGTCCAGAGGAAGCACAACCTGTACAGGGATAGCATTGTGCTGACCAGCAGTGACCCAAATCTGCACCTGCTGGAGGAACAACCTATTGACTGGGCCCGGCAGTATGGGGGAGGAGAGGAGTTGGCTGGAGGAGGAAATAGAAAACGCAGACAGATCGTTTCCATGATCCAATTGGAGGGCATGGGTCCATTACCCTATGGGTCTTGCATGGAAGTTCCTGGAGTAGAAGAGATACCTGAAGAAACTGAGGCACAGGTGGGTGAAGATGTTCAAGAGAGGCCCCCGAGCACTGTGGAGTATCTCCAGCAGCATCCCATCATTCCTGAGGAGCCACTGACCCTCAAAGAGCCAGGCTCTCCAGGCAGTGTTGATGAGATCCGTCAGCTCATCAACCCTGTGGTGGAGGTGGTCATTCCTTTATCAGAAGAGGGTGGTGACCCAGTGCTTACCAATGGAACAGTGCATTTGGAGGAGGCACAAGAAGTAAAGGCCATCACCACAGTGACAGAGGCGTTACTGAGGGACACAGCAGTCGAGAGCGCCATCCAAGACTTGGAGACTGCAGTTCAAGAGGACACTGGCAAGCATCTGGTGGAATGCGCTGTAGACTCTAATGTAGAACTAGTCCCACCGTCTGCTTACTCTAGTCCCAGACACAATGATGACAGTGGATTTCAGTCTCCGACCAATGACCATGGAGAAGAAGAGCCTCACCAAATCACAGAGGAACTAAAAATGGGAGAAGCAAAAGTGGATCCAGTGCAGGTAATGGTGACCCTGGAGCAGGAAGGTAAAAGGTATAATGATGAATCAGAAGCAGGAGAGACAAAGGGGGGAGGTACAGAGGATGATTCAGATGTTGTGTCTGAGATTTGAATCATGGACTACAAAAAAAGAAAAAAAAATACATACATGCTTTATTTTATTTCACATGGCTTGAAGCTGAGATATTTCTTTATTTAGCTTAACTGCTTCTCAGCATTTTTTTACTGCTGACATTGCAGCTTGCCAAGTGAGCATCTATTTGTGTTTGATTTTATATAGTGCCAGTTCTCTAATTTTGCACTCTTGTCAGTTTTTTTTGTTTGAAATTGTTTAATACAAGCTGTATTTTGCTTATATTCATATTAATGACCTCTTTTGCCTCAAATGTTGTTTTGTTTATGACAGCTCCCCAAATCAAGCACTATTTGTTGTTTCAGAAATTTCAGATTTTCTTTTCCATGTGGACATAATTTAGAGATAGGGTTGGGAGACATGGCAAAAATAGATCATCACGATATTTCAACGTTCTCTTTGGGTAGCTTTAGTTCAGTTCAAAGACTGGACAAAAAAAAGAACAAGTACAACCACATTTAAATAAAGCTACCCAAAAACTATAAACCTGTGCTGCCCCAAATTCAGAGAGAATGCTCACTTTGTAATGAAACATCCAGTTAATCAGTTTTCTTTAAGCATCCATATCCACCATATATCTAGAAAAAGCAAACTGATGTATTTTAATCACTCTAACAATATTGCCCAGCCCTATTTAGTGAAAAGCAAATATTGAAGCAAATGTCCTATATGCATGAAACGAATGACTGTCTGGCCATTTGAGCATCATAGATACTACATTATTTTATATGGTCATACTTATATGCTTTGTAAGCCCAGTTTTCCTTTGTTTCGACAATGGAATATGATCATATTCCTCCAAAGATTACTGTCAGAATATTTAAATATAAGGGAAATGAGGACTTAATGTTTTTAGTCTTACAACTGTGTATTATTTTAAACATTATTCTGAACGTGTTGTTCAGTTCTTATTGAAAATAATTGTTCTGAAACTCATGTAGAATTCCTGTAACCGTGTGTTAGAAAGTGAGCAACATATCTCTAATCCGCTAAAGTGTAGCTCTTTCTACAGGTTAGATGCAACTTAACTGCTTTTTAAAACTGGTGCTGACACACTGTGAATTAGTTAATTCTACTTAGCAAACGTCTTTGCCTCATGTGCTCAGCCAATGAGGTTCGTTTTTTGTCTTTCTATCTGCTGGAACTGCAGGATGACAGCACTACAGCAAAAAAAAGAGAAAATGCCTTTTAAAAATTTTGAAATTCTAGAATTTGAATCTACTTCTGTCTGCTGCTTATAATGACCAGCAAAAGCAGGTTTATTAAACTACATTTTTGTGCTTAGCTATTGCATCCTTTAGTGAGTCCTTTTTCCTGTTTTGTCTATTTATTATATTTGACCTCTTACCGTTTTTGTGTTTTGTAAGACAGCAATAAATAAAAAAACACTGATTTAAAAACGTTTTATCTCCTTTTTAATCACTGTTGTTCCAGCACATCACATTGTGTGAATGCTGCAATCAAAATATGAGTTTGGTGAAGGTGCTTTACTACATCAAAGCAGCGAAAGCTGCAGAAAAAAAGAATACATGAAAAGGCCTGAGTAAAGCATTCAAGTGAATAGAAAACATTTTTTCTTTTATTTAATTGCTTTTCAGTACACAGTAAACAGTAGCTAAAAAAATTACTAAAATTTAAAAACAGTGTGTGTAAAAGTGAAAAGTCACTTTTAGAAAAGCTATTAACAGTTTTGTCACCCCCCCCCCCTTCTAAAGGGCTCATATAGGAAACCATGTTTTGCCCTTAATGTTTTTAAATAAAAGGGGTTTATGCAGTATGTAAACATTGTGAAAGTTTCCGACTGTACCATTCACTCCATACAATCTATATATGAATATGAATTTACTGTGTTAGTGATGCATAAAGAATAATGCATTTATCAGCCTATTTAGGCTACAGCAGTTAAGCCCTGTCCATGATGTTATAAGGAGTGATTCAGTCTGAACTGCTTTTTGAATTTGGCACAATACAAACCATCCAATCAGAACTTAGGTCATTTACATACATCAGTCTTAAAGGCACAGTTACAAAAATGTTTCATTCAAAGGGTAAAGCGAAGTCATATGTGTCATGTAAAAATGGTACATAACTACATTTTAGGGAAAGAAAATGAAGTGTAGACCCTTTAAAGCATCCTCTCTCTCACATAAGCACTAGAAGAGTATTGCTGGTGTACATTAACTAAGGCCACATGATTTTCAGAACTTCTTTCCCTACTGTTATTTCCAGTAGAGAAAAGGTGACTCATATGACATCCGTCACAAGTCTAGAACTGCTACAACCACAATGAACCAAGTTGACCAAAATCAACCAACAGAGGGATAGCTGCAATTCCAACCTTACAGATCACTCAAATATAACCTTCATGTTGCAGATACAGACCAAATATTCCTTTGCTAAAGTAAAAAAAACACATTAACAGGGCTGAACAGTGCAGGTAGAGAGACTGTTTGGACAGCAGATCAGGTGCCCCAGCCAGACTGACACCATGTACTTAAGATAACCACTAATCATACAGCTCACCTGACATGGTACACTTTCATCATGGAGTCACTAACTGCACAGTTCGAATGAGAGTAAGTTTAAAACCTTAACAGAACCACAAGAGGTGACAACAGTTTTCCCACAGTGGCTCTGTTTAGAAGTTTTGCCAAGCCACCAGCTGTGCTGTGATGTTAACATTTCATGCAGTCTATATTGTATCCGAGCACAATTTCCTAAAAATACAAAAGGACTCATGTCTCAATTGTCAAATGCCTTACACTGTTGAAAACACCCCAACTTTGCACACTTAATGGTAAAAACAGTATCTGGTCTAACTTAGCAGTGAGGTTAAAGAGTGGTGGTCCTACACTGAAATCCAACCTTTCCCACATTCTGTGTAGTTCACCACTCTGGAATAAAATTTTTTTAAAAGAACCCAAGGACACATCTAACTTGTATCTTGCTTTCCTATCCTCCAGGTTTGTCACTTCATGTGACTGAGAAAAGGAAAAGCTAGGAAGTAGCCCAACAGAGATCCCAAGATGACCCCGAGGAAGATCCAGATGTTGTAGGACATGACACACAGCATTAACATGTAGCCCAGGACCACCTGCACAATGTGCAGGCCTGTTTGGAGGCTGTGATGAAGCCACCTAGGATAAAGGGAGACACATAAGTTTGAATTAGTCTAATAATGGTGATTAGTATCAACCTATTAGGCTCTCTATGGCTACATGATTAGGACTGTACATGATTATATTGCTCCACAGTGAGTTTGTGATATGCCTTATTACATACTTGATATTTAGACAGCAAGACATCAGAGGAAGTGATATCACCGCTGAGACACAACCGTCATAGTCATGTTATTCCTGATATTTTATAGAACTTGGAGAGTTGTACTGCTTAAATTGCTCATAGGGTGCTTTTAGACAACACCCAAATTAAATGACAAAATGAAACCAAATAAGTCCCAAATGTTTTATTAAATGTGAACTAAAATAACTTGATTCCTCAAAAGAAATGCGTATTTTGCATTACACAGTTTCAAAATTCAGCTTGGCTTTTTCTGTTTTAATCAGATTTACTAGAACTATTTCACGGTCCATCTTATTTGTTGATTTGTGTTCGGTTTGTTTTTATTTCCTTTTTTTTTTTTAAGGCAATTTCTCTAAAGCAAAATTCATTTACCAATGTAATGTAATACAGCCCTTTTACTGATGCAGGTATAAATACATACCTGTTTATGGCAGGTGTGATGACAGCAGTGGTAGTCGTATTCTCAGTAGGAGCCAGAGAGATCTCTGAGGGGCTGTTAGCTAGTGAAGTCCCATCTGGATGTTCCAGTTCTGGGGAGAAACACCGAGGAGCCTGGGAAAAGGCTTTGTCGATTGAAGAGACCAGAGGATGCTCAGACTGCTTTGCCAGGGTTGTCTTCCACACCTTCAGAAGCTCGTACAATATTGTGAGCAGCAGAACTACAACAACTGACAGAACCATCCCTGTAGGTTGAAGATAGTAAAGTTGAATATGAAGACA
The DNA here is from genome assembly GCA_037974365.1 of Hydrocynus forskahlii. Classification (NCBI taxonomy): domain Eukaryota; kingdom Metazoa; phylum Chordata; class Actinopteri; order Characiformes; family Alestidae; genus Hydrocynus; species Hydrocynus forskahlii. Next base: position 12,368,658 of record JBBPCX010000023.1, on the reverse strand, counting down.
TGAAATACAAAGTGAATTTAAAAAAAAAACTAAAACCATTTAAATCAATTTGAATCTACAATGTAAGTCACTGTTTCTTGATGTTCAAGTGGCAGTAAGTGCATCAAGGCACTTAACAGTGCTATGCAGGTCAGTGGTTAAAAATTACTTTGACACACTTCATATTTAGCTTCCCAACCCTGGTCCTGGAAGCCCACCACCCTGGTCATTTTTGTGTTTTCACCTGTTTAATAATCCACTCAGTAAGGTTTTGTAATGAACATAATAGTTGGATCACGTGTATTGGGAGCAGAGAAAACACGAAAAGGTGTGCCTCCAGGAACCACAGCAAAGTATGTGTGGACTAGCCCATACATAACTCTGTATGGTGCCACTGTATGATCAATGTTCAAAAATGAAACAGAAAAAAGAGAAAGTGCATGTGCCTTTGGTGTTACTACTCCATGTGGTTGTGTGGAACTTGTGTCTGGTAATAGAGTAAAACTTGTTTCAGAAGTTCACACAGTGTGGCTGACTGCAATTAACTTGCATGGGTTATGAGACAGCAATTTCTCCTGTGGTTAAGTGCTTGCATAGTCAACAGTCATTCAGCTGTGAAACTGGTCAGGCCAGTCTTCCATGACTTTAAAGCTGTGCAAATCCAAATGGCTGCAAATCCAAAAGCTACTGGTACAATGGGCCCATAAGGACTACCAGCACTGACATGTGTATCGTTGATTTAAATCACTAATATAAGAAGCTGTGTGCGATTTTACACCAGGCCTATTCATGAGGACACAAGCTATTATGAAAGTAATTCGCTTAGACTGCTGAAAAACACCCAGTACTGTTACTGAAATGAAGCCTTTCTGAGTTCTAACATATTCAATCTTTTACCCAAAATAACATAAGCCAAAGAGGGGAGAAATATTTGGATCAGCAAATACAGGACATGTCTGTTGGCTTATATTGGATAATTTTTGGGATTACCTCCAGGTTCGTGCACATTCCAGAAGTCAAAGAGCAACGTGACATTGCTGGATCCTTCAAAATACATCTGAAAGCAGAGAGAACAGGAGATAGAGAGACAAGGAATCATTGTATGACCTTGTTGTATTGGGGAAAAAAACTGACATTTGATAAGGAGAGCCAAAACCCAAGCAGGTGTGTTCTCTTTCTGAAGTCCTTTACGCGAATGAAAATGAAGGACAGGCCTTAGATATTTTAATATCTGCTTAAAGTCCAAACAGATAACTTTTTATTATAACAACAATTTTGTGCTATCCTGTTGTGGTTTTCACCCTGATCTCATATGAAGCACTAGTCTGTACAGCTGCTCTTAAAATTCCAGTTTTATCTTTTAGCAATTATTGAATGGCTATGGTTGGTACACTGTGACATAAGAAACCAATGAATGATAAAAGTACTGTTGGAAATGTGAGAAGGCAGCCGAGAGCAGAAATGAAAAACAGCCTGAAAAAGAATAAGATTAAATTACAGCTAAAGAAAATCTAGAATGTATAATCAAAATGTAAAGGGATCCACTTATTTTAAGGTTCAGTACATGTATTATGTACCACACAGTCTGGTTGGGCTAAAATAAAGAACAGCAAATGAAGGACACTCAAGAGACTGGGGGCATAATAAACAACTAAATGTCAATACATTTAATTGTATGTCAGCAGAATGTTCTGTGCCTCTTTTGTTCAAGTGTTTACTTTATGTCCTACTGGTAAACAAATAAATATACTCTGCAAGGAAATGAGAAATGGAGCTGAAATGCAATGGCATGCTTTAACCCATACTGTCAGTCTTTCCGGCATCCCCTATAGGAAATCACTAGTGCAAATGGTGCTTTTGGGGAGTGTGTGGATACCAGGAAATATGAGCTTATCTGAGCAACTGCTGGCAGTCAACAGGTTTTTATCTTCTATTTACTTTTCAAAATGTAATACATCTCTTGGTGTATATTAACTTAATTCTGACTGAAGAACATTGAGTAGAAAGAAAATAAAAAATAAAAGAAATCAGGGGGCCAAACAGCACTTCAGGTACATTTTTAGACCTTGTCAGACACTTATATTACATTTTCACATTTCACAAATATCAGCGGTTTAAAAAAAACTCCTGCATACACCTGGAAGTAAAATTCTGAACAGGCCAGCAGGCTATGATTCCCACTCGCATACACTATGTTGACAAAAGGATTGGGACACATTCAGATGGCCCCTTCCTTCCAGTGAAGGGCAATCTTAATGCTTCAGCACACCAAGACATTTTGGACAATGCCATACTTCCAATGTTACAACAGAGTTTGGGGAAGAACCTTTTCTATTCCAACATGACTGTGTCCCAGTGCACAAAGAAACCTCCATAAAGAACTTGACTGGCCTTACAGAGCCCTGAACTCAAGCCCATCCAAGACCTTTGTGATGAACTGGAAACGGAGATTGCAAGCCAGACATTCTCGTCCCACATCAGTGCCTGACCTCATAAATACTCAACAGAATGAATGGACACAAATTCCCACAGAACCTCCAGAATACTGTGGAAAGCCTTCCAAGAAGAGCGTTCCTACCAACAAGCTGTTACAGCTGCAAAGGGGGACCAACTCCATATTAAAGTCTGTGTATTTAAAAGTAATGTCGTTAAAGTCCCTGTTCGTAGAATTGTCCCAATACTTTTGTCTATATACTATATATATATATATATATAGTATGTGTGTGTGTGCGTGTGCGAGTGAGAGAGAGGAGAGCGAGAGCGAGAGAATGTCATTAAAGTCCCTGTTTGTGTTATGTTCAGGGGTCCCAATACCCTTGTCTATATGGGGTATATTTATGGTTTCAAAGAGACAAAGGAGCAGTTAAACAGAGAGAGAAAATCACAGTTACTTACTGTGGAAAACTGAAGAACCACCTTCTTCTGCTGGTGACACTGGTTTTCTGCTGTAGTGGAGCACAGTATGTGTGTGTTATATGGTTTAAAATATAGTTCAAATATGTCAAGCTGAGACCTGCACTTGCCTCTGATCAACCCTGAGACTATTTAACCAGACAGACAAAACAGCAGCGTGCCGTTACATCATGACGTAGCTGTTTATTATGGGTCCCCAGGTCGCTGGGAGTTGTAGTCCTTCAGCATGAAAACGCCTACAAAACCAGTCTTCGGTTTAAATGCTCTCCGTTAATAGAAATGAAGTCAAGCTTTCGTGTGCAATCAATAAACAGAAGCTGCCTACTCACACAAGACGGCTTCACTGGATATTTCCAACGAGGAAGCATGGTGTTTAAAGTCATGTGCTCAAACACGCGCTCCTCTAATTGGTCAGGGGGTCATTTCTTTAGAAACCATAACACTTCAACAGCAAATAGAACGATACACATGTAGAAGTGGTGATGAGCTAGTCAATAATGATGTGAATCACTTGTGCTGAAAAACTGCGTTTTGTTTACTGAGGTAAAGGTTGTTGGGACAGACAGAACATCAGGCGAGTTAGTGATATTATCTCTTTGTGGGCACCAGCTGTTTGCTGGGGTAGACACAATATATCATGCGTGTCAGTGACCCACAAATGTAGTACAATTTAAACGCAGGGCCGTACGAGTTTGTATTTATCTATTTGTGTGGACCAGCTGCCCTTTTATTGATAGGAAAGCCACTGGAGGAAAAACTAAAGTGCAGAAAGATCGCATAGTACTCAAGCCAATGTCCCCTCAAATATAGCAATACACAGTGTGAACAACGTGTGTGTGTGTGTGTCTGTATCAATATACACTGTGTGTATGTATGTAGTGTGTGAACAGCCACCGCCCCTTTGCCCTTGTTGATGACGTCACTCCGAGGCCCGGCTGGTGGCTGGTTGTGTATTTACTGAGTTTTCGGGGGCTGGAAACGCTTTATTTCGGAAGAACATGCTTCTCTAGACCAAGCTGAGATGGAGTCCTTCTCGAGGTCGACCAGGACGAGTAGAAGACACCGAAATACTTCTCGGAAGAACTTAAATTCCAGCCGTTTTAGCTCTTAGCTATGAGTGTCCGAGTAGCTGATCTGGTCTGTAGCAGCCGAGGCTAGACAGTTTCAGGGCGGAAATCTTTAAACACTGTGTGCTCGTCTCAGCCAGTAATATTCTCATTAGACGACCTTAAACAACATATTTCTTCAAAATTAAGCTTTTTAACTGTACGGAAAAGCCTCAGTTTTGCACTGAACGGTTCTCAAGATAGCTCTTTAGGCTAACTGCACTTTTTCTTCTGTGTCTGAGATGGTACGTTCTACCTGGCGCTTCATCTGTTAGTAGTAGTAGGGACTGTTTAGAGCAGAAACGTCCTCTCTGCCCCCTGTTCTGTTGTCTGGTGTCTGAAGAAGAGCCTGGTGAGGAGAGAGCGACAGAAAGTCCTTGGTTGGAAGCTAAATGGGAAGCAGACTGGAGAGAGGGACACAGAGGTTTACTGCTTTTGTCATGGTGCTGACAGCTTTATTCCTTCTTGGCTTTGTGTGTGGAGTCATTGCTCAGGATGGTCAAACCATGTCTTCTGAAGAAAAGGCCCAAATCAGGTAAGTTTCACCCAGCTCTCCTCTCTCTGTCTGCACTAAATGTTGTCTTGTCCAATTGAATTGTTGCTCTTGTGGTGTTCTTGCTCAGTTTTGTCTGCTCTTGTGGTCTTGTGGTGTTCGTTTTGTGTTCTTGTGTTGCACCATGGTCCTCAAGGAACGTTGTTTTCCTTCACTGTGTGCTCTGTATATTTGGTCAACATGACAATAAAACCGACTTTATCACAGCCTGTTTAGCAGCCACAAGCTGGGTATGGGACTAACCTGTTGAGGGCTTTGGTGAGAGCCCTCATCCAAACCAGTCTCCACAAGCATGATTGTGCTTCTATAGAAAAATTGTGTGATCATTCTCATCCAAAAACAGTATTCCACCAACATGACTGTGCTTGTTGAGCAACATGTTGGAGAGATTATTCTCAATGAAAACCAGTATTTCACTGCCATGATTTTGTTCAATAAGCACTCGTATAACCTTTTACAGTTTGATGTTAGTGAGACAAATGCTGAAAGCAACACTGAACTGTTAGTACAGAAGCATGTTGAGGTTAGTTTAGGCCAGTGGTCAGCCATGACTGTGTCCTGATGCCTGATTAAGGCAATAAAACAATAAACGTCTCAAATTTTCTTTTACAAGAGCTCTACTCAGAGACCCACACCTTTTGTGGTTAATGCGGAAACCTGAAAGCAGTACTCAAGAAATCACTAAAATATGTGCCTACTTGCTTTTAGGTTGAAATCGATGACTGACCAAAATTGTCTGTCTTTGAATATTTCTCATCTTGTGAGACTAAGAGAGAACGATCTTTTCAAAATGAGCACCCACAAATTGTGTGACTGCCTGGTTGGAGTCAGTGTTTGAAAGGTGTGGTTAGGCATGTTGGCTCACAGTGATTGATCCCTAGTTTGGCTGAGGATAGGGGAAGACTGGCAAGGTGCTGAGAATATGAAAAGTTTCTAAGATAAATGGTCAGTCCAAACGGCCAAGCCATTGGCCCATTGTGACTTTAAAGACCATATTTGACCCTGTTTTTCGCATGTGGACTTTGCACTTTGTGCTGTGGATCACTTCTGTTGGTGCCCTTAATTATACACTGTTGAAATATGAGGTTAAATAGAAATGACTACCTTGCAGGTAAGTGTACATTTCTTTATCAGGATTTTGTTTTGTTCTGTCTCTTCAGTGGGTCTCTCATTTGCTGTTGTCTATCAGGGCTGAACCGATCCCTGTAATATATGATTAGAGCTTTGTAAGCAATTTTAAAACAGAAGACAATGAACATCGCTCAGAATAAAAAATTACATTGTACCTAAAATGTTGAATTGTGAAACCCCTAATGCACAGCACATATCATTAAGACTTATGCAAACACTAGACCTCCTTCCACATCAACTGCAACACTATGCAGACTGAATGAGTACACTGCTCTTTTTGTTTGAGTCTTTGTGATTTATTGTGGCATGAGAAGACGAGGAATGTGATTGTAGAGATTTTTTCATTTTCTTGTCATCAGTGGAGCTTTTATTATAATAAAGTATTCCTCTTCCAGTTTTGTGCTAGGACTTTTTGGCTGACATGTTTTGAATGGTTCAGTTGTTGATTCTGTTGGAGCTTGTCTCAGTTACTATGAAGACTTTTTATGTGTCCTCTTATTTTAGTAGGTCTACTAAACTGTGTTCTGCTTTTTTGTTTTAGGGAACAAATTTTGGAGATGTTTGATCATGCTTATGGCAGTTACATGGTAAGTCATTCCAATTACTTCTGTGATTCAGCTGAATACAGGCTTCACTAATTTCATGAGACTTGCGGTTTCACAACTGTTGCTTTGCTTATTGTGTGTGAGGAAATTCACTCTTCTCTTGCTCCAGAAATATGCATACCCTGCAGATGAGCTGATGCCTCTGAGCTGCAGAGGGAGAGTTCGAGGGCTGGAACCAAATCGTGGTGACATTGACGATTCTCTGGGAAAGTAAGTCTGACCTTACCATCCCCTTTTCCAGTCTACATCAGTGCCTTCCAAATGCACTCCTGGCAATGTACTGCCCTGCAGTTTCATGTATACTCTGCCTTCAATACACCCAGTCCAGCTTAATAATTAGCCAAAAGCTGGAACAGGTGTGCGGGGAGAATAGCTGAAACTCTGCAGGGCATTGGGTCGCCAGGCCTGTGTTATGGGAAAAACTGCTCTACATGACACCTCTCTTATTTACTGTGCATGATCTATTGCATAGTCCCGTCAAGGCAGTAGTGATGCACGGGTCAGGTTTTTTATATGGCCAACACCTGCCCAACATGTTATGAGAACCAACCTCTCACGCCCGATCTGCAAAGATCTTCATTAATCAATGACCTGTACCCAGTCAACCAGTGTCACTATAAGACAGGTTCCGAAGCACTAGTACTGGGCAATATGATATGAGAACATTAGAATCAATTATGGGAGAAGCTGTTATGAGCATAGTATGGTTATTGTCAACTCGGACCAACTGTAAAAAATTGTTATTGTTTGGAGATTTATTTTAGACTTTAGATAATTGTACATGTTGATGTCATTTTTTAAATTAGTGTAATTGCCTAATTTTGCAGATTTACTGGGTCTGTTACAGCTTTAATATCAGGAAACCAAAATATTGTGATGCGGACTGTGTATCATGAAAATGCTTAGTGAATTTGCTGTGTCAGCTGTTTTTAAAGAATCTGCCTTGAAGAATGGCAGTTGAATGTGCATATATAATTTAAAAGTGTTGTGTGCAATATTTATTGAATAACACATTCACATTTTAATTTGGCTTTTTATATTATATTGCTTTTGATTTTTGAATGCCAGTGTTGTAGACCAGAATGAAACAAAGAAACTAAAGCAAGACCAGAATGCATACACTACTCACACAATGCACATATATTAAAACATTGATATCAAACATAAAGTGCACATTAAAAAGAATTGATTTACCTGCCCACATTTCTCCCTTTCAGGTTCTCGTTGACTCTAATTGACACCTTAGACACATTGGTGGTGAGTTCATTGAGACAAATGCTACAGTTCTACATTTAACTAATCATTTTGATTATGTTGTACCAATGATACACATACTATTCTGGTTTGATATATACTTTGTCCTTTCTCCTGTTTGCTGCACAGCTGCTAAATAAAATGGAAGACTTTGAGGAAGCTGTGAAAAAGACTGTTAGAGATGTTAGACTGGACAATGATGTGGTGGTTTCTGTCTTTGAGACTAACATCCGTGTTCTGGGGTAATATACACATCTTAATATACTCTGTTTGCACAAGAAATTAAATTATGATAGTATTTATAAAAAAAATCTGTATTTGGTAAAAGACTAATAAGTAAGTATGATTTAGTTAAAAAGATTTGCATTTAAATTAAAATTCTTGCCATTCTGTTCTGTTAGTGGCCTGTTAGGGGCACATGTGATGGCTGATCTGCTGAAGCAGCGAGGAGAGAGGATGCAGTGGTACAGGGATGAGCTGCTCCACATGGCCAAAGACCTGGGCTACCGCCTGCTGCCTGCCTTTAATACCACCAGTGGCCTTCCTTATCCAAGGGTATTTGACTTTTAAACAATATTTCTAAACAGATCTATGCTTAATTTTGAAGTTTCACACACTGAAAAAATGTTATCAGCAAGAAAGATGGTAAAAGTGTATTGTCATTATATCTGTAGGTGAACCTACGCTATGGGGTTTTGAACCCTCTCTCACGCACAGGTACTGAGACTGACACCTGCACAGCCTGTGCTGGGACCATGATCCTGGAGTTTGCAGCACTCAGCCGACTGTCTGGGAATTCAGTGTTTGAGGTGCTGAACCTTTTTAAATTATGGGCTTACAGTTACTTTATGCAAACTAGCACACTTGGTTCAATTGTAATTATTCTGTGGCTTTACACTAGCATATATATACCCGGATATCTGAATTTTCTCGTTTCTCAACAGGAACATGCTCGGAAAGCTCTGGATGTCCTCTGGGAGAAGAGACAAAGGGGAAGTGACCTTATGGGCACAGTCATCAATATCCATAATGGGGACTGGGTCCGCCGAGGTGAGACTGCCACGTGCATATCTGCATATCTATAACTGCTTGTTAGACAGGCTTGAGTGCAGCAGAGTTCAGTAATCTACGTCTTCTGAGGAAGGTTATTGAGGAAGGTTTGACACCCCTGATGTTACATATATGGTATTTGCCACTCACTAATTATCTATAAGTTTTTGTGTCGTTCATTCTACAGTGTCCCTCTAATGGTCTCTCACCACTGCTCTCTTTTTTCCACATAGATAGTGGTGTTGGTGCTGGAATAGACTCCTACTATGAGTACTTGATGAAGGCATATATTCTGCTGGGAGACAATGTGTATCTTGAAAGGTTCAATACTGTGAGGACCCCTTCTTATTTCACACATTTAACTTTCATTTAATTGATTGTTTTAGGTGTTCATGTGAATGGCACTGCTAAATTCTTATGTATGACTATTTATATGTTTAACAGCACTACAGTGCCATTATGAAGTACATCAGCCAGCCTCCTCTACTGCGCAATGTGCACATGCACAACCCCACAGTGAACGTGCGCAGCTGGATGGACTCTTTACTGGCCTTCTTCCCTGGGCTGCAGGTGAGATTTTCATCCGTACTGCACATAAAAAGTACTTGAAATTTAATTGAAAGGACTTGGCCGAAGAGATTGTAGATGAGCATATGTTAATGAATTTGTAATGTCTCATTTACTTGTTTGACATGCAGGTTCTAAGGGGGGATTTGAAGCCTGCCATAGAAACCCATGAGATGCTTTATCAAGTCACTAAGCAGCACAAGTTTCTTCCTGAGGTAATAGTCAAACGTTAATTTAATCGTCATGGTGCATGCATTAGAGTATGCTACTTTAATGAATCGATTATCTCCTACAGCTCCTCTGTTTATCCATAAAATGTCTGTTCTTCTAACAGGCTTTCACTACTGAGTTCAGAGTCCATTGGGGACAACACCCCTTGCGACCAGAGTTTGCTGAGAGCACTTACTTTCTTTACAAGGTACATACAGTTTGGACATCATTATGTGTGACTCGGCACTGTACTTTTTACGAGTGGCTCACTACAGTTTTAATTCTCAATCTCAGGCTACAGGTGATCCATACTACCTGAAGGTTGGACAATCAATAGTGGAGAAGCTCAATGTTCATGCACGGGTCCCTTGTGGCTTTGCTGCAGTACAGGATGTAAGGACAGGCACACATGAGGACAGGTGAGGAGCGGACAAGCTCTCAGAGGGACACTTTCAGCAAAATAGCATGTCCCTATCTGGGACACATAGGCCAATATTGTTTTGAGGAAACATGCATGGGTATGTTGACCAGGTAAAACATACAAAAATACTAACCATGTATGCTTCTTATTCTGTTTTTACCATCCAACTTTTGTTTAACATCTGTTGTATTTTCAGGATGGATTCCTTCTTCCTGGCAGAGATGTTTAAGTACCTCTACCTGCTCTTCTCTGAGAAGAGTCACTTGCCTTTTGATATTGATGACTATATCTTCACCACTGAAGCTCACCTGCTCCCAGTCTCTCTATCCACTGCACAGCCTTCTTGTGAAGGCAACAACACGGTGAGGACATTAACCAGTCTTCAAACCAGGCCCACTCCCAGTGTTGCGTTTTGCACTTTTTAATTTCAAAATATTGTAGGTGGATCATTTCTGCAAGATGCAATTTACTAGCAGAATGCCAGTCACTTTGTTCCAAATACCAGTGCATAACAACTGACTTTGTTCTTGTAAGGTTTGGCTGCTTTAATTAATGTTTGAAATGTTTTTAGGATCCATACACCACTCAAGAGGAGGACCTGTTTACATATTCCTGTCCCAGTGCTCAGACCTTGTTCCCCAATAACCCTTCCTTTGCCAAGACCATCAGGGATAGTTATAAATACCTCACAGGGGTGGGCAGAGCACCCCACACCTCTACTATCAGGTACCTTATTTCATTTAAAGTTGTAGTTTGGCCTTTTGTTTTGCTCAAAGGATGCATTCATACATGTATTAGCTGATCAGTTTGTGCAAATTATTTGTATCCGAGTGGGCAGCAAAAACAGTCCACAGCAGGTACCACACATGCAGTGTTGCTTTTATAATAACTGAGAATGATATGCATAATAATTGCATGGACTGACATTTCAAGTAGTCACAAACCAGAGACCATCCATGAAATGTTAGAAGTCACTGAACTTGGCCTGAAACATGGTGTTCAGTCCAAGTTAAATAATGTCCAAAACAGCTGTTAAATCACACAGATTTCTCAAGCTCTACACTGTCTGTATCTAACTCCACAGGGGAATTGAGTTGCCTCTTCATGACACTGGTATGGAACCAATGGAGTTCCTGAAGAGTATGGGCATCTCTCTTACTCCTCTTACTGACATGACAGCAGCCAGCAGTGCTTCAGGGACCCAGGTTAATTAATTTACTTCTCATAATTGCCTTTTTGTCATACTGTAAGCGAAAAAGTCTTTATTTTTTTGCACATCCATTCTTTCTATAAAGGATTCTCAGAGAAGTGTGTACAGAGTGAAGCTGGTAGCTGAGGTCAGGCATACACCTGAAGAAGATGAGGTGGTGCCACTTATTGTACAGCTCATCTCTCCCCCATTTTTGGGTCGAACAGTACTAACAGCTGGACCTGCCAAGTTTGGAATGGACCTCACAAAGCAGGAATATGGGGTAAGCAATATCAGGAATTCTTTAATTAGATAAAAATGTGTGTGGTTAAATATTAATGATTGTTGATACCTTTATATTAGGTGAATACTTTATTTCTGTTCCTTTTTCTCTGTTTCTCTAACTATCTCTCAGGTTAAGGGTAGTATAGTGAAGAGTGTTCCGTACACAGCTTGCGGACACATAGAGAATACGTTTGAGCTGCAGGGACGTATAGCTCTGGCCCTAAGAGGAGACTGCATGTTTGCTGCCAAAGCCAGACGATTACAGGAGGCAGGGGCCATTGGAGTAATTTTTATAGGTAAACTCAAGAAGTTATTCAAGTATTCAGTTAGTTGATTTAACTCCAGCATTCTGGCAAGATTTTGTCTGTTGTTTTTAAGCATGTACAAAGCAGAATAAATGGGAAAACATCAATATAAAATCTAAATTTTTTTTCCAGACCAGCGAGAGGACAGTAGCAGTGCTGAGACACCTCTGTTCCAGATGGTGGGAGATGGGGAGTCTACAGAAGATATCACAGTGCCACTGGTCTTTCTGTTCAGCAGAGAAGGAGCTATTCTGACTGCTGCGCTGGAAGAGCATCATAATGTAGACGTCCTTTTGCTGCCTAAAGAGAGACAGCTTGGAAAGGGTACTAATCTGTTTTGCTTGAAGGCATATGTAGCGCTAAAACCGCATACCAAAATTTGGTGTGCCAGTCGTTGAATGTTCTGCTTTTTCAACAGTAGTGTACATGAACCACTATTATCCTACAAAGCTAACTTTATTCTGTACTTTCTGGCCAGATGTTAAGACATCTTTAAAAGAAATATTTACATTTACAAATTAAGACAGTAATAAAATATGTTGAATAAATCCATGGCATACCTAACAATTCATCAGTAAGTCAGTTACGTGTATTGTAACACAATGTGTTTACGCATTTTGTTTGAATTTGTGTGTTTTAATACTGTAATGTTTGTTTTTTCTTGTATAGAAAAGACAGAAAAGTTAAACATAAAATTTCGGCTGGCCAAGGAGGGTGAGGTGGAGGACACTGAGGCAGATAGCACTACAATCCAGCTGGTACTGGAAGGCGATGTGGAATCTGAGACTGAAGGAGAAATTTCAGAGGTGGTGCCCCCATCCACCTGCACAGCACCCCCTGTGGCAGACCACCAGGAACCCTGCAGTTTGGAGCAGAAAGACACCGAACATGCACCTTGATACTGGGCTCGGAATGGTACCTTGTGCTATGACTGACATCAGGGCTGATCCTAGCATATGGCTGATCCAAGCATATGGCTGATCCACAATCGGAGAACAAAGGCAGAATACGACAAGAAGTGCCCTCATTATGTCCTCCAGACATGGGCTAATCTGAACAAGCTCAGTATATGCCGAGTCTCATGCAAATGGCCAAACTTTTACTCCCCGTATACTTAAGGATGGTTTTGACTTGTGTAGTTTGTAGTTATTGGGCTGTGTATTGATATGTAAAGCAAGTAGGAGGAGTATGCAAGGCTGTAGCCTTACTCCCTACTGTCTGGCCATATCCCAGTGGCTGGTTGTGATTTCATTTTGATGGTTAAGAGCTGGAAAAACCTGTGCCAGATGGCAGTTAGTAGCCCTGAGGAGCACAGTGGACAGCCTTACAAAGCAGGAAACATTCTCAGGCCACACTTTATTCCATTGTCTTATTATTTCCATTTTTATTTTTGCCATTACATTTTTTTTTGTGCTGTTCAGTCTGACAATGAGCAGAAAAAGCATTAAGTTGTTCTGCTTTGTGAAGCAACAAACGAAACTTTTCTGATAACAGCAGTGGATTTATGTGGTTAGTTTTTTCATTTATTTCCTCATTTTTAAGTGTCTTAAAGTCTCTGGATTGTTGTGAGACAGGTCACCTATGACCAAACCTAAAGGCAGTATTGTATACATAGGGAACATAATGGTTATATGTGGAAGAATGGGCCAGTGTGGTGGACATTGACGTTTACGCCACATTTTGAGCATACACCGCAACATCAGGGAAATTAAAGTGCTAAGTCTTTGAACCCATGTGCATATCCATATGCGTGCAAATGTTTTTGTGATCATGCATAAGTCAGAGTGTGTCTGTGAAAGGTTTCATTGTTGCACTATGAATTGTTGCTTGTGCCAACACTTCGGGTGTGTATGCGTGTGTACCATTCATACATTGCAGATAAATTGGTCCCACTCGTAGTATAAATTGTAAAGAAGACTTTTGAGGATCTTTTTAACGATTTGTAGAATTCAGATTGCAGTGAAAATGACTTAATTCTGCTCAGTACTGTTTTCAGCATCAGCCCTTTATGAATTTTTACATTTATTTCAATAAATGTAAAATGTCTGATCTGCTACTGCCCAACAGTAATTTTTTCCTAAAAATTATTTGGCAGCCGAAAGCCTAATTTCTTTCCCTTCAAGCCCTTAGCATACCAGTCTTGCACTTTGGCACATAGACACTTTTCCTGCAGACCAACATAGTGGCATGTGCGAGTATGCATTTTTGTATTTAGAGGCATACAGCCTTTTTGTGGATTCAGTGCAGGGTAATGTCACGTTTACTTGGTTTCAATGCCTCTTATGTCCCAATTATGAATCACCCGTTGCAGAAAAGATCACTTTCACTCATTAGTCTTTCATCTCTCTTAGTTTTGTTCCATCTCTACCTAAGGATACTTTTAATAGATGTTTAGACCTGTGCATTTTATTTATTGTAAAATCCTGAGCTCATCACTCTAAGTGGAAGTACATCTTGGACCAAATCTAAGTTTGCAGAATGACTTGTGAATATGGGACAAAGAATATTCTGAAAGACAGTGCAGTGTAAGGTGTGTGTTTCTGGCACTTTTAACAGTTGGGATCAATGGAAAAATCACATCATTGCTTAATAGTTGTATCCATGAATGGCTGTATGTATTATGGTTTTCCTATTCTCAATAGGAACCTGTGTCAACCTGTGTACCTCTAAAAAGGGCTCGCTGAATACCATTTCATTACAGCAGATACCGTGGGGTTATATTTATTTCTTAATATATTTTATATTTAATTGAGATGATGTTTGTCATTCGAGGTTGTTGATTTTAAAGCTGAAGCACTGATGAGGTGCCAGTGTGATGTTTTGGAGCTGTAATAGAGATTCACATGTGTTGTGTCTCTTGGCTGATGACTGAAAGAAAAAACATCAGCCCTTGCCAATAAACCAAGTTATGACCCCAACTTTATCATGATGAGTTTTGTTGTCTTATGTTCTGTTTCAGTAATTATTTCATTTATTTCAAAAACATTCATCAATGTTTTTATACCACCCTTACATTTCATTAATGGTAGTTCTAATGATTCACTTAACAATTCCTTGAAGCTGAAAAGTCTTCATTCTAGCTGCCACAAACCACTCTTTCAATCTGGCATTAATGTTGTTTTTAATGAGGACATGGCCTTTAACCTTCTATTCTCTAAGGAAACCAAGTTTGTAGCATGGTATCGTCTTACAAGGGCGAATGTCTGGTCAGACCATTAGTGCTTTCAGACTAAAAAGTTGTTAATTAATTTCTGAGGTAATATTCATGAAGAAATGACTGTGGCAGAATTTCCAGTTCACTGTGCTCAGACACCTGAGTAAGAGTTATGTTCTGGGGCTCCTGCAGAAGTGAATGTGTTAAGCATTAAAGGGGGACAGATACCTTTTTTAGTCAAGGTGGTTATATCCAGGCAAATCAGATCAGTGATGGACCACGCCAATATTCAGATGTGTTCACAATACCCAACAGTATCTATCAACATAAAAAACCTTAAAAATAAAAAATATATTTGCTATGTCACAACAAGCAACTGCACACTGCTGTCCAAAATAATAAATACAACCATAATCATGATCAAAACTGCACTGAACAGACTCCAGTTCTAGTATCACGGTGTAGCCGAACACAACTGACTCCTTCATTATTTATAAATGTATAAAAAGGTGATAACTAGAATGCATTATGAGTGTTAAGTAGGCTGTATCACAGTGCCTGTCATTGCTGTTGTAAATTAATATGAAAATGCTAATTTTATGAATGGTTGTAGTCTCGCAGTGTTATGCCAAATTCCCTATAAGGCAATATAGCTCTTTAATTAATTTCACAGTTACATAAAATGATCTTTATACTGCATCACAGTACCGTTTACCACAGTACCGTTCTGCAGCTATTCTGTTTCCGCAGCTTCCAGCATTGGTCAGTAGAGGACGCCCTATAACCTGAACTCAAATCTCCGCTTCTCTCAGCGCTGGACTACTCTCACGCACAAAACGCTCATTTCTTTACTGACCTACTTCTTAGGATTTGGCATTAAGTATACTGAAGGTAAAGGATGCTTCCTGAACACTGCAATGGATATTACATATAATGAATAAAAATAAATAAACATGAATAATATAAATATGTCCATAATAAGGATAAATTTTTTTTTAATTTCCATGTCTTATATTCTTGTCTGAAGCTGTAACGCCATCACACTGGAACTCTCCTGTGATCTGCGTTAGGACCCCCAAGTCCTGAACCATACATTTCTTTTAGAAATAAGCCATAATGCTTATAATATGTACACAACAGCTTACATACAATATTAGAAATATCAAAGTACGTATCTTTAAATTAATAAAGGTAATCAAATTAGACATTGCAATAAAACCTGATTGATAGCTGAATGCTTTTAACCTAAGTATTAATACAAATGTACAAATAATCAACACAATTACATGGAAACAATAAAAAATTATGAATATAATTAACACAAAAGTAACAAATATTTGTTAACGTTTCCAAATCAGTCTAAATGTTGGCTGACTTCATTTACTTGCAGCACAAAAGCAGAATGGGGCATCATTCGTATCAGTGGATTTTTTTGTTAAATTTCAAGCACACTGAAATATAATCTGAAAACACATACACACAACTGTTTTGAGACACAAATGAAGTTTGACAGTCCTGCCATTACAAAAGTTGAAGGTGTGGCATGATAGTTTAGTGATCTAATTTATTTATCCCAGAAGTAGGCAATAAGCCGAAATATGCTTGATGTCTGAACTTTCTTTCCTTAAACCATAGCATCAAGTGAACAGCAAACCTAGGTTATCACACACTCACCTCAAACCAGGCTGAACACACTTCTTCTGCACATTTTAGCGCGCAATTTATATTTATCTCTATTCATTATCTGTTTTGCTGAGGTTAACACACAAAACACATTAAAAAATGTTAATTCTGTACTTTACACTGAGTGTAAAGAACAGATCTTCCACCAACCATAAAACAAAACATAAAATGTAAAAATGTGCCATTTTGGACAGGCCACCAATGTGTTTTCTCCCAATGTGTTAAATTTAGCAAAAAAGAGTATCTGTACATTAAAATGTTCAGAAGAGTGTTCTCATGACAGTTTCAGAGAGAATAACAAAAATTTGCAGCTGCTGTTCAAACCCCATACTCACACAACCAGAGTGCACCTGTGCTACGGCATCCCGCTCACACACCTGAGGACACGCCCATCTGAACGTCGCCCCGCCCATCTCGCGTTCCTTCTATTGACATCGTTCAATTCAGTTCACTGAACCGACTCTTCTTCCCCGTATGATTCAGTGAATAAAAACAAATCATAATGAACAAAATCCCAATGGAGTTTTTAAACGTTGTGTAGAACTACTGACCGCGGACCGACCTCTCTACTGGGTCGGAATGAGTGATTTCAGTTTCCAGTGTATTGCAGGGAGGCTAAACTATTTAAAGTACAGTCCTATAAGACAACCTTAACACCTCTATAAACTCCAATTCAGGGATTTAGTAATGTCGACCACCCACCCATACGCATGCTTGAGCTATATTTAAGCCACCGCACGTGGGTTGATGAAATTAAGTCCATCAGTCGGCTGAATATTATTTGTTTGATTAACTTTTCACAGACCATCAGGGGCAACAGCTGCTTAAAATGCGTACAGAAGTAACATTAAAAGAGAAAATATAATAATAATAATAATAATAATAATAATAATAATAATAATAATGGACTCTGGAACAGTTTTCCACCAGCACTGAGACTGGTGCAATCAGCTGACCAGTTAAGGCCTAGCTCAAGACTCACCTTTTTAAACAAGCCTTTGAGTAGTTTTTTACTAGTATGTGTTTGTGTTTACTGTACATACAGTACGCATTTTACAACTTTTATGGACTTGTATTGTTCTTTGTGACATCTGTCTGTGAAAACTGCTTTATAAACTTACTTTCTACTCCTACTCCTGCAAACAGTACTGCACCACAGCACACAGTGTGAACATTGTGAATTTTTTCTATGTACAGTTTTTAACCCATTCACCAGGTGAAAGAGCAGACAGGAGCATAGCACCTGTGAGCTGTGTGTGTGGGGATGGTACCTCAGTGATGAAACTAGCAGTCCCCTGATCACAACATTCTGATCACAAGCCCAATGCTCCAGTACCACCAGACCACCAGCTGCTACCCTGCCACCAGCTCCTACTACTTCTAATATCTTCTCTGTGGTGGTCCTGGAGGGGTTTCTGACTCCTGCTGAACGTAAAGAGGGACAAAAGTTCTTCAGAGCAACACTGAGTGAAGGTTTTCTCAGTGAAAGATTCTGAACACATCGCTTCATTTGAGCTCGTGAATCACTTCGACAGATTCGGTTCAAACGAATCGATTCTGAAGTGCGAATCGGATCAATGCCAACTTTAATCTGATGCTTCAGAGCGGCCGGATCTCAGAGGACGAACCGAGCTGAGGACGGAGAACTTGGTTTATTTAGGGGGTTGAGACCCTGACTGCGTGTATGTGCGGGATGGGGGACTGAAGGACTGTCTCTAGATCTCTTCACCGTTAGAAGCGAGACTAGAGGATGGTTATTCCCAGCCGAGGCGGAGGGACCGGCGGGGCCCGGAGCCTCCTCCCCGGGCTGCTCTCCTGTCTGCTGCTCGCCGCTGTCAGTGCCAGCGTGCCAGGTAAAAACACGTATTTTACCTAATTATTCTTTATTTTTTTATGTACTCTTGTGTTTTTTGTTTGCTCCACAAACGCTGACGAACTGACCCATTCGGGAAACCACGCGTGTAACCTTACTGAACTGTTTTTTACTTTACTTTTTTTTTTTAACTTTTTTTGACGTGTCATATGTGTTTTTTTAATTTGTAGGTCTGCCAACGAAAAACGTAGACTTTTAATTGTTTTTCGGGGTTGTGATTTTAAACAGACTCTTGCTTGAGACGAAAAACATTCAAACAATTCTCTCGTTTACTTATAAAATAAGGAAAATAGAAAGAAAACGCGTTTCTGCCTTAAGCAGGATGTTGAAACAGGTCTGAAAATACAGGTTGCAGCTCGACGAAGTGTTTCCTCCCAGTCTTTTTGCATGTTTGTTTCCCCTGCACACAACTCTCTTCTCTTGAAATCCTGAGTGAACAAAAGTGTGTTACGGCAGGAAATTTTTTTTTTAAAAAGTGCCCCAGCTTAAGCTCTAGTCCTGTCCTGTAGCTGGGATGTGGGCTGTATTATGAGGTTTTGAGTACATGGACCTGTTTTCAGTTACCACGTTCAAGTTTTTTGCTCTGGTGGGCTTTTCCTCTTCTAGTAGTAGAAAACTGTAGTCTAGCTATTCCAGGGTCTCTACCTTTTTTGAAGCTCAAATCTCAAACATATTGTATGTTCCAAAAGTAGTCACAGTTGTTTTAAATTGGTGAATTAGACTACTTTAAGGTGCACACCTTGCCGGGAAGCATTCAAAGTGTGCACGGCCTTTGGCCTAGTGTTTAGGGAGTTGCCCCTGCAATCAGAAGGTTGTGGGTGTGAATCCCAGGACGGGTAGTGGCACCACTTGGGTTCCCTTGAGCAAAGTACTGTCCCCACACTGTGTTACTGGCCGCCGCTGCTTCAGTTGGTCAGTGGGTTAAATGCAGAGAACTATTTTGCATTGTTCAAACTGTTCACACTGTCAATAGATTAGGTAAGATAAGATGACCCTTTATTAGTCCCACATGTGGGAAATTTGCAATTGGATGATCTAAAGAGGCCACACTTGCACAGTGCCAGGTGTCGTCTGACTTGTGTTCTCTGGAGTGTTGGGGCACAGTCCGGATTGTTTTGGGTTCGGGTGGAGTAGTGTTTGTGATCCATAACTAGTCACCCAACTTCAGTACCTGACCTCACTAATACCCTTATGGCTGAATACAGTCAAATCCTCACAGCAGTGTTCCAACATGTGGTGTAAAGCCTTCCCAGTAGAGAATGTTACTGGCAATTAATCCCCTAGTTCAGTGAAAGGGCTCCTTCACATTTATAGAAAATACATAAAAATAAGTCATCTCTTTATCTGTTTCTGCATTGGAAGTGTAGCCTAATTTCAGAAAGACTCATCCCTCAAATACAGCACAGGTGTTGGGTGTTAAGCAGTGGTAATTGAGACATTAGGAGCAGAGATAACCCTGGGCTGTCTCTCTCTCTGTCTGTCTCCCTCTCTCTGTCTCTCTCTCCTCACATTTCTGTGAAATTCAACAGTTGCATCTGATTCAAGGCCGCTTTACCCCTTTAAAAATTATTGGCTTCAGCCCGTACTCCGCATGAAATGTTCCTGTAATCAGTGTCTTTGTCTTTACTGTACTGCACATTTGTATTGAATATGTTTCAGATAGTCTGTAAGCCCTGTGTACTGTCAGAGATTTATGCCATAGTTCACAAATGCACTGTATGATGTAAGGACCATCATCTTTCAGGTCTGATGATAAAAATCCCATATTGTATGACTAATGATTTTTTTAGACCTCAGTACAGTTGTTGAGTGCTCTTTTCTATGGCCGTTTTCATGTTACAGTCAGTGATGCTCTACTACAGCATCCGGTCAGCAGAGGAAGAAGATTTGAACCTAGAAACTATAACGTTATCATACAATATCAGAAACCAAAGGATTTTGCTTGCTTGAAGGCAAGTGTGTGAGGATGATCCAACTACAGTTGAGTTATTTTGCTTTTCATTGAACATTTTTTGGATCTCAGTAGAAGACTTCCTCCAATGCTCCTCCAAGTCTGCCTTTAATAATGATAATAATAATGATGCTGATAATGTACGCGTAGTGAATAATGTAATGGTTTATTCACTCAGACACAAAAATAGTGAGAAAGGAAGCCTGTTCCACATTGCAAAGTAATAATCTATGGTAACACTGTTGGTAATGTTTTTTGGTATTTTTTTGATAAATATATGATTATTTATTCTGTCTTCGGGACAAAACTACATGTCGTTCGTTGTATTTGGGTTTATAATGGTATACACAGTGTGGGAAAATTGATTACAGGGTGAGTGTCACATTCGCTTTTAAACTTATCCAACTGATACTAGTACCACCCAAGAGTGGCTGCAGTATTTCTGTCTGCCACTACTGAGCTCAGTTTTCGGCACCTTGTAAGGTGTCATAGGTGAAGGTTAACAGTGCTGAATAATCATAGAGCTCGCTGTACTACACAAACATGTCGAGCCCTCTTTCTGTTGTTTACAGGAGGCAGAAACTGGCACTCTTAGTGCAGCTGCCCACGTTAAAGAATGCCTTTCTTCAACAGTCTGTCACATAACACACTTACACCAAGAGCACTGTTCATGTGTGAAGCAGTACAAAGACTAGATTGCAAACGATTGCTGTTGTATCGTTGCATTGTTCACCAGGGGATGCAATCGAGAAAACGGTTGCTGTGTTGCTGTGGCAACTGTTTTCACTTCATCTCAGCTGGTCCCTGGAGAAAGGATGGATCCTGGACCTAACAGAGCTCTGTTTGCATGTCACTGTTAGGGGTGAACAGGATAATAACATTTTTTGTATGGTGATAAATGGTGATATGTAATGTCAATAATTCAAAAGCCAGTATACAACAGACAGTGTATGAAAACGGCTATAACCACATGGTAATGTAATTGAGTGGATGTCAGCTCTTAATGCTATTATTTTATTGATTGGGGTTTCTCTCGCTGTTTTTTATTTAATACGTTCCCTTGTTGCAGTACATAGCTCTTTTAATGCAACACTGCTCCTTTCTGGTGTATTACTTTCCAATTTGTTTACACAATGCATATCATGCAGTCGTGTTCAAAAGTATGAACGCTATTGGTCAATTGACATGTTCTGATGATTTTCTAAATGACAGTAAGTCCACAACAGAGAATAAACTTAAATATGCTTTTTTTATTATTTTTGAGCACCATTTCTATTTGCTGAGTTTAACACGCTAGGACAAAAATAGAGCACAAAATACAAAATGTGCCACAACATATGTACACATTTAATGTTTTATTGTTTTCTCCAACATGGTAAATTCAACTAAAAAGGAATAAATATGCAGTAAAATTTTCTCTGTAGAGAACCATAATTTAACCAAGGACATCCAAACTTTTATAGATTGTAATAATAATAACTTCTATATATTGTAATAATACAAAACTGTATATTGTAATAAGTATCACAATATTATATATTTGCCACATTACCTCTCCTTATTCACTATTGCTGCTTGGATGGATTGCGTTTAAAGCACAGCTGTTCATGTGCGTGCTCCTGTAGGACTGGCTTATCTCTGCTGGAGTGGTCTGTACAACTGCCACGTACCACAGATAAAGCTTGCCATGTGAGACGAGAGCAGATGTCTCTTAATCTGCTGCCCTGTACATGTATATGTATGAACACACTCCAACATGAGCTCTGAAATCCATTCCAAACATGCTCGAACATTCAGTAAAGCACTGCAAACATCCGCCCTTGCATTACAACCTCACTGTGCACACACAGTGTACGGTCTCTGTACATGCCTTTTTGTAAACATTGACACAAATGATAGGACTTTAGTTTATAGGTTCATTCCATACAAGACTATTCATTCTGTGCTAAAGAAAAACCTGTTAGACAAACCGGTTAGAAGGTCATTGCACAGAACTGAGCCATTACATGGTCTTCTGGTTGTCGTCATTGATGGGATAATAGAGTCGAATGGGTTCTGATATTCTGTCATGTCTGTTTCCTCCTAATGAGGAGGGGCAGTATTGTGTTTGGTAATGAATTATTGCTAGAGGCCTAGAGCAATGGAGGAAGACCATTGTTTGTATTTGTGGTTAGATTTTTTCTGATGCATTAAATTGGGCCCCATCGTAGTGCTTTTCAGGAACATTAGCTTTTGGTAAATTGACTTGCATGTTTGTCTGTACATTATATAATGGCTTAATAAAGATGAAATAGAATAACTTCAAAGGTTTTGATGTGACCGTGATGGTGGTGCTTGTTATTGTGAAGAGCTTCATAAACACATTCCTGCTAGCCTAGTCATCTCAACCTTTAACTGTGTCAGTCTAGTGTTGAAGCTCCTGCACAATTCAAATGTTTTACTGCTGCAGAATTTAAATATTCAAATGATCTTACAACTAGTCAGCCTTTTATCAGCAGTTTTGACAATGGCATTTAGATGATAAAACTCCTTTGTTGTCTTTGAAAGTATTGTGGCAGATGAGAACTGAGAACTCCTCGCTTTACAAAAAGAAAAAAGACGCTCCCAAAGATTCTTTGAGTGGTGCCATAAAGTAAAGTGGCTCCTTATAGTCACGCGTGACCACACCACACCACACAGTGTCAGCAGTGTGAAATTCTTTCTCTACCTTTAATTCTTTCACCAAGTGAAGCAGTGGGCTGCCAGCAACATAGTGCCCAGGGAGCAATGTGTGTGGGGATGGTACCTTGCTCAAGGGAACCTCAGTGATGACACTAGCAGTGTTGGGATTAAAACCCACAACCTTCTGATTACAGGGGCAGCTCTCTAACCACCATGCCAGCAGCTGGAAAATTTCTGTTCTGTAAAGAATGCATCATGTTTGTAAATCATTTAAGAGGACTTAAAACGGTTTTTCAAACTCGCCTGGTTCTATCTAAAAAAACTATGTAATCACGCAAAGGCTTTTTCTGGTACTCTTATTTTTAAGAGAGTAATGAAATTGTGCATTGCTGTTATGTGGTGCTTGTGAAGGTTCAGCATGGTAAAAAAATATGCTGAGAATCAGTCTTGAATTTTTATGGCTGATGCTTTAATGATTCTTTTATCAACTTGCAGCTCTCAAAGAGTAAATGAGACTAAATGAAAACATGAAACATATTTCCAGTACTTTGTATTAACCAAAGTCATAATATCAATAAATTGGCCAGTTTCATGTTGGAGGAAAAATCTGCCATTTCTAATCTAGGCCAATTCAAGTTATACGTAGCTAATGACAATACTGCAAGAATTTTTCAAGTCGTAATATGTCCCACCATGCTTTTCTGAGCATACTGCACTAAATCCAGTCAAACAGGATTGTTTATTTGGTTGGTCAGTGTTCTTTAAGTATGAATGTTATTCACAATATGCTCAGAAAAGAATGTTGTGACATATTATGACAACTTATTACAGTGACGATAAATATACAATCTGAACAAACGTATTGGAAGAACCAACCATTCCACCAACAGGCATTTTAATGACATTGCATTCAAATACACAGACTTTAATATGGACAGCTATAACAGCCTCTGTTCCAGTTCATCCCAAAGGTGCTGGATAGGGTTGAGGTCAGGACTCTGTGTGGGCCAGTTCTTCCACACCAAACTAATCCAGCCATGTCTTTATGGAGCTCGCTTTGTGCACTGGAGCACAATCATGCTGGAATAGAAAAGAGCCTTCGTCAAACTGTGTCCACAAAGTTCAATGCACCCTGAAAACCCTGAAAAACAGGTGTCTCCCAATACTTTGGTCCATATAGTGTATCTTACAGCCTTTGATTTAAAAAAGTACTTCTCTGGGTACAAGTTTGTTTGAAAGTCACAAATTTCATTTCACTACATATATAACATGTATGTATGTGTATACACACACACACACACACACACACACACACACACACACACACACACATATATATATACACTGCTCAAAAAAATAAAGGGAACACTTAAACACCACAATGTAACTCCAAGCCAATCACACTTCTGTGAAATCGAACTGTCCACTTAGGAAGCAACACTGACTGACAATCAGTTTCACGTGCTGTTGTGCAAATGGAATAGACAACAAGTGGAAATTATAGGCAATTAGCCTATATCCCCAATAAAGGAGTGGTTCTGCAGGTGGTGACCACAGACCACTTCTCAGTTCCTATGCTTTCTGGCTGATGGTTTGGTCATATTTGGTGCTTTCACTCTAGTGGTAGCATGAGACGGAGTCTACAACCCACACAAGTGGCTCAGGTAGTGCTGCTCATCCAGGATGGCACATCAATGCGAGCTGTCGCAAGAAGGTTTGCTGTGTCTGTCAGCGTAGTGTCCAGAGCATGGAGGTGCTACCAGGAGACAGGCCAGTACATCAGGAGACGTGGAGGAGACTGTAGGAGGGCAACAACCCAGCAGCAGGACCGCTACCTCTGTCTTTGTGCAAGGAGGAACAGGAGGAGCACTGCCAGAGCCCTGCAAAATGGCCTGCAGTGGCCACAAATGTGCATGTGTCTGCTCAAACGGTCAGAAACAGACACCATGAGGGTGGTATGAGGGCCTGACGTCCACAGGTAGGGGTTGTGCTTACAGCCCAACTCCGTGCAGGACGTTGGGCATTTGCCAGAGAACACCAAGATTGGCATATTCGCCACTGGCGCCCTGTGTTCTTCACAGATGAGAGCAGGTTCACACTGAGCACACGT
>JBBPCX010000023.1:12283870-12313644 GCA_037974365.1 Hydrocynus forskahlii | reverse complement strand
ACTACTAGTACTATTACTACTACTACTACTGCTACTACTACAGCTACTACTACTACTACTATTACTGCTACTACTACTACTACTACCACTACTTCTACTACTACCACTACTACTACTACTACTATTACTATTACTACTACTACAACTATTACTACTGCTACTACTATTACTATTACTACTACTACTACTACTGCTGCTGCTACTACTACTACTCCTACTACTATTACAACAACTACTACTACTATTATCACTACTACTACTACTACCATTACTTCTACTACTACTATTACAACTACTCGTACTACTAGTACTACTACGTTTACTACTTCTGTTACTACTACTGCCTTACTATAATAATAATAGTAGTACACTTATGGCTAAAAAGCATTTGAGTGGAAAAGAGAATGACAGACTGACAAAGGACAATTATGTTTTCCTAATGAAACAGAACTGGGTCACTGAGTGGCTAACTAAAACTTTTAGCAATCTCCCTGTTCTGTACTATAAGTCAATAATCCATGCAGTTATGGCTGGAGGCTTTTTTAATAAGCGGCCTGAACTAGGTCCAAAAGTGAGCCTTGGCCGAGAAGTCTGAATAGTGCTGGATCAAATTCCAGCTCTTGTTTGAGTGATTTCAACTGACAATAAAATACATAAAATAAAATAACATATTTTGTGAAATTAAATCTCATCTCAGTCCACTACATTTGAGCAATTCAGGACTTACCCAGTGACTTCTATATGAGTTTCAAGTCAATTGATTTTTTTCTACATACATGGAAAGGCATTTAAATTTTTGGCTGTGGTAACTGGCAGTGCAATAAAATATGTCAGCCAGAGATTAAGTAAAAAGGTCTGTGCCAGCGTATGTGCAAAAAAGTTTTAAGTGTCTCTGCAGAACTGTCTTGATCTACTGAGGAATATTTAGACTTGTCAGAGCTGTCTCTTCTTCCACATTAGAGGTATTTTAGCTGTAATCTCCAGAGAGGTAGACTACAGGGAGAGAGGCTGGGATTTCAAAATAGAAGCTTAGCAAGCCTTTCTCCTTGCTGCCTGCCTTCCACCAGCCACATCTAAGTTGGCTACTGGTCAGACTGCGGCTCAACAGAAGAGAGAGAGAGAGGCGAAGTATAGGAGGAGAGGAGGAGGAATGAGGGAGAGCTATAAAGCAGCTACTATTAACTGGGGCTTCTCTACTGTCTGAAAGCTCACTCGCCCACATGCAGAAAGAGAAAGAGCGAGACAGAAGTGAACCCACTCACTTAAGTTGGTGCATAGTCTAGTATCTAAAACTCTACACTCTGCCACACCCATCTCTCTTATTTCCTTTCATCTTTCTTCTTGTATGTTTTCTTTCCTTCAGTTCTTTATCTCCTGGTCTTTTTCTTTCTCATTTTCCTCTTTCTCTCTGCTTCTGTACACTTCTTTCTCTCTCGTTATTTGTCTCTCTTTTTCTATTGGCCTTTCCTTCTTTCACTTTCCTTCTTTCACCCCACTTCTTCCTCCCTCTATTTTTCTTTTTCCATCTCGCTCTCTGCTTCACTATTCCTTTTTTTCTCTTTCCATATACCCATCTGTCTTATTCCCTTTATCTCTCCTGTTCTCTCCCGCTCTCTCTTTATCCTTCTCTGTCTTCTTCTCCTCTCCTTCTCTATTTCTACATTCCCCCTCAGTCTGTTTTTTTTTGTCTTTCACTCTTCACTCTTTTCTTTCACTCTTCGCTCTCTCTCTCTCTCTCTCTCTCTCTCTCTCTCTCTCTCTCTCTCTCTCTCTCCACATTTGTCTCTCTGTGAAACCACTGATAGCTTTTTATATTTAAAGTCTGATTCCTCTGATCTCCCACATATGGTGTGTAAACATCACTGTTTTCAGCACACCACCACAATGACAGATTTGTGCAAGACTCTACATCCAGTCAATACCATCCATCTGCCACATCTCTGCTTTTAGGGTGTTGTAAACCTCCACTTTTGTCTTTTTTGAAGACACATCTGTTTCCGTTGCTAAACTGCATTGCCTCAGGGGTGCGAAGGTGCTGTCTACTCTCCTCCACAACCAGACTTGTAAATCGATTTGACAAAATCATGAGAGTTAAGGTTTCTAAGAAGTGCCTGTTAGAAAGGGATTATGGTACATTCTATTCAGCCCACTGAACATTTTTCTAAGAGAAGAAAATTATTAAATAGAATGGAACGGAATACACCATAATGAACCAGAATGAAATAGAACAGAACAGTAGAAATGGTGTGGGGCATAATGGAGAATTCCCTGTTGTTTCCCTAATTAATATCAAAGCAGATCTACACATGCCTAACATTAAAGAAATGCAGAAAAACTTGTCGGGGTCAGGCAAAGTTCTAGTTATTATCTAATATCGCTGACATTGTAGTACATTGTAGTTTCGCCAAAAAGAAAGGATTTTTATATCATAAAAATGTGTCCACACCCACTAGTGAAAATTATCATGAATGAGCAACTAAATGCATATAGTTTGCATAAAGAAGGCACACCTGTATGCCCCTGTCTTTCTCAAGCATCTGATCAAAGAACATACGGATACGGCTTAAGGAGATGGATAGACTCCCTTAAGTGGGATTCCTCTGTAACCATGACAACCAAACGGATGCCGTAAAGAGTCCCAGTTCACAGACTGTGAATCAGGAACTACACATTAAACAGGATCAAACAGGATCACTTAACACTGACACTAACTCTGAAGTTATTTCAATAAGATATCTAGCAAACTATTTCGGACTTCAGATCATTTCTGCTTGACAATGAAAAACAAGTTGTCAACGAATCAGTGAAAATAAGTACAAAGTACTTAGTACAAATGAGAATATTTTGAACAGCACAGTAAGCTAGCAACCTTAGCATTCATCCTCTTCCACTGCCAACCAAGACAAGAGACAGAGAGAGAGAGACAGAGAGAGAGAGAGAGAGAGAGAGAGAGAGAAAGAAGACTCCAGGCTGCACACATGCTGCCTGTGCATGGTCCATCCCTTCTGCAGAAACAGATACGGAAATCCTCACAGGCAGGCTGCAGGCAGGGTGATGGATGATAAGGGTAGGGAGATGAAGCAAGCTCAAGAAGAGGGGGAAATATTTACCGTCTCAGTTTGCTACTTACACTGCATTCAGCATCCTGTCTGAGATGAGACTATTCCTTTCCTCTATCTCTTCCTCTTTCCCCTCTTTCTGCTGCTGCTTATTCCTTGCTTCCTTTGGGTGTGGAAATGTCAAGCAGCAGCAGCCTGCACTGGACCTGCGTAGTTCTCCCCCCTCTCACCCCCCCCCTTTGCGCTCGCTCACTCACTCCCTCACAAGCTCCGTCACTTCCCCCCCCCCCCCCCATTTTTTCTCTTACTCATTTTAAATCACTCAGAATGAACATCAGAAGTGTTGCAGAAGACACAGCACAAAGCTCCCCCCACTGTGCACTTTGACATTTCCTAGAGTGTGTTTAATACACTAGAAGTATAGTGTACATATATTGAACATTTCTAAGACATTTAGGAAAATCAAATGGAAAAAAGATGTACAGAAACATTGTTTAATTGAATAGAACACTTATATTTGGTTACTGAGGTTACGGCTAAGGCAGGGGTGTCAGGCTCCAGTCCTGGAGGGCTGGTGTCCAGCATGGTTTGATGGTTCTCCTCCTCAAACACGTTCACTAGACCTGACAATTAACTGGCGAGGTGAACCAGGTGTTTCTGAGCAGGGAAATCACCAAAACATGCCAGATCACTGCCCTCCAGGACTGGAGTTCGACATCACTGCTCTAGTATGAGTGGGGACATAATACTCTTGGAGAAGATCTCAGAAAGAAAGTACTTAAGTATCTAGTCTAGGCATAAAAATAAACAGTTGGTGGGGCTGTATGGATAGTAGGGCTTATAAGATGAACAGTATTGGCTCCTGAAGATATGACAACATGCTCTCACATAAGGATAGAAGAAAAGACCATTTGCTGAAGATGACAAGCACCCGACAGTGTAACGATTCAGCTGTTAGCATTCGTTAAATTACAAGCAGCATTCCTCATTCTCTATAGCCTTCTCCTCATCAGACAGCTTTAACCTACAGTAACAAAAAAGCTCTCTTCACTTTCTGTGACAGTTTTTATCATAAAACATGTTTTAAATGTACTTCTGTCTGTGCATTAGGGTACTTTGTTAGACTATCAGTGCCAAAGATACATGACATTTCATAAACTCCCAACTGAGCACATACTGCAGTCAAACTGAATAGTTGTAGCATAAACTTAAAGATAAAGTATAGCTCAATTTTAGCAGTTAACCTTGACATGGTGTTGTTTGTTACCAGGTTATTATATCACCGTGAGTTTAATTTAAATAGGATGACCAAAAGGAGCTGCTTTGGGTTCAGAAAATTGTAGAAGTTAATTTGCTCCAGGATTGAAACTGGCAAACATGTAAAAATGACAAACATTGCAAATTTTAGCTGGATTAAAATGACAGCGCTTCCTCTCTCATCTCTTTCTGCTCTGGTAGCTGTGTGGGTCCAAGCACTAGTCAGTTATGCCCTTGGTCTACAGCTCAAACAAAATCCAAAACAAAATTTACTGCAGAAAAACCCAGAACGAAGTCCAAAAACAAAATTTAATGCAGAATCAGATGTAAAGGTGCAGTTTGGTCAGCATAGTTTGTTTGTAAAGGTCTGTGTTTATTCATGCACCTCAAGGATCACTGATGCACATGGGAAGCAAAGGCTAGTCTGTCTGGTTTTGATAGAAGAAAGACTGTCACACAAAATGTTGAAAAGGTTTATACTGGATATGAACACAGATTGCTGTGTATGGAGTTCAGACCAGTTGGAGTGCTCATGCTGACCACTGTCCACTACTGAAAGGGTCTACAATAGGCATCTGAAGAAGGCGTAAAGTGACCATTCCATCATACGTGAACACATAGTGTTAACAGCACAAAGTTTGTCCTCTGCATTTAACCCATTCACCAAGTGAAGCCGTGCCCGGGGAGCAGTGTGGGGACGGTACCTTACTCAAGGGTACCTCAGAGGTGCTTAGCAGTCTTGGGATTCGAACACATGACTTTCTGATTGCAGGGCGAATGCCCTAACCATTAGGCCACCAGCTGTGGAAAGATGGGGCCATGTCTCTGATGCGTGTGTGTTGCTTACCTGGGGAAGAAATAGCACCAGAATGCAAATTGGGAAGAAGGCAGAGGAAGCAGTGTGATACTCTGGGCGATGTTCTTCAGGGAATTCATCTTACTTTGACACACACCACCTACCTAAACTCTTTTCATAGCATAATTCCCTAATAGCAGTCTAGTCTTTCAGCAAGATCATGCATCCTGCCACACTACAAAAATTGTTTAGGAGTTGTTCAAGGAACATGACAAAAGAGATCAAGGCATTGACTTTGTCTCCAAATTGGTAAATCCAGCGAGCATCTGTTGGATGTGCTGAACAAACCTGTCCAATTTATGGAAGCCCCACTCAGCAAATTACAGAACTTTAAAAATCTGTTGCTAAGATCTTGACGCCACATACCACAGCACACCTTCAGAGATCTTATGGAGTCCATGTCCCATGCCACAGGTAAGAACTGTTTTGGTGGCATGAATGGGACCCACACAACATGATGCAAGTGGTTTTAATGTTAATGCTTGCTAATCAATGTACAGTCACACAGACTGAATAATTATACACACTTGCTGTGTTCTCATGAACAGGAAATACAGAGTTAATACTGTGTTTCACATTTTCTTTCACAAAATGGAAACAGAAGTAAGGCAATCTGGATGTTGCCTTAAAGCCACACTGTGAGTAATTAGATTAGAGATGAAGAAGTTAAAGATTTCAGTAACAACATTGTTGTGCCTAGTAGTTGTAAGTGGTTCTGGTGAGAGAGATTGAAATTTTAGCACGTTTGGATAAATGTAATGATGGTAATTTGAAGTGCTGAATTTGAGAATGTTCACTCCTAATGTCCTTGGCCCTAAAAATGAATATAAAACTCTTAAGAAAGACCATGTGCCGAGTCATGTGACATGATGAACCAAGAGAAGCATACTGTGATGTAATTTATCATAATTATACCATATTGTCATACTGTCCAACCTTGTTTTATCATGCTGTTGAGCTTTGTCTGCATGCAGGGACCAGTGGTACAGAGATTATGAACAAACTTCATTCATTTTATAACAGGTCAAAGTTTTGTCATTCTAAAATAACACCTTTCACATCCTCTTTAAAGTAGTAACAGTCTAGAACACAGGAAGGTTAAAAAGGAAATGAGAATTATTCTCAACTAATCTCTATGGAAAATATTACTTTGTTAGTCTTTGATGTTAATCACATGATTGTTTACTTTGAGTCAAAATGTAAACATTTAAACATTTGAAGATTTAGACAACTTAAGAGAAAAGAGGGCCTAGATGTGTGTGCAAACTGAGATTAACAAAAAAGCCTTCTGGTACAGAAAAGGCAGAGGTTTGAGTCTTGAGTGAGCTTACCTGGGAGAGACAGCAGAGGCCGTGTGTGTAGATGCTTCATGAGGTTCTGAATGTTGATCTTAAGTGCAGAAGCTAGGCAGAGTCAGAGGCATATGGGAACAAGGTGGGGCTGAGCTGTCACATATTGAGGCAACAGTGATGGAGAGATACCCAAGTGTTTCCTGTTGTCACCCTGTTTTCTCCTCCCTTCTTGGTTTACCCACACATCCTGACATTACACATAGAATTCCGTCAGCTGCTTCAGACATTGCGACACACGACATGAGATTTTTTAATGTTGTAATGTTTTTGGTGTCTATTGAGTATATTTTGGAAAACTGCAAGACAGTGAACCTTGTGTGTCATTTACAAAATATGCTCAGGCACTAAATTGGGTTGAAATTAAATTTCCTGGTTGATTGTGGTCTTTGAAGTCTATGCTGATAACATTGGATTGTGGGTTTAGGTAGCATGGATTTAAAACGAAACAACCCACTTCCTGTATGTGTGTTTGTGTGTGTGAGAAAGTGCGCGTGTGGTGTTGGCAGCGCCTGTTTCACAACCCAACTTCTGCATGAGGGGGCCATGATGTGGTTTAGAGGTTAAAGGAGGTTGTAGTGAGAATGATGAGCAGCACCTGTTGACATCTGACTAGTCTTGCCAATTTTGTTTTTCTTTTATAAACTGGCTGTGTTTAAGTAAGTGGTACATGTTAAAGTAACATCCACATGAACGTCAAAACCTGTTTCCTGGTATAAAACTGCCCTTCAAAAACAATTTAGACTGCTGCGCTGGTCTTCCCTCTTCCCAAAGTGCATCCTGGTGCCATCTGTTCCCCAGGTAAGTGACACAAGGGTCAGCATGGGCACTCTGACTGATCTGTGTCTATGCAGCCCTATACATAGCAAGTTGTGATGCACTGGATGACATCTTTCTGTCATAACCAGCATTAGCTGTTTCTGCAACTTGTGCTATTATAGATCTTCTGTGTGACTGGACCAGATGTGCTGCCTCACATGCAGCACTGAGCACTGGGCATCCATGACCCTGTCGCTTATTCACCAAAACTCCTTCCTCAGACCACTTAGTAAGTACTCTTACCACTGCATTCCGAGAACACCTCACAAGACCTGGATGTTCTGGTGTAGTCGTCTAGACATGGCAGTCTGGCCCTTGTCAAAGTCTCTCAGATCCTTGCTCATTTTTCCTGCTTCTAGCACACCAACATCAAGAATTACAGAATAATTTACTTCCAAAACTTTAAGACAACAAAAATGAGGCATGCAGCTTTTACTAAAAAATTCAAGAAGACTTGTAGTTTTCTCTAAACAGTAGATTTAGTAATCTACATAGGAGCCTCATGTAGCTGTAAAATCTGTATACCTTTCAGAAATGATTTCAGAACAATTTCCAAAAGGTAACCTCAAACTCAAAGTAGCATGTGATCAATTATACTTTTTGCTTTTTTATGTCTTGCCATGGAGACAAATTCTGAGGTTATTCTTGTGTTAATCACTTTGCACATAAATATATTTATACTAAGTTTGGCGACAGGAAGCTCTCGTGCTTGGCACTTTGTCATAACTTTACTCTTTAACCTATAAATATAAAGAAGTGAAAATTACTTAAGTTGGTCACATAACAGTACAGCTGAGATGTACCTTAGATGTTCTAATTACAAAGTGTCTACATGCTTTATTTCACAGAGTCAACAATTTCACCGGTGTCAATCACACCTTGGCATCTAAATAAATAAGTTTTATTTTGAGTGTATTCCTGTGGGTATGTTTCACATCCTGTTATCAACGGCTATAGAAGGGCCGTTCTCTTCAGTGTTGCTTGGTGTTAATTCAGTGGTAACTGAAGCACTGGCAAATCACACTGGCTTTTGTGATTTGAGTCATCGGTTTATAGAGAGGCCTGTTCTGTCCCATTCAATAATCAGAATGCCTGCCACTGAAAATCAAAAACATCTATTGTTTTGGGAGAGAAGTTTTTAGGTGAGTATTAAAGTAAAAAAGGACTAACTGCAGGTGATTGAGATGAGATAGGAGAGAAACAGAGTGGAGCTGCAGTTAGAGTTTTCCCACTCAGATGGCTTCCCAGATTTCTATTCAGGTAGCTTCCAACCTCCCTGCTCAGCCAGTCTCCATGACTATGTGGCCCTGGCCTCTTCTGCTGACTGGGTTCTTAATCCTCACCTTGATCTGGGGTTGGCTTCTGGGCCTAGTTATGATTTGGACTCCACCCCGACTTGTCATGAAGTACACTAACCCTAACCCTAACCAGGTCTGGCCGGTCCTGTCCACCCCTGCCAGACCTCAGAAGATCTGGGAGATAAGGCAGGAGGCCTTTGTCATGCAATTCAACTGTGAACAGTGTAACTTCAATTTATTGTGAAACAGGAAAGCACCATAATCAACAAAGATCAAGTAAATGTCTGATATAGAGTAAGCACTTGAGCGACTGAACTTTGAAAATTTTAAGTCTGTTTTGTCTTTTACCAGGAATGCCAATTTAAACATTATATCTATAATTTAAGCATGAGGTTATGCAAGCATGCACAAGGGAGTCAAGGTTGAGCCATGTTTCATTACTGGTGAAAATAACTAGTAGGATAGTAGAGAATTTATGTTCATGTAAAAGTGAGATTACCAGAAAGATAAAATATTATTTTAAATGTAAAATATTTAAAACAATAAGACTGGTAAGGACACCATGGTCAGCAAAGAGGAGTGAATATTTAGTGACTTTCAAAAGAGCACATTTAGAGCTGTGTGAAGGGCAGAAACCTGACTGGAAAGGTTAAGAAAGAATGTTGCTCGTCAGATCATTTTGTAGTTAAGAGACA
Organism: Hydrocynus forskahlii; assembly: GCA_037974365.1. Classification (NCBI taxonomy): domain Eukaryota; kingdom Metazoa; phylum Chordata; class Actinopteri; order Characiformes; family Alestidae; genus Hydrocynus; species Hydrocynus forskahlii. The sequence goes on along the minus strand of JBBPCX010000023.1, from coordinate 12,304,311 downwards.
AGTACTCTTTCTATTCAGCAGTTTGGACACATTTGGGAGATTAGAAACTAGCCCATACTTACAGTTTTCATTAGGGGTTAGGATTGCTTTCTTTAGAACTGGCGGGACAGTTATTAGAATCAAAGGAAGGGGTGGACATTGCGGCCTAACTATTAAATAGTTTATTTTGTATATTTTGTAGTTTATATTTGATTATATTTTTGCTGCAGTTTGGTGCCATTTGTATCTAGTTACAGTCTCTGTCAGCCTTCCTAAGCCGAACTGTAGTGCACTTGCTTAGAACCCTTGTGTACTGTTGCAGTTTGTAAATTCAAAAGCCACAGTGCAGGAAATGCAACATCTTAAATGGGTTAGGACTTGCATCACTAACAGTTAGGCACACACTATGTTCTAATCATGTCAGTGAGTGGATAGTGGAGATGGCTGGGAGTGAAACAGAAGTACTGTTAAGTCTTAAGATATGTCAGTGACTAGTCTGAGAAATTGAGAGAAGAGACAGGTAGGACAGGTTGGTCCAGTGGGCAGGTATTCTGAACGCTCAAGATTCATGGGGTGTGGTGATTGAGCTACGAGACACAGACAGCAACTGTCAAGAAAGAAAGATAAAAGGAGAGAAAGAAGTGACCAGCAGCAAAATCATCTTTGCTGTTTTGAACAAGAGGCTCTGCTTGGGGTTTGGGCTCCCTGATCCTGACGGACTACTCAGCAACTGAACATAACTGGCAATCCACACCTTTTAAACAAAGTGATGTAAACATTGCCATTGGTTTGGCCACTAAAGGAGCTTGACACTTGACAACTGAAGTACCTGAGAGATGGCAGAGGCACCAAAGATTGAACTCTTTATCAAGGTCAGTGATTAACGCTTTAGATTTCTAATCATCATTTGAAGTCAGTATAGTTTGGAACACAATCATGTCCTTGTTGTTTCAGTGTTACAGTCATGCCTTGTTGACTCATGTATGAGATTTCTCCTGAAGATTTCTGTGTTTTTTATGAATAACCTGCAATGCATAGCTGCATGGAACTCTTTTTAAAAAAGAAGACTTCAGTTTGGCTTGTCCTGTGCTCTGGCTTTTGGTGTACGTGCTTGCACTTCCTGGCACTTCCTGGCATATCATCCTACTGATAAGTTCTCCATTTGTGTTTGAGATCACTGTGTTTGAGTCATGTGAAAAAAATAATAAAAAACACGAATAACCCTAAGTGCATGCAGTCATACATTGGCCACACCCATTTAATGGAAAAAGTGACTCCAGTTCATTGTAAACACGTTGTTCCTTATCCCAACTTTGACTGGTGAAAACATGTTTGTTGTCTAAACTGTGCTTGAATTGTTTGGTAAACTGGAGCTATGAACTAATGTAGCTAAAATGCAAGGAAAGTGTTGGTAACACAGTTGTATCCCAACTCTGCAGGGCACTTGTCCAGCACAAATGGGTGATTTCCTTACTCAAACACACTTGTTTCAATGTAGGTGTTAATTAACACTTTAATGGGTGTGTTTGGGAACTACCAAACTTTGTTGGACACGGCCCTCCAGGATTGGAGTTGAGACCCACTGTTTTTGTGTTACATAGCGTACTAAAATATTAGCCTCACCGTTTTACAGAAAAAATTAAAAAAGACTATGTCTAGAAACATGTCGTTGTCTATTGTGTGAACTTTGAGTCAATTAAGGAGGAAACTGGAAATTGAGATTTTTCTGAGAACCATTTCTTTAAGATGTTTTTTCAGTCATTCATATATTTACATAACACAACAAATATATTTTTAAGTAATGACAAAATTGCCACATTCACACATTTGTATTTTTAAAAGAAGCATTTTTTAATTTCTTTGAATTTAGGTCTGTTTTCTTTTTTCTCAGTGAGTATTCAAAGAGGGCTTGACCTTATTAAATCCTGTTTTCTGCCCAAAGGCAAGTGACGATGGGGAAGGGGTTGGCAACTGTCCATTCTGTCAGCGGCTCTTCATGATCCTCTGGCTGAAGGGGGTTCATTTCACTCTCACTACTGTGGACATGAAGAGGTGAGAGACATAGATGAACCAAACTTGACTAATTAAGTGATCCATGTTAAACACAATTTTCTTCAAACACTCATGGTTTTATGGTGACATGATTGTATAGGGTCATATCCTTACCTTTTGATTGTTGTGGTTTTATTCTGTAGAGCTCCAGAGGTTCTGAAGGACCTAGCTCCAGGTTCTCAGCCCCCTTTCCTGATCTATAATGGAGATGTGCGCACTGACACTAACAAGATAGAGGAGTTTCTGGAGGAGACCCTGGCACCCCCACAGTGAGTGCTGGTGGAATCTCATGTATCATACTCTTACATTTCTCAGAATTGTTACTGTGCAAAATATATTTTATTATAAACCTGGAACGTGTTCTACATTTCTGGTTAATAGCACTTTAGACTCGGTGCCTTCAGACAGTACTGATACAGATCTATGAACTCCATATTTTGTTGATTTTGATCATCCTGAGGGATCCTCTTTAACAGCCAAGCATAAGTCTGTGATTGTCTTAAATAAAAGTAAAAATATTATCACACTACCTCCAACCACATTTTTGGAACCACATAATATTATAATATACATCATAGATTACACCCACTGATTGCAGAGAATGCAGAGAATTCTCCTTCTCACATGTGATGCTCCAGCAGTGTGGATTCATATAAAAAATCACCCCATGTATAATGCTAATTTCTATTAGCACCCCTGTGGAATTCCCTGTTTTTTAGTGTCAAGATAAAAACACTGTTCCTTTAATTTCCCAGCGGGTTTAAGGGATCTTATGGCTTGTAGGACCTGCATAAATTACTTTGTATTTTGTGTTTTTTCAGTGTATCCGTCGGTAAAATCTAACACTGAAAAGTTTATGTACAGTCTTGCTTTAGCTGTCAGTTAAAAGGTGGAGATGATTATGCTGTCTCCTGCACCCCCACCCTCCCTCCACAATCCCTCCCTCCACACACACACAAATGGCGAAATGAGAAAATGGAAAATACGAGAAGGAGAGACACCAAAATGCATGAAAGAGTTTGATGTTTTTTTTTTATTTGGCATTTGTTTCCAGTAAATGTGCCCATTTTAATTTCTGCACAAGTAGGGAATGTGTGCTGGTTTACTATTAGAAAATCAACAAAGCATGTAATTTGACCAACGTTTACCTTAGACAGTATAAGATCGCATGATACACTTTTGTTGTTACAGATATCCCAAACTCTGCTGTCGCTATAAGGAGTCCAATCGTGCTGGAGATGATATTTTCCATAAGTTCTCTGCTTACATCAAAAACCCAAACCCTGGACTCAATGACAGTGAGGCCCATTTTGTGTCTTGTAACATCTTGCATCATTCATGTGTTGCATGCCTTCATTTGCAAACACCCTTCGATTGTATATATTTCTAGTGCTGGAGAAGAAATTTCTGAGGAGCCTGATGAAGTTGGACCAGTACTTGCTAACCCCACTTCCACACGAACTGCACCAGAACCCTGATGCGGGCCAGTCCACCAGACATTATCTAGATGGGGATTCCCTCACTCTCGCTGACTGCAATCTTCTCCCCAAGCTACATATTGTCAAGGTTCTCAAGCACCCTATGTCTTTCATCCCCTTTCACTATGCCTCTGTTATATTAGAATGCGGCAGGGTCAGTCTGATGCAGTAATGAAAGCACCAGCATTAAGACATTTAGTGTTCAGCACTAGTTCTTGGAAGATCAGCCAACAGTGTAGAGGCGGTTTGTGATGGATTGTACTGTGTCTCTTGTGTTAAACTGCTGTTCACACCATCTCTTTCTCTCCTCAGGTTGTATGTAGGAAATATCGTGAGTTTGAGATCCCTGCAGCACTCACAGGTCTGACTAAGTACCTGGAGAAAGCCTACCAGCGGGACGAGTTCCGCTACACATGTCCCAACGACTCTGAGATCCTGCTGGCCTACCACTCAGTGGCCAAATATCTTAACAAGTAGAACCAGATTGAGAACAGGGATGGGATGGGTAGGGTTTGGGAATGGAATGGTTCTGACAATGCTCAAAGGCAAAATTCATTTATACATAATAACATGCTACATGGTGGAGGTGGAGGCTGTTTTTCTATAAATTAGTCATGTGCCTTGTGAATATTAACTGCTTGCTTTGATTTGTACCATTGTGCCATTATTCAGTTGCTTTTTTTCCATTAATATTTTTACCTCTTGTATTATATTACTGTGTTGTTGGTGCTGCGACAAAAGCTTGCATACCAGCCACCCTTTACACTGAGTCAAAATTAAAAAAACATACAGTACAAAGTAGTAAGAATCACTCCAGGATGACTTATTACATTATTATACACTTTCAAAATGTTTTTCCTTCTGCTGTAAAGTTAAAATGATTGTCGTTACAGCATTCTGTACAATAAGAGATAAAGCACTAAAAGAGTTCACCTTAAAAAAAAATAATAAAACTGCCTGACTTTAAAAAGATGGAACTTTGTTTAACTGTGCTTTTGTGAGAAAAATGCTTCACAATTTACACTTTAACTGTTAAGGTGCGCTTAAACTGTTGCTAATTATGTGTATGATTTCATAGTTGGGGAGCTATTTGGCCATTGTGAGTCTTAAAAAAGAAACTTTGTAATGTTTTTTTAAACTTTTTATGTTTGTATCATTTATCATATTTCAGTCCAAACATGCAGTCAACCTTTCAAAAATGTATAAACCATCCCCAGAACAAGATGGGAACCTTTTTAAGCAGATGTCTTCACTAGCAATAACCTAAGTAACAAGGTTGAAGTTATATTGCATATAATTTACATTGCGTAACATTTTTTGAGTTAATCACATGAAGACATTTTAATGATGGTGTTGGAGGCGTAGTGGGTGGGATACTTGCCTCTGGACCAAGAGGTCATGGATTCGAATCCTACTTTCAGCATACCACCACTGGGTGTCTGAGCAAGACCCTTAACCCAAAGTTGCTTCGGGGGGACTCTCCCCAGTAGTTAGGGAATGGTAGTCGTTTTAGATAAAAGCGTCTGCTAAATGCCGTAAATATAACGATTCGCTTATTTTTTATGAATTATTTATGAATTTATTAAAGTGTTTCTCACCACCACAACATCATTGAAAAAAAAGGAAAAAATAGGTTTCATGTTCTTTTTCTCATCGTATTCAGGAACTTCAGATGATGCAAGGCTAAATTAATGATGAGGGACAAAACTGAAATTTATTTTTCATAGCCTATAATGGATGATTGCTGAAAAAGTATGTATCAACACTGAGAGGGAATTGATTCACACATTAGCACAAACGTAATAAGATGTTATTTCATAAAGTGAAGTGTTTAATATACACTTTAATATAAACTATAAAATTATATGTAATTATCTAAAATACATCTAGATTAAAAAAATATAATATATATATATAACATGAAATATATATGTGCATTTTAAATATTTACATATATTTATATTAATTAGTTAATTGATCATTTTAGTCAGCGGGTCAGAGGATTTTCTCTGTGCTGTCAAAAGGAGACCGCAGATAAACAACAAGGCCTCTGGTTGGTTGTTATGAGACTGATCAGCCAATGGGAGCGCAGGATGCTGCGACCTGGGCTGGTGCCGAGTGTTTTGAGTATGCAGGGAGGAGGTGAGAGGGACAGACACGTTTGGAAAAGTTTGGGATGAAGTGAACTTCGAGAGCATTTTAAAGGGTGCGCAGCAAGTAAGGAATTCAAATGTATATGAACATTATATATCGCTTCTTAACTATTTGCATTAAGACGTAGTTGGGCTCCAGTTCTGCAGTTTTGTAGCTAGTTTAGCCGGAGAGCTAAATGTGTTTATGTGGTTTGACAGGTGTGCAGCTCAGTGTCTTCCTCTTCACGTAATATCATAAAAGTGTTTAGGGAGGGGCCGGATTAAACCATGGCGATTATATTTGTTTCTATTCGTTAGCCAGCTCTTTACTTTGGCAGTTCAGTTTATTAACTGGTTTAGTGACAACCTGTGGTTTATATCCACAGGGTATCCTGAAGCACCTCTACACCCCTAACAAGACTAATTTAATAGAACTTGAAGAACACAGAGAAAATAGAGGTTACCCCCTGCCAATATCAGAAGTGTCCTCATAAATTAGGACTGACAATATAGTCATTGAGCATAAGGGTTTACAAACTTCTCCTTTTTTCTCTGTGCAGGAATGGATGAAAGCAAAGATGAACAATGCACATACCCAGTAAGTAAATTTCTACTTGTTTTTTTGTGTTAAAGTCGATTCTGCGTAAAGCAAAAATACCCAGGCGGATTACTGATGGATGTACAATGTCCAGACATATTTCTGTGACTTTGGGCAGTTCAAATCATATTTCTGCTATACCACTGACTGGTTATATTCCTTTATTATGTCTGTCACCCTGATTTATTACAACTCTGAGCAAATTCAAAGACTAGGCCTTGTGAGGAGGGTGTTGTGTCTCTTTGCAGACAGGAAGGAAATTAGCTGAGCAAGCAGAAACTCCTTTAAGGGAGATATTTTCTGTTTTCTCCTTCAAAGACAACTGGTTGTTTTTATTTGACTTCAAAGAGGCCTTAGAGACTTTGGAATGGGAAGCTTGTGAGATTAAAGGCCGTATCTAGAGAATTAGCTAAGAGTTTGATGCACTGTGCTAACAATTGTTAAAGTTAAAAAGCCCACACTTCCCAGACTACACAGTCGATATTTGTAAACAAAGTAGCTTCAACAGACAGGCATATAAGTGAACATATTTACATATGAGGTCATGCTGAAGTGAGAATGTTGTTGCTGAAAATGGTCTGCAGCAGAAATATTATAACAGAAGTGCTTAACTTGTTTTTGGCCTTTGGTAAGCAAATGCATCACTGGTCAAATTTAAATGTGAATATAACTTGACAGTTTGTCATACTTTTCAACCTGGACTGCTTTTTGAGGGCATCCAGTCAGAACATTGGTTAGATGTAGTGACAAAAAAACTGTTTAATTGTAATAAACTGAAAAGTTTATGAACATGCAAAAAAAGTGTTTTTGATGCATGAAGGTTATGTAAAAATTAAAAAGTATCCTAGAGGAGGAATGAATGTTACTGGAAACATTTAGGGGGGGGGTCACACCAGATAGTGAAATTAAAGGTTCATATACTTTTGCCAATGACACATATGTAATATTGGATCATTTACCTCAATAAATAAATGACCAAGTGAAATAGTTTTGTCTCATTTATTTAACCATGTTTTCTACTTTGAGGACGTGTGTGAAAACCTGATGTTTCAGGTCATATTTATGCACAAATGTAGACCATTCTAAAGGGTTCACACACTTGCAAGCACCACTGACATTTATGCGAATATCTCTAAACTATATGTTTTGCTCTAGATCACGCTACCTGGAAGTGACTTTCGGGCCCGCTTTCAGCAGTTTGTGGAGGAGAGGATGCAGACTACCATGGTACCAAGCCTCCCCGAACACATTCTTTCTGTCTCTCTCACAGACCTTCTGTGAGACCTTCATATTTTTTTTATTGCACAATGAATCAATGAATGAGCTCAACAGTTTATGTCAGAGAACAGCACAAATTGTTCTCTTAGGGGTCTCTAAGTGGCTGATAGCACCTTATGAAAATTCTGCTCTGTGTTGCAGTTGACTGGCATGTTGATAGGGGCTGTGGTGGCAGTTTGCCTAATAGGCATCGCTGTGCTCTTCCTCTACCGCAGATACAAACTAGCAAGTAAGTTCCAGCTTCAGCTTTCGAAACTTAAGTGAATAATGAAAGTTGTCATTATCATAATTAATGATGTCGCCGAACTTTGTTGAGTGTATTGTGGGTGTTATCAGATCTTCTAGAACTGACTGTCATAAAAAAGAAACTAATACTAGACCAAATAAAGAGAGCTTGTAACCAACAATAAGTGGTGTACAGCAGCTACATTAACTGCATGGTAACATGAAACTAATTGAATGTCAGCCTATTATGCCAGTTAATGTTTTTCCCCCCAATTGAATTGCTGTTCTTCTCTCGATCCTCTTAAGAAGGTTGTTTCTTTCTGCAAATGTTGAATAGTATTTCAGATTCTCTTGAGATCAAATATTGACACTGTTCACACTGTTTTTTTCTAATCACATAGCTTAATTGCTTTGAATTTTGCAGGTCAGCAGGCAGGTACCCCTCGTTATCGCTTCAGGAAACGAGACAAGGTTCTTTTCTATGGCAGAAAGATTATGAGGAAGGTCAGTCATTGTGAGCCTGTTTGCAAGTACCTTAAATGATAGATCTCTCCTGTTACTCCTCCATCTGAACCACAGGTGGTCACTGTGATATCTATTGTCATCAGAAGCTATAACATCATATTGAATCAATATGTGTTTCTGAACTTTTTGTAGACATCACCAGTACTTAAAGCAGTATTTCTCAAACTTAAAATTTAGAGGTTCTTTCTCCAACTAGTATTTTTAAATTGTTGTTAGTTTATTAAATCTGATTTTGCCATGTATAAAAAAACTGGTAATGTCCTGAAGTTATGAGAGCTAATGTCTTGAAATCTGAGATTTTTTCTTGTGTTCTCTGACCACAAGATGGCAGCATGTATAATAATATCCTGTGACATGGGTCACAGTGCACACAATGCATGTAGTTTGCTGCATTTTTTATTATTCATTGTTCCTTGCTTTCTTTTTCTTTCCCTTTTAGGTCCAGACCCTGTCTTCCACCCCATCCTCACTTTCTAAACAGCGTCTTCGTAAGAGACCTAAAGTCTTAAGTATAGCTCGCAGGTATCAGTTCAAACACTCTTATATTTCTAATATTTTTGTTGTAGGGTTCATAGCTTTATGCTTGTTTTGTTTGCCTCTTACTCATCCCTTAGTAAAGGACAAAATCTTACACAAAACCTTTTTATGAGCTTGTTTTTTGAATGATGTGTCTTCATGCCTGAAATCCTTGAAAAGGTGTGTGTCTAAGCTACACTGTGGCGGTCTGTTTTGCAGGATCTTGCGGATAAGGAAGGAACCTCCGACTCTACAGCCCAAAGAGCCCCCACCTTCCCTTCTGGAAGCAGATCTCACTGAGTTTGATGTGCAGAGCTCAAATTTACCCTCTGAAGTGCTTTACATGCTTAAGAATGTAAGGTTAGTACTTTGAAAATTTTCATGGAAATAACAGTAAAATCTTGAATGTACGTATGCAGCATGTAAGGAGGAGAATATTAGAACACTTATAGTTTAAAGTTATTGAGAAAATTCTTGTAACTGTGAGATGTTATCTGTGTTAGGGTGCTGGGTCACTTTGAGAAGCCACTGTTCTTGGAGCTTTGTCGACACATGGTGTTCATTGAGCTTCAGGAAGGCGAGGGGCTGTTTAGGCCTGGAGATGATGATGACAGCATTTATGTGGTCCAGGATGGAAGACTGGAGCTGTGCATTCACGAAAATGTGAGGATCAGTAGCAGTGAGCACTTTATGTATTTCTATAAACATAGGCATACTGTGATACTGAAGTTTCATTTTGTCTTTTGTTTTGTGCATAAGCCTGCTTATAGGCCACATTAAAGCGTGTGTGTGAGCATGCAACAAAAAATATTCTTGAGTGGGCTTCCAAGTGCATTGGTCCTGTCCCTGAGAGATGGCTATTGGACCACCATCTGTAACAGGGAGTCCAAAAGACCACAGTTAACCTTCCTTGTTCCCATCCAGTGTAGTGCTAGCTGGTGCAGATATCTGTTTACAGAATTGGCACTTAGTGTTCTCCTCCGCTTGTGTTGGGCTGCCTAATGATGATCTTCATAAAGGTGCGGTGGCATTTAAAGGGTTTCAGAGGAAGTGCATGTTAGCCCTCACTCCTCCATAATCAGTGGGGGGGTTCTACCATGGGAGTGGAATTGGACATTAGTACATTGAGAATGAAAAGCATTAACACAATGATTTTAACTCATAAAAGTAACAAAATTCTTGTTTTTATGTGTGTGCCCTCTCAGGATGGCACAGATGCTGTTGTAAAGGATGTCCTGCCAGGAGACAGTGTTCACAGCCTACTCAGCATTCTAGACATCATCACAGTAAGTCTGTCTCTCTCTCTCTCAATCTGTCTCTCGCTCCTCTCACTCTGTCGCTTTCACTGTCTCTTTCTCTGTATTTTTCCCTGTCTCCCTCTCTTACTTTTTCATCTTGTTTCAGTGCATTGAATTTAATACATAATCCTTGTTTCCTCCTTTTTATTCTCATTCTCCCCTCCCTCACTCCTCAGGGCTATCCTGCTCCATATAAGACAGTGTCTGTTCGCGCAGCTGTACGCGCTACCATTCTTCGACTACCTGCCTCAGCCTTCCAGTCGGTATTTGAAAAATACCCAGAGACTCTAGTGAGAGTTATACAGGTACACACGGACATTCCAGAGCACTCCCATCCGTAGATGTGTTAGATGTGTTGCTCATAAATTGACATATCCCTGGCAGCATTTGTGAAATATTAGCCATTTTTGGGAAAATATGTCTGATCATTCAGAAATAATTTATTTTATTTAGGTATAGTGGTCACTATCCCTAAATAAAAGGTGTGTATTATAATTTTGTGTGCCATTTCAAAAACATAATGATAACTGAAATTACTCTAATGGCCGTGGCAAAGTTTACATACTCTTGAACTTATGGCTTGATAATACACACACACACACACACACACACACACACACACACACACAGGTTTAAATGGCTGTTTATGTTATAATTGTCTGGGTAGAAATACTCAGTTAGTTTATTAGCTTATGCAGGGACCCCTGCACATTTCTTCCAGGGTTGCACTGACTTTGTTGGTTTCTGAGGCATAGGGAAGACAAAAAATAGTCAAAAGACCTGCAGGAAAAGGTAGCTGAATTTAACAAATTAGGAAAGGCAAATCAATGTTTAACCTCTTATTAGGTACATTTGATGTTTCGTTGGAAAATTTCAAGATGGGCAATAAGGCAATAAGAGGCATGGTTGAGTTTCAAGAAAAGGCTGTTGCAGTGCTAACACCTTAAAAAAACCTGCATATGATATGCCAAACAGCTTCTTGACAATCCTTTAAACTTATGGAACAGAGTCATTTGGACATAGCCATAGCCATAAACGAGATGTTTGTGGTCATAGCCATAAACATTTTGTTTGTAGAGAAGCCAACAAGGCTTATGACAAAATGTTTTCTGTGAAGCATGCAGGTGGATCTCTGATGTTTTTGAGTGTGTGTGAGCTACAGGAGCACAGACAATTTAGTCAAATTTGATGGCAAGATGAATGTAGCATATTATCAGAAATTAATGGAGGACACTCCGCAGTCATCATTCTGAAAGCTGCGCATGGGCCACATGTGGACTTTTCAATATGACAGTGATCCAAAACAAATGACTCATTTGACCCTTCAGTACAGCATGTAAAATGGAAGGTTCTGGGGTGGCCACAACACAATCAGTGAGTCGCTTTGGAAAGATTTGAGAGGTACACTTTTCTCACTCATGATCACTCATGTTGTTTTAAGAATGGTAACATATCTAACACATTCTGCTGGGTATGTAGGAGCAGAAAAGATTATGGTCCAATTAGAATTGAACAGAATATTCAGATGCTCAAAGAATGAAGTATCAAAATGGCACTTGTGCTTAAAATAACACTTGATATATGTCTGTGTGGCTGTGCCCATTTAGATAATTATGGTGCGCCTGCAGAGAGTTACCTTCCTAGCTTTGCACAACTACCTGGGACTGACCACTGAACTCTTCAATCCAGTAAGAGAAAATATGCACACACATGTACATTCACTCACACTTACAGTACAGTCACATTGGGAGTCTTAAGACACACATGCACACAGTCACTGTGAGCATACACACACCCTCACAGTCACGCTCATGCACTTGCACACCCCCACAAAGTTATTTCACGCTACGTTAGCACCAGCATCATAATCACTCTTGACTGTAAGGACCATAAAGTGCGGTGAGAATGAACAAAGCTGATCATAAGGCCTCAGTTCTCATTTAAGAGACACTGACTTTACAGCCCTCTGGGCTGAGATGGCCTATCAGTCTCAGACACTCCTCTTCTTCAGCTGTAAGTCAGAGCATAGCCCATCGCTCTCTCCCTCATTCCTGGAAACCATTAAAAGCCTATGGCAGTTGATAGCATGGTGCTCAGAGGTGTGTTTTCCTGGACTGGTTTTCCGTTCCTTTTGCTGGTGAATGCTCTTTAGCAATATCAGCAAGTTATGCTGAGGTCATTTATTCGGAGTTTGTTGACAACACAGTAAAACCTTAGATTAATTTTCACATATAGCACATTGCACTCTTGTAGATTAGTTAGGTCATTGTGCTTATCTCTTGCAGTTAATATGCCTTCTGGAGCATGCTGATAAAAATTTATGGAAATACCAGTGACGCTGTACATCAGTTGCTCTTCAATAAACTAAAGGAAGAGAGAAGATAAAAGGTTCTTCACCATGTGCTTTGGGTTGACAGGAGAGACAAGCAGTGCCCCTGACTGCCGTTAACAGTGTGATTGCAGAGGGAAGCCCCAGCCGTGTGCCTCGCAGGCCCCACATCCACACGCCACTTTTAGAAGAGCACGGCCAAGGGCACACAGAATCTACAGACTCTGGTATGAACACACATACACAAACTAGTGCTTGTTAGATTATTAATGTTATTCACTTCATCTGTAAGTGGTTTTAATGTTGTAATAATGAGAATAGTGATGTAAATATTTAGCTTTGCAAACACTATGTCAATGATACATATAATTATGGACTAACCAGAACAGTCCTAAACTAGTCCTAGACTGTTGACTATATAACCGTCAAAACTGGCATGCATCATTAGACAGTGGACATCAATGTCTGCTGGACTGCTGACTTGTTCAGGGGTTGTTCTGATTAGTTGTCTTTCTGGTGGCCCTGTCGTGCTGGGCTTCATTGAACATTAATAGATTTTTTTAAATTATCATAATTGTTGTTATTAGCTGTTGTTGTTAATTTTCTTTTCGATCAGATGGAGGAAAAACCAGTTCTTCAGAAAATTTGTCCACAGCTGTTAGGAAACCACGCTCAGTCTCCATGCCAGTGGATAGCACAGGTAATGCCTCACTGCAACATTCTGTTTGGCTGTTCCTTCAGGTCTTAGGATTGGCATTTATTACATATTATTCTTAACTGAACACTGGGGTAGAAAGTTAACTTTAGGTTCTTATCTTTAGGTTTATTATTAAACAACTACTTTGAAGATAAAGTGTAAGTTATAAGATTCACAAAGTAATGAGCCAGGGTACTATTATTAATGGCTAATGCTGGGGAGTCCTTTAATCTGTGAACAGAGATTTAGAGGTGTGGAGTTGAATAGGCTTAACTTGTACCCGAATTTGAGGACATGGGCTAGACTTGATAAAATCAAAACAAGTAAAGGGCGGAACAGACAGTGTTGTAAACATGCTCCGAAAATCATATACTATTATATACAACAAACATACCATCATTAAATAGGTTACCACCTATTTACCAACTGAAATATTATTTAAATTAGCTAAAGAATGTATGCTTACTTATGTAAAACTCAGTTTAAAAATTGAGTCTGAACCTAAGACACACTTGTAGTGACTCAAAACTTAAAACTTAACTGTAACGACTCAGGACATGAGTGTCAAGACTTGTGACTTGTAAATAGTAGCTTGGGCTCACTTCTGCAAATATTCAGTTTGCATTTTACTCTTGGTCTTAGATTAAGTCGCTTTCGCAGTTTGGTCAGTAAAAAAGATTTCTCCTGAAAGTGGACTTATACTGAGTTTGTGGGCAGGTGTGACAGCAAATGACCTAAGCATGGCATATGAGCGAGCCCGGGTGACCATGGAGGAAACACCATCCAGCCCTGTTCTCTACAAGGTACTGCAGCTGCCTCTCTTTGACTCACCAGATCACATAGGTTTTAACAAACTACGGTGTTCATTGCCTTTTCTCTGTCCTTTTTCTTCACCCTTCAGTCTATCCTGAAGAAAACTGTGACCATGCAGCACACACCATCCGCGGTATTTCACTACACAGACAGTGGAGGTCGTTCAGATGTCCACCCCAGTAAAGTGGGTGCTATCTTCCAGGCAGCCAAAAAAGACCTTTTGGGGATTATCAAACTGCAGGTGAGCATTTCTTTGGCCTAGTGAAGAGAGGAAGTATCTGAAGAAGGCAGGACACTACCTAACAAAAGAGATCATTCTAACATAGTGCAACAATGAAGAGCATGTAAAGGTCTAGCTGTGTTTCTTGTCATTCCAGTTATTTTTGTGTAAATTCCTCTAATTAAACCCTAAATTCACTATGAATTAGTGCACATTAATCTTTTGATGGAAAATTAATACATGTGTGGTTCAGGACCCCAATCTGCTAGAGGGCAGAGTGACTCTGCACCAGGTGAAGGCTGGCTCTGTGGTGGCCCATCAAGGAGACCAGGTACAGCAACTGTGCAATCTGAATAGACAGTTTAATCACTGAGAAGTTATTTTTTTGAAGACCATTTGGTATCTTTTAAAGCATTGTTAGACATGATCTGTTAATTCATTTGTAAATGTATTTATTTTATAAAGTTCTCCATAGTCTATGAATTTGTAGTTGTGTGTTGTTCCTTAGTATGCATGTGTCCTGCAGGAAGTAAGTGTGCAGTTTGTGATTTCGGGATTGCTGCATGTGTACCAACGAATGATTGATCGTGAGGAGGAAACCTGTTTATTTGTGACTCACCCAGGAGAGTTGGTGGGCCAGCTGGCTGTGCTCACGGGAGAGCCGCTCATTTTTAGTGTGCGTGCTCACCGTGACTGCACTTTCCTCTCCATCTCCAAAACCCACTTCTATGAGTATGTTCACAAATTTTCACCTCTAGACACACCACTGGCTCTTTACCAGACTGGCTGCTTAAAAGAATAATTCAGCATTTCCCCAAAATATCAAAATTTTAAAAAATTGTTTTGATATTTGTTGTTTGAAACATGTGTAACTGAAGTAAGAAAGGGTGCATAATCACCACTTCTTTAAAAAAAGTAAAAATGTATTTAACTTTCTAATAATTCTGTATGTTTAACTTGGTTTTAATTAAGTTCCCTTAAATTAAAGTATGCTAATTTCTTCCAAGGCAATTACCTGGAGATCTGATTTAAATATGATGTATGTTTTCTGTTCTTTATTTATGAAAAATGATTTTTGAGTAGCAGCATTGCACTATTTCTTGAGGTAGCTTTAATATGGTGTCGAATAGTAATCAAATAGTATTCAAGAAGATAAGTTGTTTAACATTTGCATCATCAAAAGCAGTTTGCATACAGATTTAGAATTTGTCAATTTTGTTTGTGTCCCTTGATACCAGGATCATGCGTGCGGAGCCCACAGTCGTGCTGAGTATAGCTCACTCTGTAGTACGTAGGATGTCCCCGTTTGTAAGGCAGATTGACTTTGCTCTTGACTGGATGGCTGTGGAGGCTGGTCGAGCAGTCTACAGGTATCAACACCCTTGTCATTCTTAAGATAACATACAAAATTCAGACCAAAACCAGAATTTTGTAGGATTAAAAAGTCATTCTTTTGTCTTTTCTCAGACAGGGTGATAAGTCAGACAGTACTTTCATAGTCCTGAGTGGGCGCCTGCGTTCAGTCATTCTAAAGGATGATGGGAAGAAGGAGCTGACTGGAGAGTATGGAAGAGGAGACCTCATTGGAGTGGTAAGCATCACACCCATGCTAAGGGCATAACGTTTGTTATAATCCTACCAGTCTAATTTATTACATTGCAATGTTAATTTATATTGATTTTTTTAGATTGTCATTTTACATATAATTTGTGTTTGTAGAGTTTTTATTTTTTTAGTCTTGGCTGTATTTGTCAGGTGCAAATGGGCCTATGGCCTTGGGAAAACAATCAGGGGTCTTAAGTAACGTCTTTCCTCCTGGGTGAATCCCCAGGAAAGCTATTCATACCCTCTGCAATCTGATTGGCTAGTGTTTTGTGTGTCTGCGTGGAGATGCCCAGGCTGCTAAGAATACCTGTCCATGCTGATGCCATGGTTACACACTGTGAAGATTGGCGTAGATGCTTTATCTGGGGGAACAGTGTCATAGGCCTCCTAATGCGGAGCTCCAAATTTAGTTACTCTACTTTCTACGTCATGGCTATCTTTGTAAAGGTCAGGGTCCTAATGATGCTATATTCATCTATAATGAGAACTGTTTGGAGAATCTTGGAAGCATTGGGGTTGTGCTATTTCTCCTTTTCTAAAGGAAGGAAGCATTTATTTTATGTGTAGGAAAAACATGTTTATAAAAAGAAATCTTTTTATAAAAAGTAAACAAAACTATGAGCAGATGCTAACTTTTATATCAGCTTTCACAGTTTCTGCCATCTATTACTTACTGCCATCTGTGATTCACAATACATTTTGCAAATCAGTGTAAGCTATTTAACACCAAAATATATCTTTTGCAGAATCTGTAGATTGAACAGGCACACATTATTGCTTTCATTTCCTTGTTAATGAAATATGGTTTCAGTCAACACCAGTGTAAAGTTCCAATTGTCTATTTATACTTGATATGTAGATAAACAGTACATCTGTTATACATTTATTGGCTCATGAAATATTAATCTCTGTTAGCCCACTCTGCTTGATTTCCGTAGGGGTGAATTTACATTGGCAGATTATAAGGTGTTGTGTTCAGATGAATTGTGCATGTATGTATCTGAACAGGTGGAGGCTCTAACCCATCGGAACCGAGCCACCACAGTGCATGCTGTCAGAGACTCTGAGCTTGCGAAGCTGCCAGAGGGAGCACTCAGCTCCATCAAGAGAAAATTCCCTCAGGTGTCTAATCCACTACACACATCGCCTGGGACTTGATCTCAATTTACACATCTCAGTCTTTCATTTGTACAAATTTTTATTTCTTTTCCCTCTCCGTCTCTCTGACGTGTGTAGGTTGTCACACGGCTAATTCATCTACTTGGGCAGAAGATTCTTCAACAGGTTAATGGCCCTCTGACAGGTGTGTTTGCGGCATTTTTTTTTTTTATTAAATTACTTTTTTTTATTAGATTTTCTTTTTTGTGAAGATGTACCAGGGCAGATTCTCTGTTTTTGAAAATGTATTTTGCTAATAAATTATTCTAATTCTGCTTTATCCAGCACGCAGTTTGGCTCTACAGACTCCAAGTAGTAAGTGGGATGCTGGGAATCCTGCCTCGAATCTGTCCACTGTTGCTGTACTGCCTGTGTCTGAGGAGGTTCCTCTGACTGCTTTTACGCTGGAGTTGCAGCACGCTCTCATCGCCATTGGTAATAACAGGTCTTCCCATTTACATTCAGCTGGACATGGTCACTGAGATGGACATGACTAAATCAAGCGTTTATGTTTCAGCTGTTCGGCTGTTGCTTAAGCAGTATACAGAGTGCATTATTTGAATTATTTGAAAGGTTGTTGCTTTGCTTTAAGTGTAAAACTGTTCCTCCAGGACCCACTCTCCTCCTGACAAGTGACATCATCAAGCAGCGTTTGGGATCTGCAGCACTAGACAGGTACGATACTTCAGTGTTATGTAGCACATTCTTTCTGTGCAGATACCCAGGCTTGTGCTAACACATGTAAATTAATTTATTCACTGTAAATTAGCCAGAGAATTAGCCATTTGCTGCCTGACTCAAAACAACCAATTCCCAAACTTGTCTTTACACATTAAAGTGGTGGTTTGGTGAGGAAGATGAAAGGATTTGTGTTGAGTTAAATGTAAATGCATAACACGATGAACTACATAAGCAAGGATTCCTCTGAAAAGCCAAGCTCTCTGAATAATCTCTTCCTTCCTTGTTCTCTTTTTCTTTTTTTCATATTTCTTCTGGCGTGGGTTTAATTTGTATCTTGAGTTGTTTCATTCAAGGTCTTTCAGATAAATCAGTAGCTTCTGAGTATTGTCAGGACATGGCATTAACAAGCTCCATTTATGTTGATCAGCAACAACATTAAAACCACAGTTGAAGTTAGTGCTACAGGGTGAGATATACTGGGCAAAAAATGAACAGTCAGTTCTTCAGGTTGATGCGTTAAAATCAGTAACAATAGGCTTTAGGATCTGAGCAACTTTCACCAGGGGTTCAATTGTGATGGCTAGACATCTGGCTCAGAACGTTTCTGAAACGGGAGGTTTCACGGGGTGTTTGTGGTATGCATTGATTTGTATCCACCAAAAGTCCAAGGAAGCGTGTCCATACTGTCCACCACCAAACGGGCATGTATGAACTGGACCTTGGAGCAATGGAAGAAGGTGGCCTGATTTGATGAATCACATTTTTACATCAGGTTAATGACCAACTGTGTGTGTTACCTGGGGAAGAGATGGCACTAGGATGCTCCGTGGGGAGATGGCAGATGTGACACACTGGGCGGTGTTAAAGGGGACATTTTGCTAATGCACCAGAGCGACTTACAGACATTAGTTACAGGGAGAGTCCCCCTACAGCAACTGAGGATTAAGTGTCTTGCTCAGGGACACAATGGTAGAAAATGGGGGTTCGACCCTGCGACTTTTGTAGTCATCGGGTTCACAGTATTTTACCCACTAGGCTACTACCAAAAATGTTCTGCTGGGAGACATTGTGCCCTTTTATTAATGTGGATTTTCCTTGAACCACCTGCAAAACATTGCTTCAGACTAAATACAACTTCATGGCAACATTATTCCCTAATGGGAGTGGCTTCTTTCAGCAAGATATTGCATCCTGCCACACTGCAAAAAGAAATGGTTTGAGAAACATGATAAAGAATTCAGAGTGTTGGCTTGGCCTCTGAATTCCACAGATCTCACTCAGATTAAGAGCTGTGGCATGTGCTGGACAAAGTAGTTTGATCCGTGTAAAATGTTTTACTGTTATAGCTGATTTTTGTATGTCTATTAATCGGGCATCTGCCTGTCAATCCACATGAATAAAATTTCTATCAGAATTTAACATACTGGGCTACTCAGCATCCTTACCTGTCATTCTAGTCTTCAGCAGTGTGAATGTTTGACACTAACCCAACCCTTCCTCCCTCAGTGTGCATGAGTATAGGTTGTCGAGTTGGCTTGGCCAGCAAGAGGACATCCACCGTATTGTCCTGTACCAGACAGACAGCTCTCTCACACCCTGGACACAGCGCTGCATTCGCCAGGCAGACTGCATCATTATTGTGGGACTGGGGGAGCAGGACCCAGCAGTGGGAGAGGTAATTCTACTTCAGATACATAAAGGAATAAATTACTGACCTAAGACTACATTTGGCTGCACTTACGTTTGCAGTGTAGTCTTAGCATTTGGAGTTAATTGCGATTTTAAGAATGACTTTATTTTTTCCCAGAAATCTTTGTAAACAGTCATTTGTGCGGTTTGGCACCAAAAAAAATTAGTTAATTTTTTCATGACATTTTCCGACCTCTCTTAATCCGTTAGAATAACTTGTGCTGTTTTCCTTGTTGCATATTTAAGACTGATTTATAAATCATTTGCTGATCAGTCTCCCAGTCTGAAACACTCGTTATAACTTGAGTGTGAATGGAATGGGCTTAACTGCTTTAGGGTAAAAGGTTGGCTGAAAGTAGATGTGTTGGTTTTGGTGACTTCACTAAAACAGTTAAGTCAAAACTGTTTGTTAGTTTGATAGATGAGTGGACTGAGAAGCAGGATTTTTTTTCTAAATCTAGCAATGTTTACATACTACATAAATGAAGCTCTTAAAAACTCTCTCTCTCTCTCACACACACACACACACACACAGTGACGTAAGTTCGTTGAGGGAATAGAGACTGTCAGGCACTTAAATCCACAGATATAATAGTCTTTGAGAAATGCACCTCAAAACATTGAGAATGAGTAAATAATGATCAGTCTTAACTGTACAGCTGTAATTCCTCCTTAGACATCTTGGAATTTTAGCATGTTTGTGATTTGTTGCAATTGCAAAAACTGTGATGCAAAAAATATATAACATTATGCAGTATAAGAAATCATGAAAATAATTGTGTATATTTATTATATTTCAGAGAATATAATAGTTACAATGAAATTGAGATAAGGCTTGCAGACAAAGCTTGCTAACAAAGGTAGCTGTATCTACTGTAAGTAGTTGCTTAAATTCATATTTTATTTTATCATATTGTCTAGGCTGTGCAGAGAAAACAGGATATGAGACACTTGTACATTACACATAGTAAATAACAAATAATGCATAAACGGGAGATAGTTTAAAATGGTTTAAGATCATTTTCGCCCAGCCCTAATTTAAACTATCACAATATCAGTGTTTCATATCGGTCGATATCGATAATTATTGGTATTTTTTATGACCCATTTAAAATAAGGACCAGGAGAAAAATATACTACATTTAAACATTTTTATTTTAAACTTAAC
>JBBPCX010000023.1:12260523-12276318 GCA_037974365.1 Hydrocynus forskahlii | reverse complement strand
CACTGTCTTAAAATATTTATCTATGTACCAGTGCTGGCTGAGCCTGCACTATTTTGGTTATATAAGTAGCAGCTCAAGCATTTCTGCTGTTTTTGTCTTCCTTTTGAAGGAGATGACGTCAGTGTTTAAGAAGATCCTGGACCTAACATATCCCATTACGTCCATGTTCTCTGGAGCGGCCTTCAATTCCAGCATAAACGCTGTCTTCAAGAATAAGCAAATTGAGGTAGGACACAAACTTACTTACCACAGGTGGGCTGAGAAACATGGTTAATAATGATTTACCATTTTGTCCTATTTGATTCTCTACAGGATCTGTGGATCCCTTATTTTAACATCACCACTGACATCACCGCATCGACCATGAGGGTGCATACTGATGGTTGGCTGACCTCCTTTGCTCATCTGCCGCTGTTTTTCCTGTACATATTTCTTGTTTGTTCAGTAAGCAAACTTGATTTGATTTCTCTTCCCCATTGCCTCCCCCTCCTTGCCCCCCTCAGGATCTCTGTGGCGGTATGTGCGTGCCAGCATGTCTCTGTCTGGTTACCTTCCCCCTCTCTGTGACCCCAAAGATGGACACCTCATCATGGATGGGGGTTACATCAACAACCTGCCTGGTTTGAATATCTTCTCCAAGCTCTGCAGTTTTACAAATACTAGGCATAACCTGCATTTACTATGCATTCAAAATTCTTCTTTCTTCCTCTTTAAAAGTCTGTTGTTGTCTTGTGACATTATGTGGGAAATGTGAAACAAAATGTTTTATGCAAATAGAAGCTTTGCATACAATTGCAATATAATATAAGTATTTTCTGCAAATACTTATGTCCTCTGCAACAGTCTGCCCTTAGTGTTATGCAACTGATTGATTTTCTCTGTCTTTTAGCGGATGTGGCAAGGTCTATGGGAGCTAAGGTTGTGATAGCTATTGATGTGGGCAGCCAGGACGAGACCAATCTCACTAACTATGGAGATGCCCTGTCTGGATGGTGGCTGCTATGGAAACGTCTTAACCCCCTGGCAGAGAAAGTCAAAGTAAGGGGAACTGCTATGTGTAAATAAAAATTGAGTGACTTCCCAGGCCTTATATTGAAAAAATTTGTCTCTTCAGGTTTTAAACATGGCTGAGATTCAGACTCGGCTAGCTTACGTGTGCTGTGTGAGACAGCTGGAGTCGGTTAAGAATAGTGATTACTGTGAATACATCAGACCTCCCATCAATAGATACCGCACCTTGGAGTTCAGCAAGTTCGATGAAATTGCTGTGAGTGGCATTCTGCCTGACTATTATTTTCAAACTTCTACTCCCGCACAGCCTCACACACGTACCCCTCTGTGTGATCTATTGAATTTTATTGTTCTCTGTATTGGTAGGAAGTGGGCTACCAGCATGGTAAAACTGTGTTCGATGTGTGGAGAAGGAGTGGAGTGGTGGAGAAGATGTTGAAGGATAGGCGGCAGGAGGAGTTCCACAACACCCACAGGGACAATGTGAGCACAACGCCAGAGCTGCGCTGTTACAGAGCCAGCAGCTGTTTGAGCAGGTTCAGAGTGAAAGGTTGGCCTGTGATTCCTGTTTTTGTCTTTTAGATGGTGACTTGTCCAAATGCCTCCTTTACTGATCTGGCAGAGATAGTCTCACGCATCGAACCTGTCAAGCAAGCTCTTGTGGATGGTGAGTAGATTTAGAGAACGTAGAGAGGAGCTTCCAAGTACCCTGAGATTTCTTCAAACTCTCACTGGGTTTTTGGCAGCTGTTTTAGGGATTTTGGCATGTCACCCTAGGGTACTAAAAAGCTTAACAAATTTATCCCCTCTGTGTGGAGGAAGTCATTTGGTAAAATGTGATTTGTGTACAAACCCAAATCGTTACACTAATTAAATTAGCCTAATGGTTTGACCCTTGTCTTGATGTTCTCTCTTTTTCTTGCTCCTTTCCTCTCTCAGAGGAGTCAGACTATCATACAGATTATGAGGAGGAGCTAGTGGAGAGCGCGCTGTCAGACATGGAGCTGCCGACCTACTGCAATGAACACACAGAGGAGAAGCTCACTGCTGATACTGTGAGCACACCTGTTAACTATTGTTAGCATTGGAATCAGTCTTCAGATATCATAATACAATCTAATGTTTTGTTTGTCTGCATGTTTTTGTCTGTAGAGGTTTGAGATTATATTACTTATGTACTGGAAACATTACTGAGGTCCGAAAAAGTGTTTAGCTGATAACCAACTGAGATTGCATATTTTTAAAAATTATTTCCTCAGCTGATGGAATGTTACAGTGTCGCAGGTTGACAATAAGGTTAATGCTATATCAGCACGTGAGGCTACATGAATGCATGGTATTAGTCTGTAAACCTGATGACCACAATGTTGCAGGTTCGAACCCCCCCACTTTCTGTCTTTGTGTCCTTGAGTAAGACACTTAACCCTCAGTTGCTCCAGGAGGACTGTCCCTGTAACTAATGACTGTAAGTCACTCTTCATAAGGGAGTCTGCCAAATGCCACTTTTAATTATACCAACCTTATTTAGCATTGAAAACACTTCTGTAGTTTCATTTCACTTATATTTTGAGACAAAGTGATGTGTTTGAGGAATGATTTGTGTGTTGCTGTATTTTAGTCAGCCAACAAGTGGTTAGAGTTTGTTCTATCTGAAGTTAAAAAGTCAGCAGACATGAGTCATTTTAAGACGACTTTCTCCACAAAACGACTGTCGTGGATGTAAGATGTTCTAGGAAAGTGCTGGGAAATGATTCTCTAAAGGAATGGGAGTCCTGAATTCAGTAACACGCTCTTATTTTCAGGATGAAGAACCTGAGAGAAATCAGAAACATGTCCCTCTCAACCTGGAAAACATTGGGCCTGTATCCTTCACTCAGCAACCCAACACCCCAAGCCCTCATGACTCGCCCACCACACGAGCCAGAAAGGTGCCTGGACAATAAACCTGCAGCCCTGAGTCATGACTTCTGATCTGGCTTTGTTTGAGTGACCCTGAGCTGACACAGAACCAACACTGAAGTTTCAAGACATGAATGTTTTTGTTTTTGTTTTGTTTTCTTACCTTGACCATCCGTTACACTCTGTTCTTTTGTTCTAGCATCTCTTACTCACTCTTACTCTCACAAGGGACATTAAAATATGGGTAAAACTGCTCTGGCAGTCACACTTGGGGATGAACTTTGCTTCATCTCATCTCTAAACATTTATGGGGGGAGAACAAAATAATTCACTGCAATGGTATTTTTATGGACATTTTAACAGAACTAATTACCTTCGCACCTTCACTATGCAACTTTAAGGTCTACAGATTCTGATCAAAATGTCTCTCAAAGCTGTAATGGAAACAGAATCAAAGAAACTCGGAAGTGAGTTAGACAATCTGCTATTTTTCTCCACTCTTTAAAGACATGGGTAGCTCAACACTTTATAAATGAGCATCAAAGCCTGTCTTAGACTCAAAGAAGCCGTTTGCACAGCCAGGCCTTAAGTGGAATAGTTTTTTGTTTGTTTATTTCAACCATCTCAGTATAAATGCTCAGCTTGTGTGTATGTGTTTAATAACAACACTTCTCAGATCATTTATGGCCTGTAATGCGCCTACAGATTCTGATCTGAACTAAACAGTGGCCTAGTGGATATTAGACATAATCGCATTGTTTAGGCACATTGTATCTATCTTTAATGTGAAAGTTGTAAAAATACACTTACCTCGAGCAACTATGTGCATACACACATAGTAACAACAAACATACTCATGATAAAGCAAGCCTATCAATGCAATTTTTCTCTTTTTTATATCTTTGTAAGTTTTTGTGGAGGTATCTTATGTGGCTCACCGTGCCTTTAATTTAATGATGTGCTATCCTTAATACTACTAGCTGTAGGAGTGACCTGAAGCGGGATTCCTCTTGTATTCCTAAGAATGAGTCCAACTACGGTACCTGTCTAATTGTGTTGTCTGTAATACTGATTGTTTGAGAGGCACATGTAACGTTAAAAATAATTGGTTGAGCATACGATTTTCAACCACTCCACGTCTAGGTTGTCCACGTCTAGGTTGTTCTGCTGCTTAACTGTACTGACTGATGACTGTGGTGGGAGAAGATGATGTGTAGCTGTAATATCATTTTCACGATCAAAAAGTTCTGAAACAACCATAATTTTACAGTATATATTACAGTAAGGAAATTAGTGTTATGCAATCCTTTTTGTTCAAAAAGTGAAGTCTTACAAATCCTCGTCCACACAGAGCTCTGTGAATTTGCCGATTCTGACTTACTTTTGATGCACAAAAGATGGACATTGGGGCAGCCAAGTAAGAACCTGTGCTTGTGTTTCTAGGGAAGGAATAATATGCTAACATTTGGCTGTCTGTATTTGAGACACTAATTACTAATAAAGTGTGTTTGTATATTGTATTTTGTTGCTTGGTGAGTTTATTTCTGACGTTGCTCAAATGTAAGAATGTCTTTGGGCATAGAATTTGTTTCATTTTATTAAGAAAATTTTGTGCATGTTACAATGTGTGGCAAAACTGATCTGTGTGCCTTACAGCATAGGGCTTATTCAGTGTAACAAGAAAAGTTGAGTTTGCACCATGTTTGCTCGATCTGCCGTAACAACATAAGCCAGGAGCCATGTGAGCCTGGCACTAATTATGGAGATGAATGTCTGGGTTCTGCTGAAAGTCAGTGGGCTCGCTGCCTAATGGAAACTATACGGGCTTCAATCACTGTCTGTTGCTTATGCTGCTTAGGCTGAAGAAACCTGCCTTTGTAAACTGCTATATTTAAGATTTACTTTATGAGATGCTGTGAGGCAGGATACTTACCTAATGAAATGGATTGCTTGTGTTGCCAAGATGAATATTATGTTATATATGTGAGGGGCTCACACACGAGATATCTTGAAAAACCTACTTTGACCACTCTGGAAAAAAAGCTGTGAGGTAAAATAATCAAAGTAAAAAGATCAATAGCCAAAAAGTGCCATCCAAACACACTAAAGTGCTAAACAGGTGAGGGGCATACATGACCTAGCCTATCTCCCGTTAAAAATGATGGATTCCATAGATTGCATGTCCGTTACAGGGGCCCTTGTAAACTAGGAACGGAAGACAACTAGCCAGGAGGAAATTTCATCTTAAGAAAAGAAAGGTGTCTGAATACTTGTTTCCCCTCACTGTATTTTGCAACACTCAGGTTTATGTCCATCTAAGTATGTTATCTTCCTGGGTTTTCAGAGTGGTTTCTTCTACAAACTATTTGTTAAAAGCTGATGATTTTTAATAATTTGCCTCAAAGTTTGTTTAAGTTACAGAAAGGTTGGAGTGCTGATGATTTCTGACATTACAACAATGGGACAAAATGTACGGACTCTGGAATTAATTCCAAACTAGTTCCATGACAGATATCTACCTGTGATATTGGTTCCTCAAAATAAAACATATTGGTCTTTAATCTGTTAAGCTATTTAAAACTGACATGAGAAATGTATGAATTATTATGAAATAACTGTTTGCTCTCCTACCTTGGAAGGTCACTTCTCTTGTCTTGACTGCCTGGATGCTGCACTTCCTCTGTCTTCGTCTCTGTTTGCTTGTGGCTCCTGAGGGCTGTGCATCTGTGTGCCGGTACCGTCATGTCATGAGCAGCACACGAAGGAATGGTTACTGCAATGGCATTGCGATGGCACTTTGGCACTGTTTGTGACTCAGGCTCATGACTAGGCCAGCTTGACAAATGAGCCACCCAGCTTGCCTGAACTAAATTGGACCTGTATTCTGCATTACTTGCAGGGACAATCAAAGTATCACGCTATGTGTACCATAAAAAATTAACATGTTTTAAATATGGGTAATATACAGTGACCAGCCACAACAATTAAACCACAGACAGGTGAAGTGAATAACACTGATTATCTTGGTACAATTGGAGTTTTAAGGGGTGAGATATATTAGCCAAAAAAGTGAACATTCATTTCTTGAAGGTGATGTGCTGGCAACAGGAAAAGTGGCCAATTATAGGGACCTGAGTGGTTTCTACAAAGGACCAAATTTTGATGACTGGATGTTTGTATTAGAATATTTCCAACACAGCAGGTCTTGCTGGGTGTTCTTTGTATCCGGTGGTTAATACCTACCGTCTGATTTGATCCTACAGATCCTACACTGTAGCACAAAAATGCTGGCAATGATTAGAAAGGTGCCAGAGACTGTGTATGAGGCTGTGTAGCAGCAGATCAATGTTGACCCCTGTCCACTGCCAAAAATGACAACAATGGGCACATGAGCATGAAAAACTGACAATTTTGCAATGAAGGAAGGAAGTCCGCAACACTTTTCATTGTGGATAGCAGGATGTATGTGTGTCACGTACCTATGACAGAGTGTGGTGCTCTGGGTCAGCATTCATATGACTTTGACTTGTACAATCTACCTAAACACCCATTCATGGCAATTTTCCTAACTAACTGCAGTCACCTCTTTCAGCAACATAATGCATCCTGCCACTCTACAATCACTGTTTTGGAGAACATGACAAAGGGGCTGATTTTGCCTACAATGTGACTACACATGTCTTGAGGAGTCCATGCCTAGGCTGATTTTGTCAGCACAAGGGAGACAAACCCAGTATTAGACAGATGGTTTTAAAGTCATGGCAGATCTGTGTATAATTTCTCACAGTATAGTGGGAGTTTTCATATTTTGAGCAGAGTTTGGTATTTCTAGAAATTATTCGGAAGCCATTTCTTATGACTGGAATGACTCCTGCACAGGCTCTGAAATTGAGGCAGTTGTAATCTAGTCTCTGAGGACCAGCAGAATAAGAAGAACATAAACCATCATTCCTGGTTTACTGTAAGTGATTTACTGCTCCACTGCACCTGCATCAGCCCACCAGTGAGGTCATTGCCGTCATATCCATTACGTTAGAGCCTCCGGTCTGCTGGCACTTTACTTTTCATTGTTTGATCTAGCACTCAGTAAAGGTTATTAGTCAACATGCAATTCTTCCTAGTCACGCCCTAATTTAAGCTTGCTGTGAAGGATCTGAATGAAAACATGTTTGTGTGAAGCTCACACTGAAGTGTTATGTTTGGTTTTTTTTTTTGTTTTGTTTTTTTTGTTTGTTTGTTTTTTTCCTTGAAGGTTACATTCCCAGAGAGTTAGACTGGAAATGTGTCAGGTTTGTAAATCTGATAGACCCTGTTGATTTGTAGATTTGATATTTTCTCTTGCCATAATCTTTCTACACTCCTGATGTATAGCAGGTGTCTTAGCATGTGTTCCCTATTTTGAGCAGCAATGTAAAATATAAAATATGGAGGGGGTGGTGGAAATGTGGGGACAAATGGGCGAGAAGCCATTAAAGCAGATTTTATTTATCCCAGGATGAATATGTGGGTTCACTATCAGTTCAAACTGCAGAGCCCTTAATGAATGGGCTCTAAGAAGAGCAGGGTATGACCGGTTACTTTTTTAAAAGCACTATCAGAGGCAACAGGAGCACTCTGATAATGTACTAAGGTGAGGCAAGGCAATTAAAATGTATTTATATAGCAACAGAAACATGAAAGTGTGTGTGTGTGTGTGTGTGTGTGTGTGTGTGTGTGTGTGGTTTTGTTAGACCTATGAGAAACCATTACAGTATTCTCGCATTACCATTTCCTGTGCCTCTCTCTGTCCTCTCACTGAAGTGGAGCCAGTAATTTAAAAGTAGGACTATAGCGATTCATTGATATTCACTTTATTAAAAAAATATCTCAATTATTGTATGAATAATTTTTGGATTTCAAAGACTGTGTAAGTGCTCTATTGTTCTGTATAATTTGGTTATATAATTTTATCTTATTAAAAATTAAAATAGCTATTGTCAAAACAATTTGATTACCCAGTTACTAATACAGTCGATAGTGACAGCCGTGGTTAAATGTAGCTGAGATGACATTGCAAAAATGATAAGGCTGAACTCCAATCAGACACGTGTTTTCTTTGTTTAGCACTAGGTGGAGATGTGGTTCAAACTGTTCTGGCCTCTGATCTTGAGAAAGTGTTATAGCATGGGAGAGGAAAGAGTATGTGTTTGGGGTGCAGTGACAGGAGCAGAGACAATGCAGACAGGATGCATTTACCATTTGTTCAGTCCTATTCAGATAGTGTGTGTGAGAGAGAGAGAGAGGGAGACCTTAATAGTATTATTTGCGCTACCTGATATATTTTAGACATTATTTTCTCCTGCTCTCCTGCTTTCCAAACACTGACGTCAACATGAATGAATGACCCTACTGGGGAAACTGGGTCAGACAGGTAAAAGAGGAATAGAGGTGTGTGTGTGCGTATGCATGAATGGGTTTGTGTAAAGGTGTAGGTGAGTTAATGGATGGCAGACGTCTTCTGAGGTAAATGTGTATCTGATCAATCTTCTGACTCATTCTGCTGTTCAGTGAGCTGAGGTGAGCAGGTGTGAGTTATAGTGCATCAGAATCGTTGGAAAGGCAAGGCTAAATAAAGGAGATGTTGCAAGTGAGATAAATTAACACCAATCAGGCTTATTTTAGGAGACACATTAGTTTGGATGTGTGTTACTGTGAAGTGCATCTTCTTCCTCCATTCAGCCTGATCTGTGATTAACTTATTCTCCCACATACATAATGTGACCTTTAAACAATACACAAAAACCTTAAAGTCAGACCAACACCTCAGTTGTGTCAGAATGTTTACAAAAAGACCTGAAAAACCACATGAACCAGTGTGAATGGAGAAGAAAAGACTAAGACGATGTAAAAGGTGGAGAGTATAGTGTGTAAATTTGTTATACATGAACACATCACAGCACAATGTGTGAAACTGTTCTCTGCATGTAATCCATTCACCAAGTGAAGCAGCGGGCAGCCAGGAACACAGCGCCTGGGGAGCAGTGTGTGGGGACGGTACCTTACTCAAGGGTACCTCAGAGGTGAGACAGATTCCAGAACATTGCTAATTGCATCACACATTCTAGAATAGTATAAACTGAGACACACATCCTGGAGTGCATGTCCTAGAGCAGTGTGAATTGAGATAGATTCTAGAACACTGTAAAGTGACACCCATTTTGGAAAACTGCAAACTCAGCTGTACATTCTAGAATGGTGTGAATTGAGAGAGATTCTAGAACACTGCGAGCTTAGACGCATGTTCTAGGAATGTGTGAATTGAGATGGTCCTTCTAGAACAGTGTGAATCTGAAAGAATGTTCTAATACATTGTTAAAGAATACTGTGCTCCACACTGGTTTAATGTTCTTTGAGATAGCCGTGTCATTTCACTTGGCAGGGTATGCTTTTTTTTAAACCCTTTTAAATCCCTTTTTAAAGTTTTTAGTGCTCTTTAAAACTGACAATGCTCACAATATGCATAGAAAAGCTTATTGTGGCACAGTTTGTCATAATAATGATATTGTATTTTTATCACCCACCTCTATGCCAAAATACAAAAACATGCACACACTGCCATCCTCGTTTTTAAAGAGGAACAATATTCCCAAAGCAGGTATGTGGGTCACTGTTTTGCTGGTGTCAGGCCTGCCTCTGGCTCTGAAACACACACAGACACACAGGCAGTGACCTGTTTCATTATACGTTTCCCTGTGCTGTTGCTTTAAAGCAGTTTATAGTGGAGAGACAAATAAAATGATGTCCTCTTCTATCTCTGCTGTGAACTGGACACAGCTAAATGGCTTGATTTAATTGTGAACAGCGGGAGCAGATTTCTAATCAATGTTTTAATTCCTCCTCCTTGAAGACAAGGGGTATAACTGAAAATAACAGATGGGATATGGCACACTCCATGACACATTAAATGTTTCTTTTCCACTTTTACCCAATTACTTCTCAAACAGCATTTGAAAGTTTTCATCAAAAGGTGAACATGGGGTTAATTGATTTAATTAATTTTCTTGTTGTCTTGCAGTTTTCTTCATTTTTTAAATCTTTGTCAGACAAATACTCTTTCCTATGCTGGAGAAAGGTCTCTACAGACTGTGAACTGTGAACCTGCCACTACCATGCTTTACCTCATATTTTATACTTGACATTTTTGCCTCTGTGTCAATTTGCGGACTAGATACAATGCCTTCCAGAATTATTGATACCCAAATTAAATATTATTGCAAAACACTGATGAGGAGTAATTTTGAGACAATTTTTACTTTGCTCATCAAATAATATGTAAATTATACAACATATAATATAATTTACAATATAATTTATCTAAAAAAATATATAAAATATATAAAGTCCATGTCGTGCACACCAGTCATGTGATGTGTACAGGGAACCAGAAGTGAAGCGCACCAAATGTTATATAAACAAGGAAGTGGCAGGTAGCCAGTGCTCAGTCATTGAGTCTTCAACCAGACCCATCTCAACTCCTGCTGGTACCGTGAGTACTCCAGTCTTCTCTTGCCTCACCTTCTTCTCTGTGTGTGAGTGAGAATGTGAATTTCCAGTGGGGATCTCTACTCTCAGTTGAGAACGCTCTCATGGCAACTGTGTGGTTTGCCAATTCTCTCGTGTACATCCACATTTGGGCTCATCCACTAAGCTACATTGGGCTAACAGTTCGGCCAGTTCGTGACAGAATGACCGAGCCCGCACTGTGAACCCAGCGGATTTCATCGTCTTATGTGATACCTTGACACGGCAGGCTGCTGAGATCGAGGGTCTGAAACAGGAGGTCACAGGTCTGCGGAAATCTCTCCAAGAGTCCTTTGTGACCCGCGGGAGTTAGACCAACTCCGTCAGAAGCTTGTGTCTCTTCATCAGGCCCACCAGGAGCTAGCCAACGAGTCAAGGGCTCCACAGGTGCCAACCCGGTCTTCCCTCACCCCTTCTCCAACCACCGAGCCCAAAATATCACTTCCTGACAAATGGAACAGAACGGACGCGAAGTGCGATGTATTCCTTACTAACCTGAATCTGGTTTTTGAGTTCCAGCCAAGGCGCTACATCATGGACATGAGCCGCATTGCACTTCCGTCCGGGAAATGGTCAGTCCCATTAAATAGGTTGAGGAACTCACCTGGGCCCACCATCATCTCATCCACCACACCAACCATTTCCCACCTCACCATTCAGACTCACATTCAATTGGGCCATTAAAATGTCATGACCACCGCTTTCATTGATTTTGGGCGCTGTGGAGCTTCATGGACCGAGCTTTTGCTACCGGTTGGGTGTGAGACTGAAGGCATTGTCCCAGCCGATCATCATCACCGCCATTGACGGTCGACCCTTGGCCACCAGCCCCATTACCCACCAGACCTCACCTCGATCCTTCATCATCAACAACCATAAGGAAAGCATTCAACTCCTCGCCACCTCCCTCACCTCTCCTCCCATCCTCCTCAGACACCCCTGGCTTATGATGCATGACCCTCTTATCTCTTGGACCAAGCACAAGATCCTTCAATGGGGGCGGACCTGTCAGGAGCCCTGGCTCTGGGAGATGGCTGGGACATGCTCTGGGGAGTCCAAGGCCCCCAACGTCGACATGGAGGCCATTCCCATCCCATACCGTGACCTGGCAGGGGTCCTCAGCAAACAACGAGCAGTCCAACTGCCACCTCTTTGACCCTATGATCTTCCCATCAACCTCCTGCCAAGCACGGCTATGGTGGAGTACATCACCAAGGGACTACACCACAGGCCCTCTCCTGTTGCCACGGGGTTCTTCTTTGTCAAGAAGAAAAACAGGGGCCTCCGACCCTGTGTTGATTATCGGGGGCTTACCAAGATCACCGTCAAGAACTGTCACCCTCTTCCACTCACGAATACTGCTCTGGACGCCCTCTCTGGTGCCTTCATCTTCAGCAAACTGGAACTCTGGAGTGCCTATAACCTCGTCCGTATCAGAGCGGGCGATGAGTGGAAGACGTCGTTCATCACCTCCACTGGCCACTATGAGACCATAGTTATGCCCTTCAGTGTATGCAACAGTCCCACCGTATTACAACAATTCATAAATGACGTTCTGCAGGATATGCTGGGCTGTTGGGCCTTTGCCTACCTTGACGACACCCTCATCTACTCTTGCTCCATCGAGGAACACACCCAGCATGTGGGAGCAGTGCTAAGGAGGCTGGCCAACTGTTATGTAAGTTGGAGAAATGCACTTTCCACCACATTCCTGGGGTTCATCATCTCTGATAAGGGTGTGGCCATGTATCCCCAGAAGCTGGATGCTGTGTGTAATTGATGCCTACCCAGGAGTCAATAACGGTGGTTCCTGGGATTTGCCAATTTCTATCACTGGGTTACCCGGGCCTTCAGTTCAGTTGTGGCACCTCTTACTGCCCTCACCAAACCTTCAAAATACTGCTTCGCCCTCAACCCAGAAGCCACTCAAACCTTCCACCACCTGTGTCGTCTCTTCACCACTGGTCCAATTCTCCTCCATCCGGATTGTGGAGCTGTTCGTTGTGGAGGTGGACACCACCGATGTGGACATAGGAGCCATCCTCTCCCAGTGAGGTCCCAACCAGAAACTGTACCCATGCAGTTTCTTCTCCAGAAAATTGAATTCCACCCAGAGGACCGTGAGTTATTGGCCATCAAGTGGGCACTGGAAGAATGGCGTCACTGGCTCCAGGGTGGCAGTGACCCATTTACAGTCTGGACGGACCTCCATAACCTCATCACCATCCAACAGACTAAGCAGCTCAACCCTCGTCAGGCACGGTGGTCATTGTTCTTTGAACAATTCCATTTCCACTTTTCATACCATCTGGGGTCAAAAAATATCAAGGCTGATGCCCTCTCTCAGCAGCACAAGACCGAGGCCCCCCGGACAGAACCCGTGCCTTCACACATTATCATCTCACCTCTCCGTTGGGAATTAGAAGATCTTGTCCACTCTGGCTGGTCACCCAGGCACCAAGAGGACCCTGTCCTTCAACAAGTCTTCTGGTGGCCCAGTATGGCCGAAGATGCCTGGGAGTTTGTTCAGGTGTGCACAGTGTGTGCCAGGCCAAAAATGCAAACCCACCCACTACCAGTGACCTTCAACCTCTCCCGGTCCCTTGTTGGCCCGGGTTACACATCGCGATGGGCTCCGTCACTGGCCTGCCAAAGTCGGACGGTAAGAACACCATCATGACCGTCGTCAACTGCTTCTCCAAGGCTTCCCAGGTTTGTGAAGTCGACACATTTGCCTTGTCGCATCTTCCATGCCACCGCGTCATTTGCGTTATTTTCCATTTTAATATTAAGACAATAACTGCTAAATGTAACAATATAGAACATTGACTCTTTTTTAAAAGAAACCTATTACAAAACAGTAATTGTATGGTGAACTGTATTTAAAATGAACTGTAATTAGAAAAAAATACATTTGTCCAGCATTTGCTTTTATGGGTTTATACAAAGCCTTACGAAAATGCTAATTCCAGAAGTCAGAGCAAGTGTCTGACCTCTCTGTGTTTCACCGACCATGTTGATTGTTAACCTCACCTCTGTGGACTGAAATCACACTCTGTCTTGGTACTAAAGTATGTTTTATTATGATGTGATCAAACAGGTTGCTAGTGCTTCTGCAATGAGAGGTGAGACAAATTTTGACAGTGCATGCAAAGTTTGTCACACTAAATTTTCAAACTGCACTAACATGATCCCCAAACTGTTCTAAACTGATCCACAGCATTGTGAGAGTCTCATCTCCATTTCTGGGAAGCATTTTGTTGCAGTCATTGCTGCTTAACGAGGCACAACCAGTTCTGTTTTTGGACTATCACTTTTTCACATTTGTAATATGAGTATTAGACATCTGAAACCATTTAGTATGACAAACATGCTAAAATGAAAGAAATTAGGAGGGGGCTACCTGTGTCACAACACTGAATTAATCTTTCCTTCACTACACTGACTGAAAAAAACTGACATACAATTGATACTTTACAATAAATATCAATTCTATAAAGACACATCCAGAGCTTTCAGAGGTATTTTTGTGCAATAGAAAAAAATGGACTGACTCAGTTTACATATGTTACTTTGATGGTCATTTTGCTAGTTACTGCCCTTTGGTTCCCCAGCAAATCCAGTTAATCAGAATGTTCCAGATTACTGGCCTGTCTGTTGCTGATATCCCTGTTTGCCCTGTTGTGTCTTGCTAGTGTTTCACCCTGACTGTGGAAAAAGCAGCGCTGTGGGAGTATTTTCACTGAGAGGATTTACTGTTAGCCTTCCTTTTAAAGTGCCAACTCATTTCTTTCCAACATGGGTTACACGCGCTCCATGCTGAATTCTGATTAGTCTGTGTGCGTGTATGTGTGTGTGTATGTATGTGTGTGTGTGTGTGTGTGTGTGTGTGTTTTCCAGATCAGGCTCCTTAACAAAGAGCATGATAAATGTACACAGTTCTCCATTTAATTGGGTGCAGTCTTTACCACTAACATTTAAACCTCATCTTGGGGTTTTGAATTGATTTTCATTTGGTTCTAAGGCTGATTTTTTCTCATCAAATGAAAGTAAGCTCTATCCAGTTCATTATTTGCCTGCAGTGAGCTGCAGGGGTGAGGAAGAAGGTAAATTTTTAGTTCTTTACCATTATTCCTTTTTCACAGTCAGGTGACTAATGTTTATGACCGGAGATAAACTGCAAAGAAAAAGGACATCAGGACCTACCCTTCAATGTTGTTTTGCATGCATCTAGTCAGCTGATGACCTTACAGTAGGAGGTATACCCCACTGTTTTTCACATCTCTGTCTGTTGAATCTGCACCACATTATTATTAGGGACAATGATTTTGATGTGTTTCCTTGGACCTTTCAAAAGAACAGAAAATTTGTAGACACGGCGCTCCCTTATAATAGAAGTCAGTGGGCAGGTTCAAATGTGTGTTTTGAGCCAGGGTTTTTTTCTGCTCTTTTGTAGAATTCGAAAGTTATTGGCAGTGTTCTAACTGCAATTTTTGAACTGAAAAGTAGTAAGCATTATTTAACTAACATGAACATCTCCAATATGCCAAAGATACAGTGGGGGAAATAATTATTTGATCCCCTGCTGAATTTATAAGTTCGCTGACTTACAAAAATATCTACCAAAAATCAAGAAAAAACATGTTACATAAAAATAATACATTTATTTGCATTTTACTGAGTGAAATAAGTATTTGATCCCCTTTCAAAACATGACTTAGTACTGGGTGGAGGAACACTTGTTGGCAAGCACAGCAGTAAGTAGTCGGTCACCAGGTTCACACACATCTCAGGAGGGATTCTGGCCCACTCCTCTTTACAGAAACTCTCTAGATCCTTTAGGTTTCTTGGCTGCTGTTTGGTAACTCGAAGCTTCAGCTCCTTCACAGATTTTCTATAGGACTGAGGTCTGGAGACTGGCTCGGCCACTCCAGGACATTAATGTGTTTCTTCTTTAGCCACTCCTTTGCTACCTTGGCCGTATGTTTTGGGTCACTGTCATGCTGGAAGACCCACAACCCATCTTCAGTGTTCTGGCAGAGGGAAGGAGGTTCTTGTCCAAGATTTTACAGTACATGGCCCCATCAGTTGGCCCCTCAATGTGGTGAAGTCATCCTGTACCCTTAGAAGAAAATCATCCCAGAGCGTAATGTTTCCACCACCATGCTTGGGAAGGTGTTCTTCAGGTCATACTCAGCATTTCTCTTCCTCCTAACATGGCGGGTCGAGTTGAGGCCAAAGAGCTGGGTTTTAGTCTCATCTGACCACAGCACTTTCTCCCAAGCCTTCTCTGAATCATTTAGATGTTCACTGGTAAACTTAAGA
>JBBPCX010000023.1:12231300-12258283 GCA_037974365.1 Hydrocynus forskahlii | reverse complement strand
TGGCACTATTTTTCCATTTGATATTACAAGTATTAAATCAGTTTGGGCCAGAACATTTCCACTTTTTCCTCATAGTGGGATGTCTGCTGTACAGTGGGAAGTTGATATTTGCCTGGCCCAAAGTGGTTAAGATATTATTTGATATTAATTGATATTAATTTGAACAATTTCAACATAGTATATTTCAATCGAATTGAAAATGTATTTAATCAACCCGGGTCAGGACAATTACTCTATATAGTTTCTATATAGTTTGATATCTGGTGTATAATATAAAGTTCATATTTGCCTGGCCCAAAGTGGTTAAAACCTTCAAAATGATCTGGGATACCTTGCTTCTTATTCAAATGAATGTGCACAAAGCAGTGGAATACCCGCTGTGCGCTGGGACTTAAGCATTTAATAAATGTTCAATCTTAACTAAAGCTTTATAAGAATGAGTTGAACAAAGAAACATAGACCATCCTACACAGTACTTCATGGTTAAAATGTTTTATTACATTTACAAGACGTGAGGATTGTATATTGCGCAGCTTACACCCCCGTGAAAACTCCTCAAAATAATGCGGCAAATAAGGAGTTAACTGCAGCCTCGGATTCACACGCCGCCAGACGATTCAGAAGCTGCAAATAAGTAGCCAACTTCAGCCTCGTATTACAGTTTCTTGACTGACACAGAATTTGAAAACAAGTTCTTGTGTGCAAGTGAACACAGAATGTGCATCCCAGAATGTGCTCCAATCGAGAGCAAAGTCTTTCTAAAAGATGATTAGCCAGTTGTTCCTAGAAGACAAAAAAAAAGGAAAATGACAAATAGAAAAGCAAATCCATGATAAGATCTGGTGTTTGGAAAGTGCAATTTATAATAATTACTTCAGATACATGAACAGTTCAAAATCTGATGCCTATAAAAAATTATTGCAGGGCTCGTTTCCGTTCTGGCTGGTAGCTGCGTGGAATGTGGCGTGGAATGTTTTTTAAAGGTAATGCATTAAGCTGAGTTTAAAATGAAATTAGTGTTTTGGGAGCATATTTGGGGGTATATGTAGCATTTACACTACAAAAATAGGCATTTTTATGTATATGTAATGATGTATATTTAATCTTGATTAAGTTTATTTCAGTGGAAATGTGGTTCTTCACTTTTCACAAGTGCTCTTGGAACGTAACCTCAGCGAAAAGAGAAGAACTGTGAATTTGTGATGTGGTACAAAAATGCCTACAAATTTTGTACCACTATTTTTTGTGTTTCTTCACTATTCGAGGGTGTTCTTAGAACATAACCCCCGTGAATGTCGGAGGTTTACTGTATACAGATGTGGTTTCATAAGCCACATTTTCATTGAAATAAACTTCATCAAGATTACATATACATCAACATAACTGAAAAAAAAAAACATAGCTCAACTCAGGGACCTCTGAAACAGTCAAATATTGACTCATGCAGTGTCGACCTACTGGCTTCTATTATAAGTACAGTTTATAAAGTAAAGTTTACATATCCTGGCAGAACTTATGATTTCTTAACCATTTTTCAGAGAATATGAATGATAACACAAAAACTTTTCTTTCACTCATGGTTAGTGGTTGGCTGGAGCCATTTATTGTCAAACAACTTTGTATATTCTTTTTAAATCATAATCACAACACAAAGTACCCAAATGACCCTGATCAAATGTTTACATACCTTGATGATTTGGCCTGATAACATGCACACAACTTGACACAAACAGGTTTAAATGCCTAGTAAAGGTAACCATCTTCACCTGTGATCTGTTTGCTTGTAATTAGTGGATGTGTATAAAAGGTCATTGAGTTTCTGGACTCCTGACAGACCCTTGCATCTTTCATCCAGTGCTGCACTGACGTTTTTTTCGGGTTCCAAGTCATGGGGAAAGCAAAAGAATTGTCAAAGGATCTGCAGGAAAAGTTAGTTGAACTCTATAAAACAAGAAAGTGATGTATGAAAATATCAAATGAATTGAGAATTCCAATCAGCAGTGTTCAAACTCTAATTACGAACTCTAATTAGGGGTTCTGTTGAAACCAATCCAGAATCAGGTAGACCAACTAAAATTTCAACCACAACTGCCAGTAAAATTGTTTGGGATGCAAAGAAAAACCCACAAATAACTTCAGGTGAAATACAGGACTCTCTGAAAACATGTGGTGTGGCTGTTTTAAGATGTACAATAAGGAGGCACTTGAAGAAAGATGGGCTGCATGGTCGAGCTGCCAGAAGAAAGCTATTATTACGCAAATGCCACAATGTATCCCACTTACAAAATTCCAGACAGCACAGAG
Organism: Hydrocynus forskahlii; assembly: GCA_037974365.1. Lineage (NCBI taxonomy): Eukaryota > Metazoa > Chordata > Actinopteri > Characiformes > Alestidae > Hydrocynus > Hydrocynus forskahlii. The sequence goes on along the minus strand of JBBPCX010000023.1, from coordinate 12,255,979 downwards.
ACAAGCCTCAAACCTTCTGGCACAAAGTCATTTGGAGTTATGAGACTAAAATTGAACTTTTTGGCCACAACTACATTTGGAGAGGAGTCAACAAGGCCTATGATGAAAGGTACACCATTCCAACTGTGAAACATGGTGGTGGATCGCTGATGTTTTGGGGATTTGTGAGCTACAAAGGCTCAGGAAATTTGGTCTGAATTGATGGCAAGAAGAATGCAGTAAGTTATCAAAAAGTACTGGAGGAAAATTAGCACTCATCAGCCTGGAAGCTGCGCATGGGACGTACTTGGACATTCCAACATGAAAATTATCCAAAAAAGGCCAAGTCGACCTGTCATTGGCTACAGCAAAATAAAGTGAAGGTTCTGGAGCGGCCAGCTCAGTCTCCTGACCTCAGTATCATTGAGCCACTCTGGGGAGACCTCAGATGTGCAGTTCATGCAAGACAGCCCAAGAATGTACAGGAACTAGAGTGGAGGCTTTTTGCTAGGAAGAATGGGCAGCTTCAATGTCTGAGAAGATAAAGAGCCTCATCCACAACTTCCACAAAAGACTTTAAGATGTCACTGATGTCAAAGGGGGCAATACACGGTATTAAGAACTGGGGCATGTAAACTTTTGATCAGGGTCATTTGGGTAGTTTGTGTTGTGATTATGATCTACAAAGAGTAAACACAGCTGTTTGACAATAAATGGCTTCAGCCAACCTCTAAACATGAGTGAAAGAAAGGTTTTTATGCTGTCATTCATATTCTCTAAAAATAAATAATCAAAAGAAATCATAAACTCTGCCAGGGTATGTAAACTTCTGAGCACAACTGTATACCTTGAAAGGATGAATTTTTTGTTCTTTTGGAAGCACAGAAAAAGCATCTAATTTACTGCCATGGTGACCAAGTGCTAGATGAAAAATCTTCTTCCTTGCCATTGCTCCTAAGACTGTAGTTCTACAAATTTCATGTGATTATTTCACTGCAGCCAGTTCAGCCAGTTTCTGTAGAAAATAGGGCTTCAGTCTGAAACTGCCTCCAGCTCACTCCTCACTGCTGTAAGAATGTAAACTCCTCATTAGTGAACACGGTCAGAAAATTTCTGGTTGTTACCTGGGCAGTATGACCTGCTGGGTAAAAGGTGTGAAGGTTCTAAGGTTCTAATGTGGGTTGAGTCAAACTTTTTCTAATCCTATCACATTTTAATTGGCTGCTTTTTATTCATTGTAGCATTGCTTAGCTTTATGGTTTGGTTTCTATGGCAATATTTCAGCTGACTCCTCATACATTTGTTAAAAGTTTGAGTGGATGCTTAATTAAGCAACGATTTAAATGGATTGATGTCGTTGGATTTTATTGACTATCAATTCATTGACGTTTGTTATTACGTGATTCAGGGACTACTGTGGGGCTGTCATTTGTTATGTTAAATTACACTGACAGTATTTTTATGCAGTAATTATCCCAGAAACCCATCCTGCTATGATGCTGTGTCTGGTTATAGCTTCGGGCCTGGCATCCTGATTTTTTTCCTTTGCATTGTACGCATTTGTGACTTTGAAATGGTTTTCACACTGCAAGGGCCTGTATATGGGTCCACACTTCAGTCCTTAACTTCCCTAACTGCATAATATATAGTAGTTCAGTTGATTTACTAAATAATTTAAGGTAGCTGTAAAATACTTTAGATTTATAGCTGAATAAAAGCCTTTTATTTAAGGAGTTAGTGCTCCCTAGGAGAGATATTTGCAACCAATCAAAATAGAATTTATCTAGAGTTTGTAGATGCATGGCTTTTGTATTTTTAATGTTGGCAAAAATAATCTCTATTTAAATATTTTTGAAAGAGGGTGGACACACCTGCCAAATATTATTAAAAGATCTATAGTTATTAGAGAGACCACTGGTCCCATTTTATGTGTGTGTGTTGAATTGATGTGAGCAGAAAATGATTCTGATTTAACCATATAACAAATTTATCCTAAAATAGCTTCTTGTATCGGCCAATACTCACAATCAGTTTTTTCCAAAATGGAAAAAAGAGTTATTGTGTCACCTGTAATAGCAATAATATGATTATATCTACAGGAAACAAATTGTATAGCTCTTCCAGACAGTTAGTACAGTATAATCTAGGACATTACAAAAGTCCAAAAATTATACACCGTGAAGTGAATTAAAGCGAAGTGAATAAAATTGGTTATCTGGTTACTGTGGCACCTGTCAAGGAGTGGGATATTTCATCGCAGCAATTGAACAGTCAGTTCTTGAAGGTGATGTGTTAGAAGCAAGCATAATGACCCATGCTGAGGCAAAAATTGTGATGGCTCTATGGCTCGGTTAGAGCATTTCCGAAATGTCAGTTCTTGTGGAGTGTTCCCAGTGTACAGTGGTTAGTACCTACACAAGGGGTACAAAAAAAAACCTGTGAAGCGGTTACAGGGTAATGAGCACCCAAGGCTCATTGATACACGTGGGGAGTGAAGACTAGCCTGAATCGTCTGAAAACGATGAGTTGCTGTACCACAAATTTCTGAAAAAGCTAATGCTGACTATTATGGAAAGATGTCAGAACACACAGTGCATCACAACTTGCTTTGCTGGGAAAATTGTGTAGGTGACCACCCACAGTGGATATAGAATAGAATCACCACCTTCAAAATATTTACATTTTGTTGCTTTGAAGCCTGAAATGAAGATACACACACACACAAAACAAATTTCCAGCTATATTTAACCAATGCAATTTATAAGATCCAAGTGAAAACAGATTTTAAAAAAACAGACAAAAAAAAACCAGAATCACTGATATGGATAAAATACACCCCCTTATAAAAAATACTTGTATGGTATAACTAATCATTTTCTTCACAACATACCAAGCTAATTGGCTTCAAAATGTGCTTGGTTGTAATTGTTTTGATTAGCTTGGCATAGAAACAGCTACTCCTGGACCATGCCAGTGCTTGGTAGAGTAACTGAAAGCATACAATTAACTCTGGGTGGCAAGGCACTGTCAGGGATAAAGTGGACAGACAAAAGTCAGGTGATGGATTAAAAAAATCTAAGACTTTATCAATCCCTAGGAGGGCAGTAAAGTATATAATTAAGAAGCGGAAAGTACTAGTAGAACTTTCCCAAGATGGATGAAGGATTGAGGAGTAAACTGGTCAAAGAGGCTACCAAGAGTCCTATGGCAACTTCGGAGCAGTTACAGGAATTTTTGATGAAAAGTGGTCATTAAGTTAATGTGACAGCAAAGCCAAAAGATCACCAATGAATCAAAGAACACCATACCTACAGAAAAGCATGGTGGTGGCAGTATCCTGTTGTGTGGGTATTTCTCTGCAGGAGAAACTGGGACACAGGATTGAAGGAAAAATGGATGGGGCAAAACATCGTCAGATACTTCAGGAAAACTTGACGCCCTGTCCAAGGAAGTTGTCAATGGCAAGAAGTTTTATCTTTTAACATGACAATGACCCAAAGCATACAGCAAAACTGACCACACGGTCGCTGAAAGAGAAAAAGGAGAAGGTTCTTGAATAATATTGAAAAACTGTGGAGTCCACCAACAGTCACCATCCAATTTGACAGGGCAGTTTGAACGAAATTTGAGCAGTTCTGTTAAGGAGAGTTCGCAAATATTGCACAGTCTAATTGTGTGAAGCTGATAGAGAAATATCCCGACAGACTCAAGGCGGTAATTAAAGCAAAAGGGGGTTGCACAGTGTATTGACACATGGGGCGATCCTTTATCGCTTTCAGTGATTCTGGTTTTTATTTTTTATTTTTCTGTTTTATCATATCTTTTATGTCGAAGTTATAAATTGTGCAGATTTTTTTCAGGTCTCCATTTCAGGCTGCAACAATATGTGGATATTTTGATGGAAGCAATTAATTTCTATATCCGCTGTACATAAAAGGTTACACATAAATGACATGTTAATCCAATTGTATTCTAACTGGACCCAGTAAGAAACATATCAAGGGTGTAAAGAAACATCTTATGTGTTTTCATATATTTTAATATAGGTTTTGATTTAAATCTAGATTAATCTAGATTAAAACCAGATTTAAAAAAGAAAACCCTTGATTTCATAGCATTACTGTGCCTTGGGGTTACTTTAATTTCATTTTCCCTGGTGCAGTCTGTGATAGTGCCTTGAGAGAGAGTTGAGCAAGAGAAAGCTGTAGAGGACCAAGACTGAGAGATGGGCCAGCAAGAGACCTAAGAGAGGAAGAAAGCGTAAGAACATGCTGGCCTTTGGCTCAGAGGTGACTGCTGTGAACAGGTGTAATGTAATTACTGTGGGCTTTGTCTTCTCTTTCTGTCCCCCTGACTGCTCTCATGCTGCTGGCAGGGAATTTAGTCACCATAGACACTCAACCTAGTGTGGCTGCTTCAGGCTGCTGGGGAACAAAGCGCAAATCAACTGCACTCAAGAAATTTACCAGTTTGTCTATGAGGAAAAACACCTTGCTCCCCTGCAACTACATGTGTGACCTTGGAGACTGACATGGAACAATTTGAAGGACCCTAACCTACCTTTTTCTTTGATTCTGTTCTATTCCTTGAAGTCTGCTTACGATGTCCGCATGATTTAATGTTTTATTTTTAATGGCTCAATTTTACATGCCCAAATTAACTCTTTTTGTTTTAACACTTGCAAAAATTTCTTGTATTCAAAAGGCAGTACAGGCTGAAATGTACAGAACAAACCCATTGAGTTCAGACTGACTTCCTCGGGGACATTACCTTTGGTGGGCTGCATAATTATTGATAAGGATGGCTGCCAAATTATTGATTAATGTCTCATTAATCAGCTCAATCTCACAATGAAAATAATTCTTGGAAAACAAAAATATATATTAACAAAGTTGCATGTGTCATAATTATTGGCACCGCTAACTAAAGCATGTTCGTATTTGTATTTGGAGTCCACCCAAATGTTCATTAACCCTTGAGTGGATATCCATGACTTCCTGTTTCTCTAGTAATGATAGTAGAAGCTTGGACTCTAAAAGTCTTCAAAAATGTTATTAAATATTAATAACATCATACATTGCATCATACATTGCATCACCTGAAAAGTTACTATTTTGGAGACACAAGGTTTTGTTCCAACAGTAAAAATATGCAAATGTATCCATGGGTGTGACATTACAAGAAATGCAAGACCAAGGAACAACTGCAAAAGCTTGTTTCTGTATAATTGACTGTTTGGATATTTTTGACCCATGATCATCCCTGGTTCTAGCTGCTTGACTTATATTCTAATAGTGTTACTAGTGCTGTTATTATTAGGGTTGTTGCTCTTAGAGTCTTGACACAGCAGTCAGCCTAGTGCCCCATGGCACATTCCCTACCTGCCTCTCTCTTCCCCTCCTCCCCAGCCCTCCAGTCTGAATGGAATAGTGTCAGACCGTCTGGCTAAACAGAGCTCAATAATTCATCTGTCAGCATCTGGGAAAGCAGCCAGACTTTCATAAAGTCCCAGTGTACCGCTCACAGACCTGCCTGCAAAGTCACATTTAAACGAATGTGCTCTGTCCTCCGTCACTGCACAGACAGAGCAATGTAAAATTAGTGCAGATGAGGCTCCAATTGGCATGATATTGGTTAGAAAAGAGCAAGGGTGGTGAATAGAGACACAAGCTTAAGGTCTGACTTTGTATTCCTGACAAACCGTTTGAAAGGTCTTTCTCAGTGAACACTGACTGAAAGATGCAGTGTGCATTGCAACAGAACAGTGAAGAAATGTTCGGGATGAAAGATGCAAGGGCCTGACAGTTTGGCTTTTACAGCTGTCCACAGGAACAGGACATTTAAATGTTGCATTAATTACAATGAATTAATTATATTAATTAATTATAATGTTTAAATAAGAGGTTAAAAAAGGTCTTATATGCATGTTTATACATTGTAGTCTGTGTATTACAGGGATATTGTACACTGCACAGAAACTTCTAAATACTGCATTTCTTTCTCTCTCTCTCTGTCTGTCTCTTGCTCTCTCTGTCTCTCTTTCTGTCTCTCTCTCTCTCAGTTTTTGTCTTTTACTCTCTTACTCTAGCATTTTCTTTTTCTCACACCCTTTGTCTTTCTATCTTCCACACTCAGTCTGATTTCCCTGTCTCACACTCTTTTTCCCTGTCTTTCTGTCTCACTCTGTTTTCTTTTTCTTTCTTTTGTTCTCTCTTTGTCACTCATTCTGTATTTCTCTCACTCCACTGTATTTTGACTTTCTCTCACTCTACTCTCTCTCTCTCTCTTGCTGTACTATTCCTTCCTTTTTATCATTGCCCCCCTCTCATCTTCATCTCGGCCCTCTCCTCTCTTGCCCCGCCCAGCTGTTCACTCCCATTTTCCTTTCACAAGAATCAGGTCACGCAGCTGCAGCCAACAGCGGGTGAACGAGGGGAAAGCAATAAGCAGCACCAGCAGCACCTGCTATACATCACTCGTTGAGATGACATCATTGTTGTGAGAGACAAGCAGCACACATTCTACACACAAACACACACACACACACACACCAGTGTGTCGCCCATATACATATGTCATCACGACTAGCTTTACTGCAGGCAGACTGAAGGTGAGGCAAGGTGGCCATAGGCATGAGTGTCACGTACAGGCCCAGGGCTCCCCCTCTCCGGCAGGCTAATTGAATAGACCAGCGTGTAATGACTTTAACGCTGGCCGCACTGGGACAGAAGAAAGTAATGATATTGGTGAAGTCATTCAGGGTCGATGTCATTGGGTTTATTCAGAAAATGTTACTAAACTCCTCAAGTCACTGTGTTCACTAATGGAGTCTTCCTCCTGCATGACACCTTAAATGATGTTACCACACAGGCCCACTAGCTGTTCAAAAGTGTCCAGACGCCACTTTTTAACTGGCCTATCCATGTTCTGCCCCAAAATGCATAGCTGTTGACTTCAAAAAGTGTACAAAGCTCATTAAACCTAATGAAAGGTAACTGACCACTTCATTTAGCTTATTACCTAACAGTTGCTACAATGCACTTGTGGACAGAGCATGGAAAATTCAACTCAGCTGCTTTAAGGCACACCCAGTGATCACATAGGTGTTAATGTACCTTCATGTTGCTGTGAATCTGCATAGCAAATCACTGCCTTTAAAACATTACAGTAGTAATGTTCCAACATCTAGTGCAAATAATACAGATTGTAACTAAAGCAAATGTGGAACAATCATACAGTGAATACCCCTGTTTTAAGAACGAATCAAATTCCTGAACATTTAGGGCCAGTTTCCCAGACAGAGACTGAGCCTAGTCACAGTATAGGTAAGGTTAATGAGAATTTCCTTGCATACTTGTGAAGTTCTGTGTAGTAAAGCATATGTAGGTGTAAATGTGCTAATGTGTGAAAAAGATGTTGACATGGAGATCAGCTGAATACAATGGTCTCTATGGCCGTGGGTTAGATGAGCAGCTAACTCACCCTCCGTTAGAGTGGCTGACATAGGTGTGTGATTGAAGTGTTGTGCAGCAATAAGCTGTAGAATGGCCCTTATATTAATCCTGGGGTCATTTCAGCATGCTACGCTGGGAGAGAGAATAGCTGTGTTTGTTTCTGTCTGTCTGGGCCAGCCTGATGAAGCACAGTAGATGTGAGAGATTGCCCTTTGCTGCAGGAGCTGTGGAGATGGGCTGCATTCAGAGTGCTCCGGTGTGCCCTGCTCTCTGCTCACACATGTACTAAGCTAAAGGGCACTCTGCAGTGACGTGAGGAGAGGGCAAGTGTGACCTGCAGTGTCCTGGTCTCACTATGCCCTTTAGCGTGTTTAACCTGCCCTATAAAGCTTTCATATAAGGCACTGATAGTAGTCATGTCATCACTGACATAATCAAACTTTCTGACTCCCGTATCGTAACTTTGCAGGAGAAAGGAAAATACATGATTACATTTATTGTACATTCAGTTGTTTTGTAAATTCATTATTTTGGACCATTTCTACTGATTATTCGTCTTCATTCAATATAAAAGGCAACTGTTGCAAAGGGTGGGTGCATACAGGGAAATATTTGGGGATGAAGTGAATTACTGTATGTAATACTTTATAAGGAGCTTGACTGTATTCATTGTTATTTACTAGCACAGCTGACAGTTTCACATTGTGTATTGGTAAATACATAAACAAACAAACAAAAAAACCAATCAAATCCTTAAAATAAGCCAAACTATACAAAACAGAGAACAATTCTTTGCTTTTAATGAACTTAAATGTAAAAAAGATTTTATTCCAAGTCATTTTAATCTTGTCATGATATCTTCACACAATAAAAAGGACTTTCCAAGAACATTATCACTAAAAGAATAGATACAAACATAAATACAGGATGGTAACTGTAAATCCTGGGCTTTCTTAAGAAATGGTTTTGAAATGGTCAACATGTTCAAAAACTTCAAATTGCAATGCATTGTTTACTTATGTTGGTGTTTCAACAAATAATTGCTTTCTGCTCACACAAATGGCTTTGCATATAACCTTCTCAGATGTCTAAAACTTCTGCACAACACCATTCTGCAATCAACCAACAAATGCAGTCACCTGCAGTACTGAAATTAAGATCTATAGGAATAAAGAAAGTCTTTATGAAAAAAGTCTTTCTATCCATGTTAAATGAGTTTTTTGTTAGTGCGGATGTGGAACAAGCTGCTTAATAAAGAAGGGGGTGGTTGCTCTGAGGGTTGGTGTGTGTATGGCTCATAAGAAGAAGGGCATCTGTGCAAGGCCTGCAGCCTGAGTATCTGGTTAATCATGTGCACATTTCAGGTCTTCAAATGAACGATCCTTGCAATCTGCTTGGAGGCCTTTTTTTTTTTGCAGCTTTGTCAGAAAAGTTAGTTTTATGATGAATCTAACCGGTCTACATTTCATTTCATGTAAGAGAACCCACACAGACCCACAACACCCTTGCCACACACACACACACACACGTACATATATATATATATATATATATGTATGTATGTGTGTGTGTGTGTGTGTGTGTGTGTTTGTGTGTGTTTGTGTGTGTGGAGGGGGTGTTGGTGGGTGCCCTCTTACATGAAATGTATACCGTAATGCTATGGCTAGATGGTATGGCTAGAAGAGCTGCTGTAGCACAAATTTCAGAAAAGCTAATTCCCAACAATGATAGAAAGACACTGCATAGCTGCAAACCAGTCAGAGTGCTGACTCTTTTAGGTTCCTGCAATTGGCATGTGAACAACCAGGACCATGGAGCAATGGAACATTGTGACCTGGTCTGATTAATAATATTTCCTTTAAAATCATGTGAAAGACAGGGGAAGAGATGCTACCAGGATACTCTAAGGGAATAAGTCAAGCCAGCAGAGACATTGTGATGCTCTGGGCAATGTTCTGCTGGGAAAACTCAAAACATTCTTGTGCCATTTTTTCTGCAAGTAAGCACATGCACACTGACCTGGCCATCCACATGATATCATTTGTCAGACCAGATCACCTTCTTTATTTCTTGTAATCTGTTGTTCAGGGAAAATCCTACAAACATTTCCTGTTTTGGGATGATCCAACCCAGTGATTTGGCACTTGTCAAAGTTGTGCAGGTCTTTATGCCAGCCCATTTGTCCCATGTCCAAACATGAACTATGAGAACCAAGTTCTGGACCTTGACATGCACAGTTGTAGATAGTCAATGTTATTTGCTTCATCTGTGAGTGGTTATAAGGGCTTGGCATGATGTATATTGTGTAGCCCAAATCTGAAGAAGTATGATTAGATCTTCAGTCTATTTTTTAAAGAGAGTAAGGAAGGGATGGACAGGGGTAGAGCTGTCTTAGCAATGCATATATACATGACTCCAGAGGGCTTGATGTTGAACGAACTGCTAGTTAATAGTGTAAATCACAGCTCCTGCCACATTATCCATGGCCAGACATTCTGACAATATGAATTACATCCTACATTTGTTTTGCCTTCATCACCCTAATTGCCAGTTATTTCACTGTTCAGATGAAACCTCTGATTACCTGTGACAGGGTCCTGTCTTTCAGTGATCACTAATCAGTAATATTTAACAGCACTCTCACTGCATGTACAATCACTGGGTTAGATAACTGTCAGTTTGTGCACGTTCTTCAGCAAAGTTTACAGTCCCATAACCTCTTAGATATTGCATTTCCTGCTGTGTATCCCCTCCAGCTCTACACACATGCATGTACACAAACATTACCATGGCAAAAGTTTAGCATTGTAGAATCATCAACGTGATCAAACACGTTATGCATGCACACACGTTGTGAATACCAAATTACTTGGCCACAGTTTGGGCAAAGGGTGTGCTCAACATGACATGCATAAATTCTCAGCGGTTGTATTGGAGGGCATTGATCTTAATCTTTTTCTGCACACAATCTGCATCTTAGTTAGGCTTTCATGCTGGTTTGCAGCAACAGGCTTTAAAATCTCAGCCGTGCATTCCAAACATTTGGCTTTTGAACAAATTTCACATTTTCTAAGACTGTTTTAATCATTGAAAGGTTTTCTTAAATAATGCATGCCATTGTTTTATACTAATATAAGCTACTGGGAGTAAATATCACACACTCAAGACAGTATTGACATTGTACAATGATAAATTGTTCTGATATTAGAGAAATATATATTTACAGAATCTTTGATACTGCTTTACTCAACAGCAATGATGTGGAATTTAATGTCCTTCTTATTGGTCTCTGTGACAAATATTATTGGTCTCTTTGACAAATTCCACACCAAATTACAAATTATGTAAAACTTAGCTGCCTGGAGGGAGGGGGTTCTCTCTCACAAAATGCTCCTCTCGCATTGCATTCATTTCTGTAAGCAGTTGCAGTTATTACCCACAAAGCCATCCGTGAGCTTGCACCTCAGTGCACTGCTGAACTTTTTCATCCTGACACGTCTTTGTACTTCTGTCACTTCAGTCTCAGCCAAAATTCAAACCCACCTTTTTACTCTCCATAATTGTTCTCTCTAAGTTCTCACACTGATGTGTCTAATGTTTCTCTCCACTGTGTTCTGAGTCATGCTCTGTTTGCCTTTGTAATTCTTCTGTTGTTATCTGTCCCTCATCCTGTTAATTTCTTTGCTGTTTGTGTTGTTTTTGCTGTACTTTTTATTCTGGTTTTGTATTGCATCCTGGATTAAAATGTGCTAAATTAATAAAACTTACCCCAGTTTGAGAATAGTGGTTCTGCAGACATGTTATCTAGCAAAGATGGAGTATGTCAGGTCATGATCCTGTCATGATTGTGGGGCACTGGTGTGTAGACCAGTTCTGTGTGTGGTAGAGTGATAGGAGAAGGTGCTTGGCTGACCCTGTTGGGATGTTTTGTGTGGTTGGTTGATGAGCTTGGCAGAACAACAGCAAGCAAGCAATGAGAATAGCATTGCCTACCTGGAGCAATCAGCCAAGCTGGTGTGTTTGTGCACATGCGTGTATGTGTGTGTGTCTGTGTGTCCTTTCTTGGCTAAAGCTTCTGCAGTGCATCAGAACAATATGACAGACAGAAGGAGAATTCTCTGTTAGAGAAACAGCACTAATGTACTAGAAGACCACACTTGTCTCACCTTATTATTTCCTTCCCAAATAATTATACTCTTACAAACAGTGTTACAAAAAATGGGTTATTTGGAGTAATGCCATACAATAACCACATCCCTGAAGAACCTTACAACAGATGACCAGTCACCACATCTTTTCATACTGCAGCTAATGTGACATCATTGCACAGCTCATTGGAGGAGAATACTAACTACCAGTTCATGAGTGATGAAGGGGAGAGAGGACCATTCTACCCACCCAGAGAGAGTAAAGCCAATTGTGTTCTCTCGGACTCCTGGCCACAGATGGCTGTGACACCAGCAGGGATTGAATTTCTGTCCTCCCAATGATAATGCCGATGCTAAACAGTTGTACCACCAGGGATATGACATTTGCTGGTGCTTTTAAATAATGTTTAATAACATTTAACTATGGTTCCATAAGAAAATGTTCTTCTATTTTATTCTATGGAATCAATTTGAAGAACCCTTTATTTGAACCTTTATTTTTAGCATTATACCCAATTCCAGCATATCACTCACCCCTTATATCATAAACAGAACAATATATTTTTCTGTTTTTTCTCAATGGTGAAAAATAAAAGAAATGCCCATTCACTAGTGTCAAATGTATGCATAAATTATTCTCAGTCACACTCTTGCTGATTAAACCTCATTTTTCCTTTTTTCCTCATTCATACTCATTCAGATAAAATAGCGTACAATTAATTTACATAATTTGCCTATTTAAATTCACTCACAACATAAGGCTCGTCTGTCTGCTCAGGCCGTTTTCTCAGAACAGACTGAGCCCAGTCCTCAACTACAGAAGATTCATGGATTTGTGCAGTTTAATCCAAGCCTAGCCCATGGCAGCAAAACAATGTTTTTGGATAGAGGGAGTTGCTGTAGAAGACAAAGGGATATTGAACAATAAAACAAAGCTCGCTGGCATCGAGTGTATTAAGGGCAAGTGAATAATGCTGTGGCAGCTGTGAACATTCTGGCTGACTGAGAGAGGAACAGGAGAAAGGGTAAAAACAGTTAGAATAGTGCTGCTGCTGAGACGTATCATTTAACTAGTTTAGCATTTAATAAATTAGTACTCAATGATTAGGGGTTGGATGGATGCTTCAGAAATACAGGCTCATTAATATGTCTGCTGTTGAGGGTGAGTTTAACAAATGCAGTAGTATCCGCCTTGCTGTCTTGTCTGTTGTCTGTTTTGTTTTTCTACCTTAGATCATGAACAATTTAAACTGAGAATAGCCTAAGTAAATAAAACATTTCAGTCCTTTGCCTTCATTATTTTGTTTTTCATCTTTGTGAAGGCACATTTCTTGCTTGTTTATATTTTAACATAATCAAACAGACATAACACTGAACATTACAAAGACATTCAGAAACCTGGGTATTTCACAGTTTTTCCCCTATGTAACTCCTTTTGAAACCATTCAAATATTTCAAGTGCCGCCCTCATTTATTCGCTAATGCACACACAGGCTTTTAAAAATAATCTGATTTTGTGCTGATGGCTAAATTAGCTCTGCATTTGCTGGACTGTGTGTGTGTGTGTGTGTGTACTGTTAGTTTTTTCTTCATTCATCCCTTTTTTCCTTCTCTTCATCTGCAGTCACTCCATGCTTCTACACTGCTTATGGCTCCCTGTGCTATTATTTACAGAGGCCAGTCTACTGACAGTGTTCCCCTGGTTTCTCAGAGCACACAGCACATTATTCCTAATAGCCAGAAATGTACATTTTGAAGCCTTTTGTAATTCATAATCTTCTCGAAAGAGCAAGAAAGCATTATGATGGCATTTATGCATTTTAAATGCTATTCAGTTAACATCTGAACATAAACAAGCAGTACATACAGCAGCTTCAAGTAAAAATGCCATATATAACACTGCCAGATTTGATTCATTGGGAAAATGGAAAATTACAGGGCTGCCAGTCAGCACAGAGCTCATTTACAAATGTCATTCTTAGAGATATAACAAGATAAGATAAGATAAGAAATAACTTTATTTATACCAAGGAGAATGATTGCATCAATACCATAAAAGATTATAAGAAAATAGAATAAACAGTGAATAATAATGCGACACACTGAGCGGAACATAGTGTAACAAATAATAGTGTAACACAGACATTGCTGTCTGTAAAGATTTGGAGTTCTGGACCAGCAGATCTGCAGTGCAATAAATGTAGCTTAGTGTTGATGAAATAAAAATAAATGCAATAAGGCACAGAAACAAAACAGGCGACCTAATTGCAAAGCATAAAGAGAGGTTAGAAAATGCATAGGTAAAAACAAACTCTGACCCTTTTGGTACATAAAACCACATGAATGAAAGCGATTTCATTGGGAAAATAAAACAAGAAATTTGTAGGACATGGTGAGGCTTGGGGTCAGTGTCAGCTGTAGAAAACGCATCACTTACACATATGTGATACACTGAGAACACATTATTATTATTATTATTATTATGTACAGAGGTATTATAAAAACAAATGGGGGCGTGTGTTTGTGTGTGTGGTCTGATGATCAGTGTCCCACTCCCTCTCTGCCAGAGCCATGGGGCGGCTGGTGGTCTAGTGGTTGCGGAGTTGCCCCTGTGATCAGAAGTGTAAAGTGTCCATTCTGTCATACATGAAATCATCACATCACATATTTTGAACAACATGAAATTCTTCCTCTGTATTTAACCCATTCACCAAGTGAAGCACTGGGCAGCCAGGAACACAGCGCCCAGGGGAGCAGTGTGTGGGGACGCTACCTTATATAAGAGTACCTCAGTGGTGCCACTAGCAGTCCTGGAATTTTAACCCATGACTTCCTGATCGCAGGGACAATTCCCTCACCACCAGGCCACCAGCTGCACCCCCAAAAATGATCATCGGATGTCATCCTTATGCAGTGGCCATGTTAATCTCTTCCCAATTTTCATATGCGTGCTGCCTTAGTGGTTGTGGGTTTGAATCCCAGGACTGATACAGGCACCCCTGAGGTTCCCTTGAGCAAGGTACCATCCCAGCACACTGCTCCCCAGGCGTTGTGTTCCTGGCTGCCCGCCGCCCCACTTGGTGAATGGGTTAAATGCAGAGGCAGAATTTCACACTGTCCATACTGTGTGCTGTGGTGTATATGCATATGATAAATGGTCCCTTTACACTGCAGTTGGATGCAGAATGTCTTAAACCTGAGTGACTGAGCTGGTGCCCTGACCGTGAGTCAGTGCTAAGTGTTTTCTCCCAGCTGTGTATGAAAATGAATTCCAATTTAACTCTTACATTTTTGAAGAGGATGCGACCTATTTTCATGTCACCCACCCACCTTTTTCAGCAGATGTAGCCCCGCCTCCTTCTATTTTTCTCTCTCACATCAATGGGAATACAGAGAGAAAGGGGCGGGGTCTTTCTCCCACCTGGATTCCGAAGAGCCCTGCTATGACTGGCAGCTGGTTCATTGGTGGGCGAGGTGCTCATAGCCAATCCTGACACAGCCAATCCTCACGCTGGATGGCACTGGCCAATCATTGCGTAGTGTGGGCGGAGCCTTCCTTAATACCGGTGGAAAAATTAACAACGCGGTTAAGCGTCTGTGTATGTGTGTGTGTTTTTTCTCACTTCAAGTAGTGCAGAACAGCCAAGAGTGCAGAGTGTTCTTACATTTTTGTTCCTGCATTGATTGTCCAAGCGGAGGACGTGCTGTTTCTCAGGAGCTCGTTCCGAGGCTTCATGTGATATTTTGGAATGAGCTGCTTTCTCACCAGCGTCGTTGTCCCTCCAGCATGGGAACTGCTGTGTCCAGAAGGAAGAATTTGAGAAACGATGCCATTTCGTCGGTGGCGGCAAAAGTTAGGTGAGTCCCCCCCTTTTCCACTCATGCACCCCTTCCCAGACCCTGATTATGGTCCTGGTCATGCTCCTGGTCCCAGGAGTGGAGCCAGCCTGCGCCAGGGTACCTCCAGAGTGCTGAAAATGTTCTACAGCTTCTTGTCCATGCACCATGAACCAGTTACAGTCACCAACCTGACCAGGACCGACCAGCATGCCGTTGGAAACTACCATAACGTCCCAGCTGTATGTGGGATTCAGCCAGCGTAGTCTGAAGCCATAAGGGCAAATGAATGGTGCCTCCAGTCAAGACAGTCTCATGCTTCGCATACCTTCCTATTCTCTGTGAAATGATGGGACAGTGGGGCCCATACGACTCCCTAGAGCTCGTGGATCGTGGTGCTGATGTAAGTGGGACGATGCTGTGCTGTGTACATGCTGTAGCTGCATGGCTGTCAGGTGCCACTGCGGAGGGTCTGCTGCTGTGCACAGGCTTACCCAGGGAAGAGTGAATGGAGCTAAATGCAGGAGGATAGTAGCGTAACCTCCTCCGTTTCTCAGCCACGCGACTGGCATGCGCATGCATGTGCACAGATTGATGCTCTGTGGTCATACAGTCTAAAATAAGGCAAATGAGCAATCCTCAGGCTTTGGTTGTTGGTGGCTGTGCACCAGGACTTGGTTCTCCTGCTCACAACGAAGCATGAAGAGGTTACAGAGGGCATCTGCTCATCAAGTTCACCTTGGGATGGACAGCACTGCTAAAGCCATGGTATGCACTGTGCAGTGTCCTAGCTTTGGAAGATCATCCAGCCTGTCAATCAATCAATCAGTCAGTCAAATCAACCAATCAATTAATAAGTCAACAAGTTGATCAGTAAGGAAGTCAATCGATCGGCCATGCATAAATTAGTTAGCCACTCATTTGATCAGTCAGCCAATCAATCAATCAAGCAATCAGTAAATCGGTCAGCCCATGGACCAGTGATCTATCAATTAATCAGTCAGGCAGCCAGTGTGAATCAATCATTCAATCAGTCAGTCAGCTGGAAATGACCTAAGCAGCCTTTGATTGATACATTCCTGCTGAAATGTCGAGGCAGGGGACACAGATAGTAATTTATTCCCAAAAGAACATTCATACTTTTGTCTTAGTAGAGCAACAATGTTACATTCCAGGTCATTTTAGGCAGAGTCCTTTTTTATGTGCCTTGGTGTCCTCTTGGGATCCCTGCTTTACTTGCAGCATTTAAATTAATCTAGTGGCTCGGATTTCTTGTGATTTCCCCATGATCGGAATGTATGACATCACAGGTGATATTTACATGTGATATTTTTTTGTGAGACACATTTCATGAGGTCCTAAGCATAACCTTCTATGTGACAGTAGTATCCGTGCCCCAGCTGAGTGTCCGGTAGCTGTAACTCAATGAATAAGGGAGTCCTTGGCATCCCCTGTCCTCAGCATGTGTGTGTGCATGTGTGTGGTGTGTGAGAGGGGAGAGAGCCTTCTCAGTATGCAGGACAGATGTGGGTGCTTAAAGCTCAGCATACTGATTTCAAGCATAGTGTCTGATATAACAGGGGGAGAGAGCGACGAAACACGGAATACCCAGCAGCTCATGAGCACTGCACATTTGGGGACATGCTCAGACACAAACGTTTGCACACCCCAATGGGTTATCACAGTGCTGCAGTGACATACACTTGCAAAAGTGGAATGCATTATTAATACAAGTATGCAGAAATGAGCAAAGGCCTGAGCATATTTTCTTTGAATATAAATAATTAGGCTGTAAGTAAGTGCTGCTGTTGCTCCAGGGCTGTTTCTGTGTATCAGTAACTTGGACAGAGTGTGTACCAAAATGAGTTATATTAGCTGAAACATGGTAATGAGTGGGCACGTTCAGACACTGTAGGTGCCATTTATTAAGCTGCCTTTCAGTGAGATGCTGCATGTTTTAATAGGATATTATGAATTAATGCAGCATAGTTTGATCTAGTGCATTGTAAATTATAGGCACTGGAGATATTTAGCTTTTTTTCCCCTTAGGAAACCAATTTTCCAACTTTGTCAAATATTAAACAGATTGAGGGCTCTTACGTAATTTCACCTTGCGTTCTCAGGTTAAGTCACCTGATTATTTATTATTCGCACATGGAGATGTGTGAAAATTATGTGAAAGGCTGTAAGCTGTTTTGTATTCTAATGATATTTAAATACCTTTACCTCAATTTACCTAATATATGGCATAAGACAAAAAAAATAGTCACTGATCACTTTATCAATATTATTGTAAGTAGTTGTGATATTATGCAAACAAGCAATAATATCTAGTCCTTCACATCTTCCTACAAATCTTAGGATGAGTTTTTAACTGAATAGGATCATTGTACAATAGAACAATACATCCATCAGTCGTAACATTAAAACCACTAACAGATGAAGTCAGTTAACATTGATTATCTTGTTAAAGTGGCACCTCTCATGGGGTGGGACAGTAAGTGAACAGTAGACTCTTGAAGTTGATGTGCTGGAAGCTGAAAAAATAGGCAAGGGTAAGAATCGACTTTGACAAGGAAAATACTGTGATGGCTGGATTACTGGATCTGAGCATCTCCTTAATCTCTTAAACAACATGTCTTGTTTGGTGTTCTCAGTATGCAGTGGTCAGGACCTACCAAAAGTTGTCCAAAGAAGGACAACTGGTGAACTGGCGAAAGGGTCACAGGTGCCCAAGCCTCACTGATGTGGCTAGACCCTCTGATTCCAACTGGAGAGCTTCTGTATTTTACTGTAAATTGCTCAAAAAGTTAGTGCTGGATATAAAAGAAATGTCTCAAAACTTCACAACTTGATGTGTATTAGGCTGCATAGCTGCAGACCGTCCAGAGTACCCACGTTGACCCCTGTACACTACCGAAAGTGCCTACAATGGGCTTGAGACCTGGAAATAAAAGAAATAGAAGAAGGTGTTATGGTCTGTTGAATCATGTCCTCTTTTTCATGTTTTGACCCCAGGACAGGTTTAATCCTCACTAGAGTTGGTACCTGCAACCCTAGTGAGGATTAAGTGGTTACAGAAAATGAATGAGTGAGTGAGAGTGAGTGTGTGTGCGTCCCTTCCCTTCGGAAGGAATGTCACCTGGTGGCACCATTTTAAGAAGGCAGGTGTGAGGCAGTGTGATGCTGTGAGCGATGTCCTGCTGTGAAACGATGCGTCCTGGCATTTATGTGGATTTTACTTTGACACGTGCAGGCTGCGTAAACACAGCCCTTCATGGCAGTCGTCTCTTTCAGCAGTATAAAGGACGATGCCACACTGCAAAAATTGCTCAGAAATTCTGACAAATATTTTGTTGTTTAAAAAAAATACAATTTGATTTCCAAATAAGATGTTGTCTACTTAGAAAAACAACAATGTAGCCTTTGGATAACACGAGTTTTTTTCATTCCGAAGACACTCTATTAAAGGAAGGATTTCACAGAATCAAAAAATCAAGTAAAATGCAAAACTCTAGACATGAGCAGTGGTGGCCTAGTGGGTAGGAAACTTGCCTCTGGACCAAGAGGTCATGGGTTTGAATCCTACCTTCAGCACACCACCACTGGGTTCCTGAGTAAGACCCTTAACCCAAAGTTGCTTCAAGGAGACTGCCCCCTGTAGTTAGGGAATGGAAGTCGCTTTGAATAAAAGCATCTGCTAAATGCTTTAAATGTAATAGAAAATCCTTCAGTGAAATAATTCAGAATATGGTTAGGAATTAACTGAATGTTTTTAATGAAGGTGTTCTAGAAGCTAAGATTTTTGGTTTCATATGTGGAGAAAAATAGTTTTAAGTAAGGGTGTGCGACAAAGGGGTAGAAAATGGATGGATGGATGGAATTTAAACTGATAGAAGCGAATTGACCAAATATTCTGAAAAAAATACCTTTATGGGGAAATGTATTTGTAGGATTTGTAAATATAGCATTTTAATGATCCAGGCACCAATAATTTTGTTTCCATGAACAAAATGAAAATTCTCATTAATATAAGCATTTCATTACAGTAACTTTTCTGTAGTTTTTTTTTAATAGATTTGTGTGCAGTGCCCAATGTACCTTTCTGAAGAACTTTTTAAAGTACAAAAAAAACTCAAATCAAAGAACTATTTAGGAACATTTATTTTTAGTCCAGCATGATCAGAGTTTCCTCACATTGCTCCTGTGCATTCCTCTAAACCACAGCATCCCACCCTCTATTTCAAATGCTGGTAACTCCTCTCTCATCTCTATACACAGCCTGTGCCCTGGCTCTGCTTGAGTATGTTAGGGTCTCCTGCTGGCTCACAATGCTGTCTGTCCTTCAAGAACATTTCACATTGTCTCTTTTATAATGGGAATATATTGGCAGTTTTTTCCCCTTGTCCAGAGCCCCCTGTCTGAGTCATAGATCTGGAGGGATGCTTGGATGGATGCATTCAAAAACAAAAGGCCAGGAAGGAGGTCCAGTCTGGAACTGCATCTGGATGCCCCTAGAGAGTGATCAAAGCCCCCCAACTACCCCCCTGCCTCCTACCCGCCTGCTTCACTATGGCACTTGAAGCCCGTCCAGCCTAGTTTATGTGCAAAGAGGCTGAGTCATCACTGAGGACTCCATCACTCTCCATGCTCTCTGTATAATCATGCATATTACGGGAAGTGAAAGGGAAGGCCTCCAATCGAAGGCAAGCTCACACTTGCACTGACAGCTGTTTGTAATTCCTCTGTCTCATAGCTGTTCATGCCTACAGCCAGCAATATGAAGCTGAAATACCTGCAGCCATGTGTACAATACTGATGCATTTAGATTTTAGCATCCACCTATGATCAAAACAGATTGACCTTAAAGTTAACTGTTGCTCTTTTAAAATAGTAGTTCAGTGAAAAATGCAGTTTGCACAAGGAGGCCAGTTTTGGTGTCTGTCACAGGGTCATCTCATTAGTTTTGCATTTGAGCTATGAGGCTGTCCAAGCTAAGCACTGGGAAAACTGCATGCCTGAAATCAATTGTTAAGTCACATCAAGCTTTAATTTGTTATTTTATTTAAATGACTTATGCACACGTTACATTTATTAACACTGTGTTACTAACCCCACAATGTCTAGGCTATCCTTTAGGTTGGCTAGCTCACACTGTTAGTTATTTAAATTCTTCAAATTGGTACTACATGAAAGGCAGCAGGAGAATGATCAGTGACATAAATGTAAGTTCTGTGACTTGGGATGTGATTTGCTGCAGAGGTGACAATATGATACTATCACAATATTTGGTCTTTGACTATATAATAGGTATTGTGTTTTCTTTTATGAGAATGCAATTATTCAAGATTCAAGATGATTCAAGATGTTTATTGTTTGTCAAATGCACAGTTATGCACATACAACATGCTGTAAAATGGAACCTTAATCTCCCCTGTATCTCGCTTGAATTTTCCCATTTAATTCCTTTCTCATTTCTGCTGTGACATGAGAAGAATGAGGTCTTGCGCCATTTTTCAGAAGTATTGTTATCAGAGGAAACATCTGTACAAAAAATGTACATCAGATAACTTATAAAATATTAAATACCCATAATTGATGACATTGTTTTGATACTGTACAATGTATTGATTTTCTCTGCCACCTCTAATATATTCATAGCTCAATGACTGTAAAACAATTACAATGATAAAAGTTGCTGTTACGGTACAAAACGTCAATCTCACGAAATATCCACCTGATTGCTGTCAGAATTCACAGATTATGTTGCTTTGTAAATACAAGAAGATGACCAAACTTAGCTACCAAACTTAGCTAAAAAGCCGTTTTAGGTTGTGCCCTGCTCCTCTGTATTATAAACTGTTTGCCAACATAAATTAGCAAAACCCTTCTTTTAAAGTGCTAATTTTCTGCTGTTCTTCTGTAACCTCCTGTAATAGTTTCTAAATATTTGTTTTCTAGTGTTTGTGTTTCTTTTGTTAAACGACCTCTGAAGTTCAGGAGAAGATGCTGATCCCCTGGGAGAGGAAACAGCTTGCTGTGGCAGACTGAAGCCAAAGAATAAAACAGTGAAAGTGCTTGAATTTCAGAACTTTTGTACAAGACTGTAGAGTCAAAGAGTTGCGCATGTTGCTCGAAATGAGCTGTCTAGTTTTTTAGGGGACATAAAACAAGAAACTGCCTCTGTTATCGCCCTGAATATGTGGCTGTACCTTTAGGTAATAACTTGATGCTTGTGTTTGTCACTTGAAGTGAAGATGCATGTTAGATCACTGGTGGCAGAAGCAATTGAAACAAACAGACTTCATTACTGTTCTGTATTGTTTCTTTTCAGGATCTTTCCTGAACAGGCCATTGTGTCTTCCATATCTTAGGGGCCCTCTTGTTTTGTCAAAGCCTGAGATATCAAGCAGGAGGAGCAGCACATTTGAGTGTCTTTTGTTCAGTTCCAAACAAGCTAATTTGACTCTTTGATCTCTGAATCTCCCAAGTGATTGTGCTGAATGCCACCACTTCTGAAAGCGTCTGGAAGATCACTGGCATCAGGCTGGATCCCCGGCCCTGTTATCAACTTCACCACATTGGAAATCTCTCAAACACACATACACACACACACACACACACACACACACACACCCCTTTGTATTAGATATTAAAGTTAAGAAAGCATATTCATGTTTTCCATACAGCTACTTTGCTTTCCTCCCATGGGATGTCTGTGAAAGTACAACTAAGCCTGTGTCTGGCTCCACAAAGAACATCCAGAGAAGAAAACCTTTCAGTGCTAATGCATTGGGTTGTTCCTTCACTTGCAACTTTTCTTATTTTTTCTGTTTTACAGCACCTAATTATTAACTCGTGATGAGACCAAATTGTAGGCAGGGAAAACATTTCAAGTAGCCAGGCAGCACTGAGTGTGTAAGCGTGTATATCACCTCCCTGCTCTCTTTATCTCGCCGTGGTAATGATTAGAGAGCGTGCTGTAATTAGCATGATTGCATAAAATGATACAGATTCCAGGATGACTTTGACACCAAGAGTACGTCTTTGACATTGTTGGCTCTGCCTCTGCATATGTGTGTGTGAGTACTGGTGATAGAGAGAGTAGGCAAGTGTGTGAGGGTGGGCTCCAGACATCATTACGTTGGGCCAAGGAGTTGTAAGCCTCGGAGGAGGTGACATTTTAATCACCGGTCTGTTTTGTGGGAAGACTCCAAATGCTGTGTAAACATGCTCTGCTGGAACATGCTGTTAGATCTGGCTTAATGTTCTCATGTCTCTTAAGTGCAGGTGTGCTATCCATCAAAAGCCTGGGGACATGGTAACATTGCAAAACATTTTTATTCCCCTTTGACCTTAATCTTAAAATTGATTAGTCAGTAAAACAATAAATCATTTTGTAACTACTATGAAAAGAATATGTAAGTTATGTGGTCACATAAAGGACCACAGAGGGAATTCTTTGTGGGTTTGTGATCATTTAATCCATTAAAAACACATAAAATCTCTATTGGGGGACAGCAATATCTTATCGCACGTGTTAACATTTATTATAGCTTTTGTGTTCAGCTTTAGAATTAAAACCATACCCCAAACATTTTATCCCCTTGCTGTGATGTCCTCATTTATGACCACTAATTATTGTTATTATTATTTTTATATGTATAATTTTCTTTCCTGGCCATATGTTCCATGTATGGAAACGGAGCTCCAAAATTTCTCATTGTGTGTGTACAGTATGTGTGTGTTTATCTGATAGGCAGCAAAAACAGGCATGATCCATTCTAAGGGATAAGGAAATGCTGGAAAATTGTCATGTAAAAATAAATTAGGACTGTTTTTAGGATTCTTTAACAAGCATTTGGTAAAAGTAACAGATTATTATTCACAAAAACTTCTACTCCCTACCAAGGATGACTTCCAAAATGTGCAAAAGGCTTTCAAAGCACAAAATAGCTACAAAACCAAACCCATTCATGTATTTTTACATACTTATCTGAAAATCTGAAAAAAATGAGTCACTGAAAATTAAAATGGACTGGCAAGGACACTGATGTGTGAACCCACCTATCTTATATAGGAATTAGTTAATTAGTTAAAAAGCTAATGGACCATTTATGTTTTTATGTCAGTTTTCACTCTGTACTGATTTTGACAATAAGCTAGGCAGGCACTTTATAATTGTCCACTTAGATATGTCTGCCTTCATTAAGTATTTAAGAACCACTGGGAATGCTGCCAGCGGAGCAACTCTTAAAAGTATCTCTGTTTGTCTTCCGGTGATATTTAGAGAAAGTGTTGAGCTGTGCTCAGGTAGTGTGGAAGTGCTGGGAAATCAGAGATAACAAGTGAATGCTTTGAAAGTTGCCACATCATTTCACAGCGACTGGTTCATTTTTAATTTCTTTTTATTACTAGATGTTTTACAGTTGCTGTTGTATCGTTCTTAAGCTGCTTTGCTCTAACAGCTTCTGTGATTATTTAGAGAACAGGTAAGTAGGAGCTGCACATGTGCATGCCTTCAAAGAGACAGCAGAGCACAGTGCTGGGGTAAAAGAGCACATCACTGCATGATAACTCTCTTTGTGTCACTGTGTGAGTGTGACTGTATGTGTGTGTGTGTGTGTGTGCGTGTATTACTCTATATGTGTAATAATAGTTGAGCACTGTGTCATGGGCTGGGTAGTATCCTACTGAGTTGGATGCTTTCATCAGGAGCTGGTCCTTACTGTGCTACTACAGTGAGAGAGAGAGACACAGAGAGAGAGAGACACAGAGAGAGAGAGAGAGAGACACATCTTAACGCACTTAAATGTAATTGAATTACTGTTGCTATATTTTATATATTGAGAAAAAATGAAGTATGACCAGTACAAAAATTAAATTTTTATATGTTATACAATTTATATTTTCGAAAAATGTAGCTGTTGTGGAAGCTGTGTTCACAGCTGTGGTTCATACATAACAGTAAGGTCAAAGATTTACACTTCTTTTGCCTTTTCTCACCATGATTCACACTCTTTCATCTTTAACAGGCTAATGGATCCTCTACATATTTCCTTTTTCCGTCACTGTCATCCCTCCCAGCCTCCTCCGCTTGGTCTTTCACACCCTACCTTTCACACAGACACACACAAACACACGTAAATCTTCCTCCCTGTCCCTGCCTCCACTTCTCCCTGTCACATGGATAGCAGCATGCAGGCATTTCTTTTTTATATTATTCCTGCATTCATTATGGTCTCGCTATCTCTCCCCCCC
>JBBPCX010000023.1:12192289-12208096 GCA_037974365.1 Hydrocynus forskahlii | reverse complement strand
CTAGAACACATTAGTGTGAATAATAGAGAACATTCTGGAGCAGTGTGAATGGGGGAGAGCTATCTAGAACACATCAAAGTGAATAATAGAGAACATTCTGGAGCAGTGTGAATGGGGGAGAACTATCTAGAACACATTAGTGTGAATATTGAGTGAAAAGTAACCCACACTGCCTAACTATGAAGCTAGCTGTCTGCTATCCATATGTTTGTTCAAATGGCCATGCCATTCCAGTGAATAGGAATCACCATATATCAGATGTTTTAGTGTATCATGGATACAGTGGAGATAATTTACGACAAGGCTGCAGTTTTAAAATCATGTCCAGACGGGTCTGAATTTTTATGTTGTTTTATTATATGTATTTTTTTTGTTTGTTTTGCTGAAAGTTTAATATAATACCCAGTTTTCCTATCATAAAGATTTTAAATATTTGACATTGTGCTCTCTGGAGCCCTAAGATTTTTTAACTGTTTTTTTTTCATAACACTTTTTAAATCACAGCTATTAGAAGTGCTGTGCCCTTTTTGAGAACAAATCAGTGAAATCTTCACTGCCGCATCAAATAACACAACAGTTAAAGAAGCATGTAGGTTTTTAACCTGCTGTTATAAATATGTTCTATGGTTTTCCCGTGTTTTGGGATTTTGGAATTTTGACAATAGCCATCTCTTCATTGGGGTGAAGACGAAGCAAGGGGCAGCCTCTCATGCACTCTGTGTCTGCCTCTGGCAAGGCATTATCTCACCCTGAGTCATGGCTCAGTGTTTTGGACGCCCCAGGGCCTGAGGAAACACTAAGTGGTCATGTTCACTCTTCCATCTCTCTCTCTCTCTCTCTCTCTCTCTCTCTCTCATACTCTTTCTAAACTCTCTGAGCTCTGTCAATCTTTCTCTTTCTCTTTTTTATGTCTCCACTCTCTGTCCATGTCTGTCATGTTTGACAGACTGTGCTTTTTTTATGTAATCCAGCTCTCCTGGCCACCACTTTAATGTGAAGTTTAGAATCAGACCAGGTAGCACTTAAAGTAAAGACTTCCAGTACCTCAGCCTAGTATTTTTGCACATTAGTATGTGGCATTACCCTCTGAGACCTGAGTTTTTGCCCCAAGGACATTTTATTACAGGTCTGGTATCCCTTGGGTGGGTTTCTATGGTGATGACCGCGGCGCAAATGGTCAAGGTAATGATTAACTTTCCTGTGCGTCATTGCCCATGAGGCACTGCTGTTCCTGGGAACAGAGTGCGTGAGTGTGATTGACAAGTCTGTGATGTGCTAGTGAGAGTTTGCAAAAGTGGGTTGCTGTTTTATAGAACATTTTGACTTTCACAACAAGAACTTCACAATGGGAAATATAATTTTGATTTGAGGCTCTGACTCAGCTAATGTTCAGAGGGTCTTTACTACAGCGGTCCCCAAACTTTTTTGTGCCACGGACCAGTTTCATGTAAAAAAATGTTTTCATGGATTGGTATAGATACAATTAAAACAAACTGAGATGAGCATTTTTTTTTCAAAATATAAGAACAGACCCTGATAATCAATAAAATATTTTTATTCTGTCTGTCTGTGCGGCCCGATACCAAATGACTCATGGACCCATACTGGTCCACGTCCTGGTGGTTAGGGACCTTTGCTCTACAGGACTTCAGTCAGAGAACTAAGAAAGTAAAATACGATGGTTTGACCAAAACCCAAACTGATGTCATCTTCCTCAAAATGTCATATAGTGTCAGAATCCAGGCTGTCTGTAACAACTCGAGCTGGCTGAGGAGACAGCGTGATGTTTTAGGCGTGCAGTTTGCAAAGTAATGGAAGTAGTAATAAACTTCCATTACTTTGAGTCAGGTCAAGTCAGACTTATTTCTGTAGCACAGTTCCCAACAAAAATCAGAGTCCAAGCCCTCAGTGAGGAAGCAAGAAAAGGGTACTGGCGAAGATAGACTTGCATTTGCCTTATAGCACCAGTCCAAAACTAATGAAGCAAAATTTGGAAGCTAATTATGTCAGTCTCCAATCAGTACACGATGCACTACATTTGGTGTAAGGGGACAACTGTGTACACTTGCTTTTTGTTTTCAAGTCAAATCATAAACCAGACTTGATTAGAACATTGAGTTCATAGTGTTCGTATGGCATTTGAATGCTTGTGACAGTCCTGACCTAGTGTTCTATCCTGCAACAAGACAGATAGCTCCAAATATGTTCTAAGCTGGAGAATTAAACATAGTCCATATTCCAGGTTCCATGGCTGAAACCAAGTATAATTGATGCTTTTGAAGGCTCCTCCAGCCAGCCATTTTACAAGGCAGTGAGTTGTTTATTGCCGTAAAGAGAAAGCCTGTCGTTATTGTGGCAGAATTATCCCTTCTAGTAAATGGAGCTGCTCTGGAGACAGAGAGAGGGAAAGAGACAATTCATATTAACACTTGATTCTGCTCAGACTAAAGGGGAAGGAAGGAGAGAGGATTAATTGGTGTCTGGCTTATCGTGTGCCAACAGCTGTTCCAGAAGCTGAAGAACCTGATGAGGCCTTACTCTGTCACCTTTGAGTCACCGCTGGAACTGTCCGCACAGGGTGAGGCTAACAGCCCTGCAAACTGCCACATACGGCATGTGCATACACACAAACACACACACACACATACAGAGGATTTTCACTCCTCTAGTACTGTCTGCGTTCCTCTTTTTAAAATGTGTGAATTGTAAATGGTAATCATTACATGTACGGTCCTCAGCAAAAGAATACCCCCAGTCAAATGTCTTGTTGAAGTATAAAAGTAGTAGAGGTAAAACAAGTAAGCATCCTCAAAAGGACACAAGGTAAATATGGCATTTTTCTGCAAATCCTGCTAAACATTTACACAGGCTACATTTGCTTTTTTTTAGGATAAGCCTTAGGATAATCCTTTCTTTACCTAGAGCCAGCCAAACCTACATTTGACTGCATTTGTGTGGCACACCTCAAAAACATACTTTATTTATATTACTTTTATAATGTAATATTTGAGCATGATTCATGTAAAACTGAAATGTCTTGCTTTTCTCTTATATACATGCCTATTCGGCCTTTAGCAATACAGTTCTGTGCACTCAAAGTTACAAGGAATGTTTTAGCCTGGAGTCTTGAAAAAGCTGATGCTGATTCTTGCAGGGTCATCTTCTCACCTGTAGAACTGTAGATACCTAAAAGATGAAAAAACTGACATTAAATCAAAGATTTTATTCAGAGATTAGTAGGCATACAAAATAAAACACAAATGAGTGTGAACACAGCATAATAAACTGGCAATTCAGTGCAGTGTTTTACTATCACAGCTGTTGAGTCTCATGCTTTTGCCATTTGACTGCCATTTGATTTGCCTTTGCTCCAGCCTCCCAGCTGTAAATGTAATTGTTTCGCTAAATATTATTGCTGTATAGTGTCAAAACAGTAACATCTAATTCTGTTTCTGCTGCTTATTTAGATTGGACCTTTCAGTTTTATTGATTAATATTGTGTAGATTTTGCATGCTGATGTAAAATGGAAGCTAAGTAAAACCAAGCAGCCGCTAAATACCCTACATGCACAACAAAAACCCTCCTGAGAGAGCATTTAATTGCATTGCATTGGGAAGTAAAAACAGTGGGAACAATGTTTATTTTGTGAAGTATGTAGGTGTGTTTAAATAGTGCAGAGTGTTTGTATTTAAAATGCTGATCAGAGTGGGCAGGTTTGCTCAGAACATGGCAGCATGAGGTAAACTTACAAATATCCCCAGATTTCTTATCCTTTGAGATAATAACTGGGTGCAATGATAAATGTCTGGGATCACAGTTTTCACCAACATTTGCAGGTTTTTTTGGTTACCTATCATACTATTTTCATTATGGTTAGATTAACGGTAATTTACTGTTGTATTTTATTTTGATATAACTAAATACAGAGCACCACAGAAATTACTAAGAAACGTGAAGTTGTGTGGCTAGACAAACTGCAGCAGCTGAAGACATCTCTCTTCTCTCAGTGTTGCCTCAACAACTCAACATTTTACTGAAATCTTTAGCATTAACTCATCAAAAAGAAAAACTTTATTGATCCCAGGGGAAATTGCTTAAATCGTGTATTACAGAGGGCAGTGGTCTTACATAGAGCAAACTGGTTCTTAGAGCCATACAAACGGTCCATACACAAGGTTTTGCTCGGAGCAAGAAGTTTGTAGAGTCTGGGGCCGTTTTGAAGGCCACTGCCATAAGATAGTGTTTTCTAATGTCTTCGACTTTCCAGGTTGGCTAGATGTCTGGATCAGAGCATCTCCAATACAGCAGGCCTTGTGACGTGTTTTGGATATGTAGTGGTTAGAACCTACCAACAGAGGTACAAGAAAGGACAACCAGTAAACCGACAACATGTTCATTGACGCCCAAGCCTCACTGATGCACCTGAGGAGTGAAGAAGTGCTACTGTACACAGAAGTGCTACTGTAGCAAGAATTGCTGAAACCCGTTAGAGTGCCCATGCAGACCCCTGACTTGACCTTCAAATTTTTCTGATATCAATCCTGTGGGGTCCATGCTTCAACAAGTTTTTGGTGACACAGGAGGGACCAATACAATGTTAGTCAGGTGATTTTAATGTAATGACTGATAGGTGTATATCAGTGTGGCATGGTAACCAAAACAGTATTTTTTAAGAAGAGGTTGGAAAATGGTCATATCAAAATCAATGTTTCCAGTTTATAAAATCAACTGTAAAAATCCCTCACAGGAGTCTAGTAAATTGATGCAGATATAACCATTTAAAAAAATTTAATGGTTTTTTTCCATCCCATTCAATGTTCTCAGATGTTATCAGTTTTAGTATGTGTGGCTAAAACCCTCTCTTCTTCCCATCATTCTTTCTCACCTTCTAGCTCAGCATGTTAGCATTCTGCTCTGCTTAGTGAAGTAAATTGCATGCCATCTGTGCCTGACACAGATTGACTCAGAAAGACAGAGGGTCATATTTAAATGTTCCAATTTTTGTAATTTCTTTGTGTCTCAGGAAAGGAGATGATTGAGATGTATTTTGACTTCCGTCTCTACCGCCTATGGAAGACGCGACAACATTCAAAGCTGCTAGACTATGAAGACCTTTTGTGACCCTGAGCAGCTCAGTGCCCCCCGAGAAACACTTCATCCCACCAGCTCTCATAAAGAGGACAGAAACTGGAGGTAAAGGAGGAGGAAAAAGTGCAGATATGTGAGTTAGCCATTATGTATTTCAACTCTTCACTTGAGACCCTGTGCCATTCCAGTATGACACAGACTCATGACAGAGCACAGAGACAGAAGCAGAGATATGCCAAAGACAGCATTTCCTGTTCAAGTACGCAAAAAAAGGACAAGAGGGTGTGAAATCTGTCTTCGTGGTGACATGGACAAATGGAGGCAGACTGTTTTGTTTTTCTATGTAACATATATCTATTTCACTGAGCTCTATTGAAGACAAATGTGCTTAAGGCAGTAAAAGTCTTATGTCTGCTGTCAGGCTGTTTTTCGAACCTTTTTCGAAAATACAATGCAGACACAGGACAAAATAATATCACTAATATATGGATGTACATATGTCTCATTAATATATTGAGTAGCTATAGTCATGCAAATAATCTAAATGTTGGTGGTACATAATTTATTTTTTGATGTTTATTGTTGTGGTCTTTCAAATAAACTACTTTGAATAACTCAGGTTTTAGCCATTAAAGAATATGTTCATCAATCCTCTGTCCAGATATATTTGAGAGTTGTTAGGTATTTTGTGTGAGGAATGTATACCCTGTCCTGTACACTTTAATCGCTGCAGAAGAAGAGAATCATTCAGTATGTATCCCACATTTATTGTACTCCAATTATTTGTGTTAAAATTCTTCCCTCTCATTCAAATGTATCTCAGTTCTTCATACAAATACAGACCTATTTAATCAACCACGGTGGAAACAAAGCCAATAAGAACTGTAGTAAGATTGTTGTTGTTTCACTGTGAAGACCGGTCAGTTTTCGGCCTGGGCTGCTTGCCTCTGATGAGACCTGAAGTTGCAGTTTTTTACCTCTAAACATAGATGTGTTATTTATCAGGAACACTAACATTATCTCCATAGACCAGCTGGGTGGGAGAAAGTGCAACATCAGTGGGATGGTGCTGCAAGGCTTTAAAGGAGAATGAATTCTCAGTGCACTCAAGCCCATTTTTATGAATATATTTCAAAGATATCTCATATGAAGTCTTACTTAAACTGCTGGGTCACAAGTAAGTAGGGCAGTATGGGTTTTTTGGTTGGAAAGAGAGAAAGGTACATGATTACTTGGGAGGATTGTTGAGTATATGCACAATTTGGTGTGACTATTGCTTAAAAAATGCAGCAAAGAGGTTGTGTATCTATGCTGTACATTTTTATGGGTTAATAATTACTGCTATGCTGAGGGATGTGACTTTAGGCAGTATACGTTCCTAATGTTGATGAAACAGAACATTTGTGTCAGAAAGTTCTATATGATGATGATGTCAGAGATAACATAAAATAAGATGCACTATCCTGGCATAGTGAGAAGAAAGCCTTGCTGTGGATTGAATTTTTAACAATAGTAAATGTCCAAATGGCATAGACAGTAAGTTACTGAGAATATAATTCAGTATTGTTTTATAGCATCCGTTGAGACAGCATGGACATCAAGCAATGATGACGGAAGAGTCCACTATGACAGAAAAATGACATTATTGTAAAGCTGCTGCTTAGTTTGTTTTGATTTCTGTAGCTAAGTTAAGGCAGATTCATTTCTGGTGGTGGGGAGCAACTGCTTCTATTTTCCTGGTCCTTATAGCAATTTGTGCTTAAAGTCCTGTGTAAAGTTTGTGAGGGCTATGGACATGCTCTATAAAATGTATGCAACTGCGAGTGGTTATGTCGCCTGGTTGGCTGTAAACTTGGGCCAAGGCAGGTAAACAAGCATGGAATCCTTTTGTCCTTCTCAGTGGTCTCCTGGCCATCTGGGAAACAGACATTTAACGAATTGGCTTGATCTTCCAGCAATTTGGGCCATTTTTGAATCATCTGTGACTAGTGGCTAGAGTCAGTGGAGCAGGAGTGTGTAAGAATGGCAGTTAGAGAGATGGGAGGGCAAGTGTGAGTGTGCAAACGTCACTATCGTAGTGACAGAACATTTGCGGTGGGAATGTTCATGTGAAATCTGGCCATGCACAGAAATCACAGAGTCCAGTCTGGTTCTGATCCTCTTTACACTTGATTCCTAGGCTGCTACATTGCACGGACAAACACACACATACACACACACACACTGCAGTGGAATTTCAGTCCTTTTATACCAGCTGATTAATTGCAAAGATGTAAATCTTCGGTTTTGTGTGGTAAATGCAAACAATTGCCCAATTCATGCTCCGCCCACAACTGTGTTCTCTTGCTATATGGGCTAAGCTTTACTTAATGAAAAATGCCATTCAGCACTGAATTATATACTATATAAACAATACTATATACTATACTATAAACTATAATATAAAAAACAGAGTTGTCTGCTACAATTTATTGTTAGGTCAAAACAATTTTGACAGTGTTTCGCATATGTTTTACAAAATCTTTTGAGGGTGGATCATGGATTGATCTGCTGCACATTTATATCATACAAAATACTGACTTAAGCATAGTCACAGAATGCAAGTGGCTTGAGATAACAACAAATAGGAGCTACTTTTTATAGCTGATTTGTATTGCACATCGACTTAAGGCCAGAGCACAATAACCAAGATTTTGCTGTAAACATGAGCACTTACATGTCTGAACTTGTCTTCAGAATGTACTGATAAGGTTCTGATGAACCAGATGAGTGAATGGAAAGAAAACACTATATAATAGTAGCAATGGGGAGAACATTCATTCAGAGGGATCAAACATAGGTACGACACACCAACCAAACATTCCTGTGTTTGTTTAGCTAGTGTGCTCTGGCCTTTAGCATTGTGGTGGAAATGTAATGTTAGAGATGTGTTAACACATTAACTGTTTGAAACTTGCTGGTGTAGCAACATATGTGACATTTGTTTACATCCATAATGAATTTTCATGTAAATGATGTTTTAATCTACTATGTTATTCATTTTAACTATCTTCATGTCAACTCACTGTCTAAATATTTTCCTTTCCTGACTTTGAGAGAAATGCAGTGGTTCTACTATGTGACTTGCTTGAATGGTGAATCTTTGTAGTCTTGATGGTAACATTCACCCTCTCTCGTTAACAAGTACAGGCGTAAAGAATAAACTTGATTGACAAAGCATCCTGGTGATTGCTTTGCTGCTTCTGTACTGTAGCTGTGGTAGCATTTAGTCTGTTATCTAATTCATTTGATTTGATCAGTTTGATTTACATGTCTTGTTTATGCTTTTATGACTTCCTGCCACTGAACATAAAAACACTTGTGAAATATTTATTATTTGAATGACACTTTAATTTTGATGGAATTATTAGATTATTAAATAATCAGTATTATATGAGATATTTCATATTAAACTTTATGGACTAATATTTTACTTTTTTACTTTACAGATTCCTTGCACATTGCATGACACACACTGTAATCACATCTCTATTGTGGTTATTGCCTATAGTGGTTGTTCTCAAGCTGGGGGTCATCGTCCCCTGGGGAGCTGCGTAGGGGTTGTCAGGTGGGTAATCAAAGTGACACTTTCATAGTGTGAACCTTAGACTAAAAACTTTGAGAACATTCTATAGGACAACCGCTTTAGGCAATAAATAAAAGATAATTAAATGCTGAGATACATAATAGTATTTTGGTATTTTTATCTATTAACTCATTCATCATTATTTTCACCTTTACTTTAGTAATTTAATCCCTTAAATTATTAAACGCTATTTATGGGTACGCCCCTCAATTTCTTAGTCTTTTATCTACACATTCAAGATAGTAACTGAACAAATGTATTATGGGTAATACATTTTTAGCATCCTAAGGGTTGCTAAATAATAAACCAAGGGTGTAAAGGAATACTCAACTCCACCTCTGTTTGCCTACAGAACCCAGTTATTTACCATGGACAACTTTCATGTGTCTACAGAAAACATAGTCAAACACTTATTTGTGCAATAGATATGGTAAAACAAAGATTAAGCTGAAAACTGCCAGCACATCCCTTTTAAGAGGTTAATGGTGGAGGAAATCAGATTTCTCTCAAGATTTGTGACCAGATACCCTTCTGGCCCTCGCAATCTCTGGTCCTTCACTCTGTGGGCCTTGTGTGTGTGTGTGTGTGTGTGTGTGTGTTAGAGAGAGAGAGAGAGAGAGACAGAGAGACAGAGACAGTCTCTGTGTTGAGAATCCAGTCATGTAGGGGTGGAGATTAACAGGAGCACAGCTGGTCTACCATTGTTTGAGTCTATTAGTTCTGAGCACGTGGAGAGCTCCAACAGATTGGATTCCTTACCAGATCTGATTGGAGAGCTGACCAGGATGAATATTCAGTGTCTTTATGCTTTCTTTTTACTCACTATCTAATCAGAATAAATCCTTGTAGCCTCTTGGAAGAAGAATGTGAGACATTCAAAATAATGCTTTTTTTCTGTTGTTTTTTTTTTGTTTGTTTGTTTCAGTCAAAATCTCATTGATGTTTTCTTGCTGTCTGTTTCCAGTACTTGTCTTAAAGGGGTCTGTATTTTTTTATTTTTCCCCAAGTTTCAGCTTTGCATGTTTGTTTTTATGTACTAAATATAGTTACAGTTCTTTTTACATATCGAAGCTGCTTTTGTTACTGTGCCTTTAAGATTGATATATGTAAATACCCTCTGTTCTGACTGTCTGCCTCATTCAAAAGCAGTGCGGGCTAAAACATTGTCCTTAATGAGCTGGTCTAGATTGCTTGGGGCTGAACAAGCAGCTGTATGTTTGTTGCATTTGTTTAAGTGAAACAAAAAATTGTATTTGCAGCTTACTTTCCCTATATAGACTGCTTGGACAGGGAAGAGAATGGTTAATCGGAAACTGTAACAATGTTTATATACAACAGAAACCTCTCATTTCCAAATTCAGTTTTCTGTGATATAGACCCTTCAGAAGTGCTCTGTTATCACCTTCCTTCTCTCTCTGATTGCTCCTTTTTTGTTTCTGCCTCTCTCATTAAGATCCTTTTTCTTAGAATGTATGTGGCCACTGCAGACGGCTGAATCTGAATAGCTGAATTAACCACTGTTTTGGTACTGAGGCTCACATGTTTCTCGTAAACAAGCCTCAATGAATTTTCAAGCTGAGCACAGTAAGGTGCATCAAGTGCTTACATCATTCAGTGCTACAGCAAAGGTCCCTTATAAGAAATAAGGTCGTCTCATGCTGGCAATGGTGAGGGTTCTAATTTAAAAACAGAACGAACAGAGATCTCGAAGGCATAACATACCACCCATACCGCAACAGCGTTGAGGACTTACATAGTCACAAAATCTGCATGCATAATTGAAATTACTGCTTATTTTTTGAGGCTAAATTTAAAAAAAAGCCCTCATTACTGAGCTAGTGCTCATTAAGGATAATGAGCCTATGAACTTCATTAGTGTTTAAAATATGTCAAAGGCTTATTATATAAAAACACCACAGCAACAGCAACATTTGAAGTCAGTTTTGAAAATTCATTACTACAGATATGCAGGCTGCTTCTGGATTTCACTTGAATCAGTGGCTGCTGGCATGATACCTTAGAAGTATCCCACCTAATCCACAAATGTCTAGTATAATGTCAGATTTGACTATACAAAGTATAAAGTGAAAGTGACCATTCTGTCATACGTAAACAGCACAAAAGTCTTCCTCTGTATTTAACCCATTCACCAAGTGAAGCAGCAGGCAGCCAGGAACACAGCACCCAGGGAGCAGTGTGTGGGGATGGTACCTTGCTCAGGGTACCTTAGGAATTCTTGGGACTCGAACCCACAACTTCCAGATCACAGGGCGAACGCCTTAACCATTAAGCTACCAGACAACCAGTGAACTGTTCGAAGACTCGGACCATTGATAACAGTAGGATCAGGTGAGCACCTGCTTGTTTGGAATGAAAACCTGCAGGCGCACCAGCCAAATTGTGAATTTGGCCTTAAAAGGAAATCCAATAATTCCTGTTAAATTCATTTTTAAGAGGTAAATAAAATCAATTACAATTACTTACAATTAATGTAACTCAAAACTCCAAATAAACTTACTGAGTCAGAACTGCTCACAGTGGTTACGATAGGAACCAGACATCTTCTTACAGCTTTATCCTAGAGGGTTACTGCATTAAATGACTTCCAAACACTGTCTGATGCCTGAGGCATTGTTTATTTAATTTTGTGATAAGCTTTTGATCTACAATGGGTTTTTTTAAATGGCAGTGGTACATGCACATGGTAAAATACTACCTGTAGAAAAAAGACCGCTCTCTTTCCATTATCAATAATAATTATTTTAATATTATATATTAAAAGTGACATCTCTAGGTTTACTGATTATTTTAGATAGTAAATAAAGCTAGATTTGCATTGTAGTCATCTCTGATTCTCCACCACTGAAAAGAAATCAGAGTCAATAGTTTCTATGGCATGCACCGTTACACATCAAAACACTTTCAGTGTTTCATCTAGCAGCTAAGAAGCTGGTATTTTCTTTTTTTAAACATTTATGAACATATCATTTATATTAAGCAAGTTTTAGACCTTCTAATGATCAACTTAAAATCATTTGAAGTTTCAGTTTGTTACAGTTGTCAAAAGCACAGTTAACACTAAGATAACGTGGCATTTTGGCACACTGATTGAATATTCATTTGTATCAGCCAATAGGCAGGCGCTGAAGCAAAATGTGTCCAATGTTTTTTTCAGTCAATAGTTTTTCTGTTCTTTTTCTAAATACAGGGATTCCTGGTGAAATTAATACCTCTGGTATTTAAAGGTATGACACACAGATACACAGAGTATCCGTTTGCATGTAAGTATGGCCTTTAGTCTAGGTAACTGTGTCACTGAAGGTAAAATATTTTAAATGTTTTATGCAAGTGCCCATAGAACTCCAGAAGTGGAAGAATGTGGAAAATGAGCAAGTAAATGGTCCTGGGCCCTCACGCTGTCTAAGCTGGCACTGAGCCAGATTTCTGATGGAAGTATCTGCTGTGATAAGGTGATGAATCTCTGGGCTTTGCCGCTTGCCGAGTTGCCGGAAGACAGTCAGTGAGTTGTGACAGGCCATCAGCAGCCGGCCACCAGCCACAGCCTGTCAAGGTCAGCAGCTCACTGCGGCTCGCTGTAGCCTTCCCACAGCATTATACATTCAGCACGTCACAACCTGCATGTCTAAAATTATATTAACAAACTAGGCTGTAGTACAAGGTTTGGGGTTTAACCCTTAAACAGTTCATTTATCTGTCCCTGTCTCTGAATATCCAACTTGTACAGCAAGCATCCTGACAGTTCCATACTGTGGGCCTAATTTAGTCTGTTCTCCTCTGCAATTTATCAGATGAATCCAGTTCCACCGCCACCCAGGGGACAGTGTGAGTAAATGCCACAAAAATTATACAGTCAAGTCCACTTCATAACATTCACTAAATAACGCAAGAAACTGACCAACACAACCTCAAGTCCAAGATGAAGATTTGGCATATCCGGCCTATATTTTGCATAGTTATATATAAAGCAAAAATGTTACTACCTTGCCTTTGTATCATGGGCAAGGAAGGTTAATGTATTTTGATGCAATGAGTGCTATAATAGCATAATAATAATTTATAATAATTTCCTTTAGAAATTTATAGAATTCTTTTTGTTTTTGGGGTATCAGTGAAAACATATTTCTCTGTATCCTTTTAGTGGCTCTGCAGAAAGGTTATTTGTAATTTGCTACATTTTTTGGTGTTGTCCGTCTTTCCCTGTGCATCCACATATTTTGTATTATTTGTATTTGTATCATTTTTGTTCTGCATAAAATGCTTTATGCCTCAGTGAAGATGGTGCCTGTTAGTATAAGGCTCATTTAGCCGATTTTATGTATAGTTATAGTTTTTTAATGCAGTCCGATCAAATAGTGCACATGTGGTCTCTGCTGTTGTAGCAGTAGCAGATGCTGCTAGTCTCTAAATCCTCTTCCAGTCCCATTTTGAATGTCCCTTTGCTGTGGCCCTCATTCTGCACTTCCATCACCAGAGACCAAATTGTATACACTGTATAGTCCTTGTAACTTGACTGAATATCCTGCGTGTGTGTGTATGTGTGTGCGTGTTAGTGTGTAGGGTGATCCCCAGTGTGACCACGATATTGTGCATTCAGTAGAAACTATTCGCAGTGCCTCCTCTCACCTATGGTTTTTCCTTCTTTCTATGTCTTCCTGCTGTGTCAGCCCTTTCTTTTTTTTCTAGAGGTCAAAGCTGTTCTCTTTCCAATTGAGTTGACCAGCTTAAGGGGAAAGGAAAGAAAACACTGATTAAATCAAAGGAAAAGGGGCCCAGAAAAGAAAAAAAAAAACGTATCTGCGGAAGTCTGCACTTTTTTACACCGCTGAGCTGGTATTTATGCACCTCTGTTTCACCAGTCCCCCAGTAAACAATTAAACTTCATCCATTGCCGTTCAGCACAACCTGCCTGCTGATGCAGGCATCTGAATCTGCACGTGCAACACGAGACCCAGTAGGGGTCCCCTCAAGAAAACACAAAAAGCCATTTATAACTGTGCTTTCCTAGGCCCTAAAGTGGCAGTAATTATAGTATTGTGAAACGTGCAATTTTCAGATACAGTACCCTAATAACCCAGGCTTCAAAAGCTTAGCAGTGGGGTCTTATTAGGCTGTCATACATGCACTCTAGTTTCATGCTCATGCAATAAGCAATGAAATTAATCAGCAAATTAATTTGTCACAGCACATTTGTCATATTTTTATTCAACATTTAGAACACACAGGCACAGTTGATCTCTTCCAACAGTGTGCATAAAAAAGGTAATACTCCACAAAGCCATTTTTCACACCAGAACTTAGTTGCTTATACTAGTTATATTGTGTGTAAAAGTATAATGCTATAGCCCCGAACTGAGGCACAGCTTTAAACTCCTTCACACACACGGCTGCTGCAGAAAGGCTGTGAGGAAGTAAGCCTTTTTTAGCAGCTGTGTTTTTTTGTTTAGCAGAGGTCAGTGTGTTTCAGTTAGACTTTCCATATATGGTTCAGTTAGACTTTCCATTGCATTTCTCTTGCATTTCTTCCACAGGTGTGACTGCAGCATTTCAGAAATATGGGCATACAGCATGTGTCCTAAACCATCTATCTCTTTTTAAAAATCAAGGTTATTCATGCAGAGTTTGTCCCCCCATTGTTGAAGTAACAGTCTTTACTCTTCTGGAAAAGCTTTACACTAGATGAACACTGCTGTGAGTATTTTGGGTGCTTTCAGCCACAAGAGTATTAGTGATGTCTGGTTCTGATGTTGGATGATTAGCTCTGGATCACAAACATCACTCAAACTGTTATCTGGAGCTCCATCACTCCAAGTAACACAGGTCAACTGTACCACATGTCAACTGAACCACCTTAGCCTCATGTGCAGCTCCTTCAGTGTGACTCATTCCACTGGCAGTGCTTTTTTATGGACATTCTGCAAGATGTGTGTGTGGAGTTTAACACCTGTCGTACTTTACGGTGCACCTTAAAGTAGCCGAATTCAGATTAGTTAGACAGATAAATAAATAGTGTAATTACATTCTAGAAATAAAATCGTCTTTACTTTTGTTTTTAAGAAAGCACATAGCAGCACCTTTGGTATGTGTCGTCCGGAAATGGCTTTTTGTCTTATTGTAAATTCTTTTATCATAACTCATAGTTGTTTTTATGGCTGTTTTTGCTGTGGGTTTTCCACTGCTGGTGGCCTCCACATCGATTTTTCTGCTCTGCAGTCATCAATTAACTGACGGCCATGTCACCAAGACCATGACTCTCATTTTATGGGGTTCAGCCTCTTCAATCCATCTTTGGATGCGTGCCACCGACAGAATAGTAGCCTTATAGAAACCTCAATTGGAGGCTGAATGCTGAACGCAGCCAGTATGTGAACAGTATTAGAGGAGCGGAGCTGAGGAGCATACAAATATGAAACGACTACACCTCTATTACATTCAGTTGAGACTGTGATTCACTACGAATCAAACTCTATTTCCACTAGTGCCCTTATCCTAAAGACTTTTATTTGAGTTAGGAGGTTCTGGCTTCCAGGATAGAGGCCCCAAGGCTAATATGAGATGTGTGCAGTAATTGAATGTTTCACTTTCAAGTGTAATTGTGGTCAAACAGCCTAAAGTTAGGTAATAAACTTTGTTTAAAGCTGTAGGTAGCAAGACATCTTTATATTTTTGTGCCTTATGGTTCCACACCTCCTTTATTACAAGTTGTTTTGCAGGCATGTTGTGGTAAATGTTCTGTGAATAGTAATTTTACATGTAATTAAAATACATTTAAGGTTTAATGACGCTCACTCCCACTCAGCTCACATGGTTAGCTTTGTACTTATGGACTACGTGGATGAACTAGTTTGGTTGCGTGTGGTGGAAAGAACACGCAGTACCGCAGCGTATGAGGGAGGGAGTTTTCCTTTTTCCGTGGTTTAGTTGTGGTTTTATGATTTGTTAGGAGAGGTAAGTGATTTAGGTTAGAATGTGTTTCAACTTACACCAAAATTCAGGTTACATCACTGTCGAAGAAACGGATCTGTGCTGTAACTCGACGACCCCGTATATAGATTTAATGTTTTTGTGTGTGTGT
>JBBPCX010000023.1:12156158-12188099 GCA_037974365.1 Hydrocynus forskahlii | reverse complement strand
CTTTTCTAGCACAAGTTCTGTTCTGTCTGCACCAGCTTCAAAACAGTTAACACCCACACTCACACACTCACACACACATATATATATATATATGCAGTAGACTATGACATTCAACTGTATTGTCGAGGCACAGTGATGTCAAGCTGAATTGTAAATTCTTTCTGCATTATAGATTATAGTATGTCTCTGTGTTCTCAAACCATGTGCTGTTTGATGTAAATTTTCAAAAACTTTCATTTCAACAGAAAAACAATGTATTTTGTACAGCATTAACATCTGTACATCCTCATAATCTGTAGGTGCCGCTGTGATTGAGACTGGAGAATCTTAGAAACCACTGGGCTCCATGTTCTGACCACAGAGTAATGGTGCTTCTGACCTGGGAGATCACTAAAATACTCTGTAACATGAGAGTGGTTTCAACGAGGTGTGTGTGAGTGTGTGTGTGTGTGTGTGTGTGTTCTTTGTCCACACACTTCAGGGACAGAAACAAAATACAGCTTCTGCATTCTAAATATACAGTAGCCACCAGCGTTGGGAAATCTGAGCCCAGACCAGTTTGTGACGACAACAACAGAGCAAACTAGAGCACAGCTTCTACAGTACAGAGAGCTTTCATCCACAGCAGTACAGCATTGATGAAGTCACCTTCCTAGAAAAGCATGGCGATGACAAGCAGTGCAGTGTGTGGGTGCAATGTGCAATGTAGAGCAGGTTTAGCTGAGTGGGCTTAAGTGTGTTTGAGTGTGTGAGTATGTGAGTATGTGTGTATGTGGTTAAGAGGGAAAATGAACAGGGTAAGTTAATAAATGAGCAAAAGGCACTTTGATGTGACAGACTGTTGTGAACTTCATTTGCATGCATACAGGTGTTTAAAAGGCTGTGTTTGTATAAGTGTGTGTTTGCATACATACGCTGTAAAAACACTGTAATGTACTATATAGCTTAAATACAGCAGGTTGTAATACAGGACAGTTGAAAGAAAAATATAAAAATGCAGGACAGAAATTCGCCAAAATGCATGTTGACAAGCCACAGTTTTTGTGAGAATGTCCTTTGGATTGATAATTAATTGGCAAGTTACATCAGCTCTATGTTCACAGATGGAAAAAGAAAGCTTTCGACGAAAAGAATACATTTCTACTGTGAAACATGGAAGGGCCTCAGTTTTGTTTGGGGGTTGCTTTGGTGTGTGTGGCATGTGGAGCTTTGAAACTGTGCAGGGCACAGTGAACTCTCAAGACTACCAAGACATGCTGGAACAAAACATCCTGCCCAGTGTAAGAAGGCATAGCCTCAGTCACAGGTCACGGGTCCTCCAAAAAGATAATGACATAGCTAAAAGCACTCCAACAGGATAACTACACACAGGTCTCATCATTTACATGTTCCCTTTTTTTGTTTTATTATGTAAAATATTAAGTTGAATCAATAATCAAAACTCTGATTTGTGTTCAACATGGAATAAATAATGATTAATTTTTTTCGGTTTTGCAGTTTCAATTTACTTCCGAGATGGATTTATTTTTTTCCACAGAAAGAGTTTCTGGAGTTTCTCAGCATTTATGTACAGGTCATTTTATGGGTCTTTTTGTTACATGTTAATCTTATGTTTTATCCCAAAACATGCAAAATGATCGTATTTTTTGTTTCGGTGAATTGCTTTATCTGTGTGACACATCTCAACACACTGGATTACTGCCAGCTTTAAATTCTTAAGTGTAAGTGCTATAACTGTTGTAGTGTGATGTTTATGGTATGATTGATGAGCATGATTATCTCATCAATCTTTGCAGCAGTCTATCTGAACGATCAAGCATTTGCTAGTGGGATCTAGCTAGTTAGATTTGTTGTGCCTGCCCTTATCTTTACATGTTGTACTGCATTATGATGCACAAGTGAGAGCCAGCACTTTGATGCAAAAGTGAAAGACAGCAGTGGGTGCATTACAGCAGATATCAGCTGTACTTCAACAACAGGGGTGCAGGAAAAAGGGACCCTAATCCTGTGATATGAGTACTGTAAATAAACAATAAATTACATGAGAAATTTCTGCCAGTATATTACCATAATTTGTCTATAAATTTATTTACAGTGTGCGTGTGTGTGTGTGTGTGCTGTGAACGTTGTGTAAACAGTGCATTAGCATTATAAAGGCCGACCTCTTGTTTCTCCTCTACACAAACAGAAACCTCAGCCTGCTTGTCTGCAGCCTGGCAACTGGGACAGTTAAAGCTGTCTAGACAACACTGTTCATTGTTCAGCATGGGAAATGTGACTGCAGATCTCTGCTGCACACCACTGCACTGCCTCTGCTTCAGGGCTCCTTATAGTGTCAACACAGATTATCATAAAGTCACAAGACAAAAAAAAATCAGCCATCATGAGCATAATTTCTTTACTTATATTTGGTCCTATTGCCTTAGTAAGAGCCTCAGTCGGGTAAGTATTAGAACAGTCTCTTGGGATAGTTTCTGTCCAGTTTAGGCTGATCTTCCATGAACTTGGTGCACATTTCTGCTAGAATTCCTATGTGCCTATTTCAGCATCTGCTTCTAAATGTTAAGAGCTGGGATTGAGGTCTGGTGATTTTGCTGGACAGTCCGAG
Source organism: Hydrocynus forskahlii (assembly GCA_037974365.1). Taxonomy (NCBI): domain Eukaryota; kingdom Metazoa; phylum Chordata; class Actinopteri; order Characiformes; family Alestidae; genus Hydrocynus; species Hydrocynus forskahlii. The sequence continues at coordinate 12,185,491 of JBBPCX010000023.1, read as the reverse complement.
TGCTCTGATGTTCCATCATGTCTGTTGAAGCATTCACACCAGACACTATACAGCCCTACAATATGGAAGTGTCAATGGTGTGTTCTGCTTGAACATGAAGTGATGCACAGTGTTAGTGGAAGAGTGGGCTAATATGGTCAAGAAATATCTGAGACTGGTGTAGTTCTTGACTGATAGGACTAATGCTGTTATTAAGGCAGGAAGATGCTTAACCAAGTTACCACTATAGAAAATGTGCCTCACACCTATAAATGTTCACATATCTTACAGGCCAAGAAGATACATTCCACAACGGCGTGGATGAAATCACAGTAACCTCTCTCATCTGCTTTTTTCTTCACAGCCTTCTACAGTGGTCCATGGTGGTCTGTGGAATTCCCAATATGGCATCAAGAAATCTGACTTTATCTCTGGACTGGTGTCTTTCCACTCATTTCACTTCCTGGCCCTCACAGAGACATGGATCACCCCAAAGAACTCCACTACTCCAGCTGCTCTATTCTCTGTCATGTCCTTCTCAAACACTCCTCGCACTACAGGTTTGCTCCTCTCAGGTAGATGGCGTTTTACACCCCTCAGTCTTTCCCAGCTCAACATCTCATCCTTTGAATTGCACTCGAATTCCACTCGTTACTATAACATATCCAACTAAACTCCATATCATTGTCCTTTATCGCCCACCTGGCCCGCTGGGTAACTTCATCAGTGAACTGGACGTCCTCCTGAGCTCATTTTCAGTTGACGACTCTCCTCTCATCCTCCTCGGAATCTTTAATCTTCCAGGTGACAAGTTGAAGACCTCTGAGCTTGCAATGCTCCTATTATCCTTCAGCCTGTCCCTCTGTGAGTCTCCTCCAACCCACAAAGCAGGCAACACTCTTGACTTAGTATCAACCAGACCACCATATATGTTCAATATATCATCTACTCATCTACATGTCTCTGACCATCATCTTCTTTCAAATTTCCTCTTCAGACCTGCTCATCTCATCACCCACATGTAACACCTATGACTACCCGCAGAAATCTATCCTCTCTCTCCTCCTCTATTCTTTCTTCCTTAACTCTCTCTAACTCCACTAACCTCTCTCCATCTCCAGTTGAATCAGCCACCAATGACCAATTCTCATCTCTCCACTGCTCAATTCATCTACTCTGTCCCTTGTCTTCTAGATCAAAGCATGTCTCTCCCCCAGCTCTATGGCTGTCTGAGGTCCTGCGAAGTAACCAATAGGGAACTGAGAGCAGTCGAAAGAAGATGGAGGAAAACAGTGACACCGACCTTATCAATTATCGCTTTCTTTTATCCAAATTTGCCACTGATCTTTAATCCAAATTAGCCATAAATTTGCCACAGTCTTCCTTCTACAGAACCAATCGGCATCCACCCTCGCAAGCTCTTTGCCACCTTTTCGTCACTTCTTTAATTTTCCTCTCTCCCTCGTTTTCTGGCTCTCCCACCAGAAGACTGTGCCAAGTTCTTCGATGAAAAGATTGATGACAGTAGATCCTTCCCGCCAGTCATCAAGCGGTCATGTTGTGTGATTGTCCACTGGTGTTCCAGAGGGTTGGATCACTTGAATCGCTTCTCTTTTCTCTATGGGGACCTCTTGGGGATACAATAGCCTCAAATGCCTTTTACTTCTACTTTTATGCAGATGACACTCAACTTATTCTCTCTTTCCCCACCAGTGATGGTCAGGTTTCGACCCACATCTCAGACTGCCTTGCAGATATCTCCTCTTGGATCATGGCCCACCACCTCAAGCTAAATCCCAGCAAAACTGAACTTTTCATCAAAGGGAGTCCGTCACCAAGCCACGACTTCACAGTTTTACGATTATTGTACCCTCAAAGAAGGCAAGAAACCTTGGCGTCATGCTAGAGGAAGATCTGTCATTCTTGTCGCATGGTGACCACCTCTCCAGGACATGGATACCTTCTTTACAACATCAGAAGAATCCGACCCTTTCTCACCACTGAAGCTACGCAGTTACTCTTCCAGTCTCTGGTCATCTCTAAACTGGACTACTGTAACTCCCTACTGGCTGGACTCCCACTGAAGGTAACAAAACCACTTCTGATTCAGAATGCAGCTGCGAGGTTAGTCTTAACTTCCTAAATTCTCACACACTATTACAGAATCTTCACTCGCACTAAGTTCAAAACCTTAACCCTTGCCTTCAAGGCCAAGAACGGACTTGTACCTCCTTACTTATCAGCACTGACCAAGCAGCGTCACTTCTTGTCCTCTAAGAGCTTCGAGCACTGCTCGTCTGGAACCTCCACTGCTCAAAAGAAGAGGAAGACATGCATCAAGACGGTTTTCCCCCCAGTGGTGGAATGAACACCCTCTCACAATGAAATCTGCGGAGTCACTCGCTGTCTTCAAGCGTCGTTTGAAAACCCACCTCTTCAAGGAGCACTTTGGTGACTAACCAGTCCTCTCGATCTCTTATACATCTTTTTCTATATATTTAAAAAACCTCAGGCCCTTACCCTCTTAACTGTTTTTCCTTACTTGTCTATTAACCTCTGACTTTTGTCTTTTGACAGGGTTTGTTAAGGTATGTAACTTAGCTGGCAGTAACTTGGTTAAAAGCAGGTGTTGACTTTATTATAGCTTTACAGGTATCAGGAACAGATGTAGACTACTTAAGCACTGATGTACATTGCTCTGGATAAGAGCATCTGCTAAATGCCATAAACGTAAACATAAACATATTAGAAAAGAAATGCAAGTGACACATTTTCTAATATTTTCAATAGATTATTTTCTATATGGGGTTTTAAACTATCAAGAGTTATAGTCAAAGTGTCTGGAAAAAAAACATGCACTTGTAAAATGAAACAGAATAAAAAAAAAAACAAACAGTAAATGTCTATAATAAGGACACCGTGTTCTTGAAATGTGTTTTCAGGGTACATACAAAGAGACAACAAACAAAACACTTCACTGACTGTAAAGTTGTGGAATATTTGGACCTATTTGTCACAAACAAGGTACAACTAAAAAAACAAAAAAAAAACAAAACCAACATGCACCTTTTAGCCATAACATTAAAAACACTTGATTAAACACTTTGCCAGTCCTCCTTGTGATACCAAAACAGCTCTGACCTGTTGAATTCCACCCCCAGGTCTCTGGGTATGCTGTGGCATCTGGCAACAAGACATAAGCAACAAGCCCTCTGATTTGTGGGGGAGAGAGCAGATAATCCTGCTGAAAGAGACCACTGCCAATACAGAATACGGTTGCCAAGATGGGGTGTACTTGTGCTGCAAAAATGTTTAGGTAGGTGGTAGTGTCAAAGTACCATTTACATGAATAAAAGGACACAGGATTCCCCAGCAAAACATTGCTGAAAACTTCACACTGCCTCTGCTGGCTTGCCTTTTTCTCATAGTGTATTTCCACTGGTGCCATCTCTCAGGTAAGCCATGCACATGCACCTGCAGGTTTGATGATGCTGTAGCCATCACTATTTCTCAAAATATTTCTCAAAATATTCAGCTTGCCCATTTTTTCTCATTCCAACATTTTAGGTTCCAGAACTGACTGGTCACTAGCTGTCTAATATATCCCACCCATTGACATGTGCCAGTGTAACAACAAAATCAGTGTTATTTGCTTCGCCTGTCATTTTAACGTAATGGCTTATCAGTGTCTACTGCATTCTATGTAGTACCATAATTACTTTATGCATTCATGGAACAAGCATAGAAATTCTGAAGAAAATGCAGATTCTAAACCTTGCAGATGAGTGGAGATATTTAATTATGATTAGCTTTTTTTGGAAAGAAAATAAATTCTGTACATTTTTTACATGTATGTCATTTCATGGCATTGAAACAAACAAAAAATGACTCAAACTTGCTCTAAGCCAATTACCCTCCTGCCTTAACATGTAACAAAATGTGCAGGTAATTACATATGTAATTACATACAAATAGTATGATAAAATAAAAATAATAACACAAGTTATGTAAGGAAAAAGGCAGGAAATCTAGCGAACATAATTACACATGTTGTCCTGCACCTTGATAGCCATTTCAGTAGTCTTATGTATGTGTGCCTGAAATGACACTGTAAATCTTTCTCATTATCCATCTTTCAGGCCTGTGTAAATACTGCAGTGTTCTCACCTTGGAGTTGAGATCTCTGTGGTAGATGTTCTTATAATGAAGGTAAGTCATTCCTCTGCTGATGTCACAAGCAAACTCTACCTTCTCCCTCCAACACAGCGTGATGTCATCCCTGGCCAGCAGTTCCTCCAGACAGCCTCCGCTCACATACTGAGAGTGGGAGAGGAGTAGGACATTATGAAATCCACACACACACACACACTCCTGTTGACCTCAGCTCAACCAGAGAGCTGAAAACAGGCTCTGAGCAAGGCTGCAGGGGCATGTTACAAATGCTTATGCAAAGCCAAAAATGCTTTGACACACAACAAGCCAATCCATTTTAGGAGCCTTTTTGAGGTGTATTTTTAACGCCACGAAAACTGGTAATGTGTACAAGATACCCTACCAATTAGCAGAAGCAGTACAAAGAATCTATGAAGATTGGAAATGCCTTACTGTGATTTACAGGTGATCTACATACCAAATGACACATGCATCAGTATCTGGCCTTCTTTATTTTTCTATTACCTTTTTACTCCAGTACATTTTCACAAAAAAAAAACTTTTCCCCAAAAAAGCAAAAATGTAAGCAAATAAATAAATAATCCACTTGTAAATAAACCAGCATTTCTGTCCGCAGAAGTGTTTGTTCAGCTTCAGTTGCTCGCTGAAGCAGAGCTGTGACAACTTTCCAAATAGCAAGCCCTTTGACAAATGTACTTATGTTTGCAGTTGATATTCTTTCATAATAAATCATTTCAAGCATATTAATCAATCTCCATATGAGCTGACAGAAGACCAGCATAGAAATGTATCTTTTTACAGTCACTGATTGCAAATACTTGGTACTAGTGTTGTTATGCAGCTTTGCAGCTTTGGGACATCGTCAACATTTCTCCCAGGGCTAAGCCACTGCTTAGGAGAAATGGAACTAAATAGTAATTACGGGGTAAACATGTTCATACCATTGGTTTGGGTCTAGCATGAAATAATTAAAAGAAGACTTAAACCCTAGGAGTTTGTCTTGTGTGCAATTACAAGAAAGAGTTTAATTTGTGAAAGAATTTGTGAAGGAAAAAAAAAAACTCACCTCAAGAATTGGGTATAGCTTATCCTCCTTCACACAAATCCCAAGATACCTTCAGTAAGGAGATTAAAGAGGTTTTTAGAATGGTGACAGTTTTGCAGCTAGTTTAAAATATACAGTATTATTACCTCTCTATGGGCTCTTCATTTAGATAAATAGACACGCCTTGTTAAGAATACATGATGTATAAAATGATTTAATTGATATAAATGAACAAAATCTGTAGTATCCTCAATAAACACAAAGTCTGTTTGAATAGATTTCATAGCCTTTGAGGAATTATTTGCTTATCACACACGCAAAGTCTTCTCAGCTGAGGATCAGAGTGCATTCCAAACAGAATGGGGTATGGACAGGGATGGCTGGTTTGATCTTTGGCATCCACATTGTTATAATTGCTGCTAACAAATTACTAGAAGCTGATTATTTCAGACCTCTGTGGAACAACCAAAAAAACAGGTAAGAAGAATCTTAAAAGCTGTCTAAGGGGCTGATTCACCTCTGGTATAAGCTTAAGACTCAAACAATCTGCCTGCAACTGCATGTCAAATGCGATGTGATATAATGAATGTGTTGAACCTCTGGATTGGTCCAAAAACTTGATATTTGGGCATCTTTTTTAAAGCTTTTAACATTTAGCTCCACCTTCCTGCAAGGATGGGAGGGTCTGAGTGACTGTGTAAGTCATGAAACATGCATTCACACCAATTTAATTATTTGAATACATGAAACATGCATTCACACCAACTTAATATTATTTGAAGTGGTAGTCAGATCCAACCAAATTGTGAGCATGTCATTACATGGCAGTGTTTAAAAAATGTCCAAGGAAAAAGTGGTGATTCAGCAGCTTTCTATGAATATTTGGAGCTTGTAACATAGAAAGTTTGTGTTGAACAAGCGTATAACTGATTGTACTGAACAAGCTTATAATTGCTTGTCTAGTACATCAAGAGGAGATATTTTACACTATTTCTGTGTATTGTCCAATAATGATGCTATGTTCTATGAATGGTGGAGCTGATAAAAACTGGTTATGTAGTTAAACTGTGGCTTGCAATGAACTCTGTCAAATTCAAATCCTAATATGTCCTCTTCTACTTACAGATGTGGTACCAATTAGAAGTTTGCAATGTACACTGTGTTTTGTGAGAAAGAATTTCATTAAAATAACACGACACTTTTGTTGTCACTGGTGATAAGTGTGACTTCTAAAGGTTACCTTCTTTTACTGCCAACTGGACAAAGCACACTACAGACTTCAGTAAATCAGACTGAGTTTGTTCTCTTTGTGTGTGTGTGTGTTTTTGTGTGCTGAGGAGGTGTTGTGAGTGAGATGGTAATGGGGGGGAGTGGTATGATGAAGTGTCAGTGTGGAGGCAGCTCACCTCACTATGTTGGGGTGGGAGAGTTTCTGCAGGAGGTTGATCTCTCTCACGATGCTGCCTTGGTCCACGTCATTCTTATAAATCTTCACCACCATCACTTTCTTGTTGGTGCTGTGCATCACCTGTTTGATATGAGGAACATAGACAACAACTCAGCAACATAAAGAACTTAAATAATAGTAAACAGTTTTCATACATTTTGTCATGCAACTGTTTTACCAGGTTGTTTTACATACTGATTGTATGGCCCGTGGAGTGAATGGTACATTCAGTAATTATGAAAAAATGTTCATGTCAAACTCTGTCTTACAGAAGAGAGAAATGTTAGTTTTGACATTGTTAGTTATGTTCATTTAGGGCATGAACATTATTTTAGTTATTAGCCTAAATCCTCACTGAAGACGTGGGTCTTCAGCTGCCGTCTGGAAACTGTGAGGGACTCAGCAGTTCTAATAGTCAGAGGTTTGTTCCAGTCCTGAAGCAAGTTTGTTCCAGTCCTGATGCATGTCTTCAGTTTTTGAGAATGGGGGTCAGATTGGGCTGTGTCTAATGCTCTAAGACCTATGACCCTTTGTTTGACTCTAGAATGTTCTAAAGTGTTTTACTCATTGTTTCTGTTCAATATTCTCCCCAATTCACACCATTCTAGTTTTTTTACAAATTCAAATTGATGTGGAATAAGTTCTTTCTTTGCACTGTTCCAAAATGCCCTCTATTCACACATCTCTACAGAGTCCTCCATGTTTTCCTCTGCGTTCTCTCCATTCACACCATTACATTCATTCTAAACACTACTCCCAAATTATCATGTTTTCTCTGTTCCAGGATGCTCTCTCCCATGCCCATTCATCTAGAGTGTTTTCCTACATTCACAATGGTTAATTTGTTCTGAATGTTGCTTGTGATGTTCTTGTTCAGGTAAATGTAGTTACAGTAAAAGACTAACTAAATGGTGACAGCTCTCCTCCCTACACCAGTTGACCTTAATGGCTTATTGTTTCCTCAGTGGCCATGGTCTCTGAAGGATGAAATTTCCTCTTGAAAAACGTAGCCAACTTTCGTCACTTCTTGGCTCCTACTGTGAGAATGGTCACGGTCAAGAATGTGAGGGAGCCTTTTGAATGCTGTGCATCGACTGTTGTGATTTTCCATTCTTCTCCACATTCCATCTCATCACTGGTGTGTTAACAATAGAAGGAAGCTCATCGTAGCCACACCTGTGACCTGATGTGACTCCTCACCATAGACACTCTTTGAATACACAGGCACTGTGATTAGCTATACTGCACAATGAGAGTAGGTCTGTACAATTTGTGGAAAACATTCAATTGTGCCTACAACTGAAATGCAATACTTTCCAATAACTGAAACTCTAGGCCTTAGTTTTGCACCAAGACCAGCACATACATTTTTTTGGACTTAAGATTGAAACACTGAATGTTGTGTGCCAGACTGGCAGTTCACACTTTCTGTGTTATTAGGTTAAATGTCACCAATTATAACCTAACCTGTTAATACAACGTCAAATAATAAACTATACAGTAACCCACTGCTTATACGCGGTTCAGCAGTCACAGAATCAAGTCTCTTGCTGATTTTTTCAGAGAACCGAACCAATAATTGTTCGCTGAAATCTCCGCACATGCGCAGAAACTGCAGACATCCTCCGCATTTTTTATTTTGCTTTTGTGATGTCCAGGCCTCGTCCACCACACCCCTCGTCTTCGTGCTGGTTATTTATGTCTGGGCGCAGCTGTTAGCAAGGCAGACAGATGCACCTGAACGCGATGAGCCTCACTAAACAAAACAACCCAGCACGAGGACAAGTGGGCTTGGCGGACGAGGCCCGGACGTCACAGAATTTTTTCACAGCAATATATAATTTTTCATGCACTTTAGTGCTAAATAACTAAGAAAAATATAATTTACTAATTTTGTAACATAAATATTCATCTGAATTCAGCTACATTTCCATATAAAATATATAAGCGGGGGTTTACTGTATATAAATGAAAATATGAAATGATCGCTGACAGACATTTAAAAAGCCTATTCAAACCTGAATAGAGATCAGTAACAATTAAATAAGAAGCACTCTTAGAAACAACACCCCATGTCCATGCATTAGATCTGTGTTATTTGTTCATGTTTCCTGCAGAGTGTTTTCATGTCTGTGGGTGTAACCAATGGATGATATAATCTCTTACAGGCTTTTGCTCACTAAAAACTGTCTGCATGAGATGACATGTTCAGGAGCCTGTAAAACATAATGTCCTTCTAAAGTGTTGTTTTCAGGATTAACCAAGCCTTGATGCTCTCAGTCTTTTCACACCATAATTCTAAGTCACTGGTTTTGAAGAATAAAGGCCAGTGACGTACCCCTGAGAATAATGCATCAATGTATTAAGAAACACTAACCTTCATTCTACAGTGTCTGAACTGGTGGCACAAAACAACACTTCAAGTCTGTCTGGTCCATGTTAAGGATAAAAGCAGTAACAGTACTTAAACAGTTGACATTATAAAGAGGTACAGATTTAAATGACAGGGATATTTTCAAGTTTGATTCCATTTGCGATATTTGTTACTAATATTTTAAACTTTAAAGTGTCAAGATTCTACAGAGATCTTATTATATATTGAACTCAAGTTGTTTGAGAGAATGCGAATGAGTAAAGTTGCACTGAGATAAAGGGAATCTACTCTGAAGAACAATCTACTCTGAAGAATAATTTTTTGCTTCATTAAAAATAAAAAATTTTGCTCACTGCATATATGTTATGATGTCTTTACAGTTATTAAACAGTGGAATTAAGTTGAAAATAGTACGAAAAAAGCAGGTAAATGTACCTTGTAGACCTTGGAGAAGAAGCCACTTCCTATAAGCTCAGCACTGAAGTCCTCCCAGAACTCCAGCTTGCGGACGCTGGTGCGGAGCTGGTGCCAGCGGTCCGCCTGACAGTAGGTGTCTGAAGACTCGCTGAGCAGTGTGGGGCTGCCTGGCTCAGGGGACACATCCACCTCACACATCCTGGAGATTTCATCTACAACGGACAGAAGACAACACTTCAGATTAAGCCCGCCAAATACACACCATGTGACCACAGCACAGACAAAAACAAGACCATTTCTCATCATATAATTGTTTAATGTGACATGAGCAGAGGACAGAACAAATCATGCTGCTACACTTAAATAAGTCACGCATTTAAATGTATGACACTGAACCCATTATAACCAGTATGTCAGTAAACAGAAGGACAAAACTATCAGTGAAACATATTTTGTTCAGGTGGAAATGTATACATTTAATTCATATACATTTTGGGTTCTTGCAGGTTTCAGTAAGTTAAATTTAAGACCTTTTTAAGACCTTTTAAGACCATTATGAGTAAAATTTAAGACCAACATGATGCATTACTGGAAACATTCGAATGATACCAGAAATTCTCAAAACATTCTATTTTTATTGATTCAGTATTAAAACAGATAATCAAATTATTTAAAATGACATAACTTGACACATATATTCCGAACACAACACTAGCCTAGCACATACAATCTAACCCTGCACGTGCTGGAGTTCATCCCCTTTAGCACCGATTTCAGTTTCAAGGACTTTCAGTTCGGCCAGTTTTTCTTTGTACGCCCTTCTCAGGGTATTGGACTTGGAGAGAAGCTGAGCCATCTTGGAGCCAGCCAACGCTTCTTGGGAATGAACGGAGGTAAGAATTTAAGACTTGGGTAAATTCAATTTAAGACCTAGGATGAAAATCTGGGTGTTTTTAAGACATTTTAAGGCCTTAAATTTAACTTTCTGAATTTTTAAGACCCTGCAAGAACCCTGCATTTAAACTTCAGCGTACCGTGGAGTTCTGCTGGCACTGTAATATGTGGCACAACATTCATGTTAATAACAACATAACTAATAGTCCCAAATAACATATAAAAAATAGGTTTTGTCTAAACTGAGTCATCTTGGTTTACGGCTGTCACAATTACTCAGTTAAAATCGTTTCATTAAAACGATGGATTATAATGTATGTTCCCAAATTGGCTTTCTGACAACCAGAGAATGTGCATGTTGTTATAATGCTGTGTTCAACTGAATGAATATTCTCCACAAAGGGGTCTATTAGCACTCAAATCCCTTGTGGGTCCATCACTGAAAGAGGAAAAACAAAACAAAATTGCAGGATCTCACAAATGTCTGTTTTTTCACAGTTACAGATTTCTTGAATAGGAATTAAAATTAAATGTTTGCTTTTATTGTCTGCAAGTGATTTCTCAGTTGTGAAAATAATTTGATTACACAACTATTACTCTAATTGACAGCCTTATCACATTTCATTATCCAACATACATTTGTGAAAATTATTATTTACTGACTGAAAGAAGGCTACGAGACACCACTGACAAAGTTTCATAATCAGTTTTCACCCAGAGCAGAGAGCTACCGGACTGTTACACTGCTAAACTATTACAACTAAAAAAGATAAAAACATTTATTGTTGACCAATTAAACATAAAAAATATAATCATATTTTGCAAAATCAATCAAAATTAATATCTATTCTCCTTCTAGTCTCATATAGTAAGTTACTGAGGCCAGAATACACACATATTCATGCATTTCATTGTGACACAATGCTTTTGGATTTTGTTCAAATAGCTTTAAATAAGGCTTCAACATTTTAACATTTCTGAAAGTTAAGTTAATTGCATTTTTATAGATTGGTTAAAAATGTAGATTATTTGTTTAAAAATGTAGATTATTTAATTAATCATCATGATCATTAGTAAACTACTCACAGAATTGACACTGGCAGTCCTAATTTCCACAGCTGACCCAACTGAAGCTAGAAGATTCTGACTAATCCAGTCACTGCTTTCTCAAACTTTTCAGATCCACCACATTTCTTCATAGCCAATGTTCTGCATATAAAGGAGGTCTTAAATAGTTAAAATGACACTATTTACAAGAGCCCAAACACATTTTCTCACATTTTAACTAACATGCACAAAACAGGTTCCCCTGATGTGGGTTTGCTATGCACTGTGACCAATATTTCTCTGTGATATACTTAACATGAAGAGAACTTCTCAGAATGCTGGAACTCTCATGAGGTAACGTCTAACTAATTGACATTTACAGGATATTACACAGAATCTACAACTGGGACATTGACTGGTAGTGGAGTGAATAAGTGGCTGAACTTGCGTGGGCATTAAATGCCAATCTTTGGCACCTCTCCTCCATCCATTTAAACCTCCACTCACTACAATTCAGCAACGAGACACTATCTGGCCGACACAGATGACCTCACAAGCGCATGCCCCGTGTTGACAGAATTTGTCAAGTTACCAGGGGTGTACAAGCCCTGCCCCCCCTGAGCACCCCCCAAAAATGGATGGATGGAAGGATAGATACTTTTTGCCCCCCCCCCCAGATAAGCCAAATGCCCAACCATACGTGATGTACTGGTCACACCTCTGCAAGTTACTAAAAATCACTGTTACTGTTTCTTTTGTGTAAAATTAGAGTAAAAGACGTTATAGATGAGTCCAAATTAATATTTGCACCTGCAAGCAATCTCACTACCCAACAAACGGCCACGGTTATGTTAATAAATGGTTTGACCTACTATTTCACTGGTTTCTTAACCCTCAAGAGGTAATTTCTTTACACAGTCCATTGCTGCTTTGTTACTCTTTTCTAGAACACACCAATGTTTTGGTCGGATGATAACAGTGGCCAACACTGATAAGTAACATGCTGGTGGTTACAACCAAATTTTTTGGACTGTAGTATACCCGAAATTTGCAGTTGTAATCTACAGACTACTTGCGAAATCGAGCCACAGAGGAACCCAATATTAGGCTCCCCTGTTTAACTAAATACAGTAACCCCCCAGTTTTACGCGCATCAGGAGTCGCGGATCCAGACACAAGCAGATTTTTTTCTGAGAACCTAACTGATCGTTTTACACGGAAATCTCCACAATAATGCAGAACCTGCAAATATTCTCCGATTTGTTTTTTTTTTGTTGCTTTTTTCATGCCAATTTTTTACGCATTTTACTTCTAAATTATTAAGAAAATAATCATTTTTGCTGGTGAGGCAAACAGTTTTCAGGGAATAATGGACGGCCACCATGCATCAGACAGCCGAGTTTGCTTTGGACAGCAGAGTTTAAAATGAAATTAAAGTGTTTTTGGAGCATATTTGGGGCATATTTAGGGTTTACACTATAAAAATGGGCATTTTTAGGCTTTTTTTCCAAAACACAACAACGCAGTTTATCACTATACACGGGTGCTCTTGGAACATAACCCCCGCGAAAAGCGAGGGATTACTGTATAGACTGAGCTGGGAAATCTGAACACAAAACACTATCAAGTGAACAACCAAAACCCAAGCCAAAAATAATTAGCTCTACCTCCAGTGCTACAATATTTCTATTTTTTAAGAATTTCTGCTATTCATTTTACTGTAAGAGGTGTAACAACTGAGAATTGACAATCATATCAGCCAGTAAAGCACTGTATTGCCTGAATCTATGGGAGAAAAAAAAATATTATTGGTCATCAGATTTTCCCCTTGAAATCTGTATATTGGCTACAACATTTTCATATCAGTCAGGCCCTGCTATTATCCATTTGGTTTGATGTCAAGAAATACCAAAAGCATGGTAAGAATGCAAAGGATGGGTTTTTCTGTCTGCAAAAATAAACTGTGTGCAAAACCTTTATCAAATTAATTTCTATTAAAATGTCTTTCCTTCTGTTTATAAACAATAAAATAGATACTAAAAGTTTAAAATCTGCACTTACATTAACTTTTCAATATACTTTGATAAAGCAGTGAAAAAAATGAAAGCAGAAGCTCAAAGCTAATATGCAATAGAAGTTAGGAGAGTGAAGGCCTAAGCAAAGTTGTGATTAGAAAAAAAAGATTTAGAGAACCAGACAGGATCTCTTTGGTGACTTTTACACTAGCAAATCTGTTAGTCAAAGCTGAGGAATTCCTACATGCTTATTTTAAGATTGTGGCCATGCCTCTGTGTACTTGGTACCATGGGCTACACACTAAACAACTCTAGTGAAATATGCTGGAATCTGTCATTAGCCTAAGGCCACTGAGAACTCATGAATTCAGCCGAGGAACTTGTAAAACAGCACTGAGTGCTATAAACAGGACAATTCAGACACATTTGTCTGATGAGTGTAGAATAAGGACACTTTTATATGCGAGTGTGTGTGTGTGTGGTATCCCCTTGCTTCAAGGGTATCCAGTGTATGATGTGCAGGCTGCGTTTAAAGATGATCCTCATCCTCTGAGGCCAGGGTATTTCTCTCAATATGTGTGACAACATTTACCCCAGGCTGTTCTCAGTACAGTGTGAGATGAGCTCATAAGAGTGAGGATGATGTCACTCTTTAAGTGTCAGCCAAGCCTAAATACAGTGGACTGGCCCCTCCCTCCTCTACACCTGATACACACACTAACACACACGCACATACACACATTAAGGCCCAGATTTAACACTGCTGCTTATAAATGTAATGCTGTTTATAAATGTACATACAAGACATTTTATTAGCTCTACCTACCTTGTATCTACACGTAATGTCCGTTTTCTCAGCACTATTTATCATATAGATACACTTTGTATTTCATAATTACAGAGTGTAGTCCATCTCTTCCACTGCATTATTTGTTAAACCCCTTGGAATCATTACCCCCCTCCCCTGCCTTGCCCTGTTCATTAATCTTCACATTTGCAAAAAGCTTTTAAACATGTGTTTTCTGGCATTTCTGGCTTCTGGAAAGCTCAATAACCATGCATATTAATTTAATCTGTGCTCAATACATAGTTACAAGTTGTGGCAATTATATTGTCTTGCTATATTTCCCATAAAATATTTTTTTTAATAAAGTGATAACTTTATTTTTCTGTCACAAGAGACCACAGTAACTCCGATAATTCTCACCTAGCACAGCACACACCTACTTAGACTTTAGAGGCTAAATTTTTGCTTTGTGTTTTTTGTCAATAAAATAAAAATATGTGGGACTCTTAATATCAGCTTGAGGGCTCTGCTGAGCCCTACTTGTCATGTCGACACCTTCTATTTCACCTAATACCCACTGTGCATCAAGAACCAAAAAAGTTCTAGAAGAATCAGCATGTGTCAACACCATCTGTTGCAAAACCAAGTGCTGCAACAAGGATTAATCTATTCCCCTGGTTCAATTTCACTTGGTGCTCCATAAATGACCAGTCTCAGTGTGTCATGTGTGAGTGTTTTAGACATTTCATCAAATCATGGATTACAGAGATTACATCACTGAATCATTATAAGGCACGTCACAGCTGAGCTCATGCCCTCACAGGCCTGCAGTCTGCTGTCCTAACTGCCCTTTAAGTCCTTTATATTTGTCATTCTGCCAGCTCCCTCAGTCAGCGGTGTCTGTAATGACTCCCTTCCAGCAGGTCAGCCTTCAACAATCCCTGTTAACTGCTGCCCTTTATTTACACGCCACTGCTGTCATATAACACATTCACCTGACAAACAAATTACTCATGCACACACACACACACATACACACACAGACATGCAAAGAGCAGGACCAGTGTGATGAGCATTAACTGTACGTATTAAGGGTAGTGTATATGGAAAAAATGATAACTTCATTTTTCATGATGTTTAGCCTTTCTGGAGTTTGGGTGACATCATAGTAGTACCACTTCTAAAATGGCTATAAAACCAAAAAACTACATAATCTGTGTTGAACAAAAAAGTGTTAATACCATGTATATCTTAGCAGTTAATATCTTTTGTTCTATGAAGGCATGTGTTATTTTAGCTTTTGATTGATCACAATCCAGTCCAATCAAATTAAACACATAACAATGTTGGTGCAGAAACTTTTGCCGTTTATATCCAGTTTGTTTAGACAGTGTGTTTATATCCAGAATGGATATTGCCATTTTGTTATTTGGAACCAAGAAAAAGCCTCACAAATCATAAAAAATCCTTGCCATAGTAGAAGGACACTGATTACAAAACCAGGTGATGCAACAGAAGCATGAGAGTTCTGGAATATAATAGACTGCTCCCAGTGAAAGCCAGCGCACCTCGACAGTGGGTTAGATAATGTAATGCATATGTGCAGAGACGGAGTACTAGGCCTAATCGTGGAAGAGCTGTTACAGTAAGAGGGATTTACAGAGGGAGCAATCATAACTGCATGAGCTCAGCATTTTGTATTATGCACTGCCTTGAGCAAGCTACAACTGATGGGCACTCTTTTAACCTCCTATCCTCCAGTATGTAGCTACTCTAGAACTTACATGCACGTAATGAAGACATGCTGTGGTATCTGCAACAAGATTTTAGCAGTAGATCCTTTAAACAGCAAGTCCTTTAAGAAGTGAGATGAGCGCTCCATGGATTGAGATGTGGGGAAGTTGGAGGCCGAGTCAACACCTCTGTCATGTTTCTCAAATTAATCCTAAACAGTTTTTGTAGTGTAGCAGGGTGCATTACCCTGCTGAAAGAGGCCACTGCCATGAAAGGGTGTACCTGGTCTGCAATAATGTTTATGTGGGCTGGATGTGTCAAAGTAACATCCACATGAACATTGCCAAGAAAATCACACTACCTCCACCAGTTTGCCTCCTTCCCCTACTGCATCCTTGTACCACCTTGTACTTCACCAGGTAAGACAGATACATGCATACTGCCATCCGCACAATATAAAACAAAACATGATTCATCAGATCACCTTCGTCCAACACTCCATGGTCCAGTTCTGATAATCATGTGTCCATTGTTGGTGTTTTCCATAGTTGAAAGGGGTCAGCATGGGCACTGTGACCACTGTGTGGCTGGGCAGCCCCATACACCCCATACATCTGGTCATGCACTGCATGTTTTGGCACCTTTCTATCACAGCCAGCATAAACCCTTTTAGAAATTTGTGCTACAGTAGCTCTTCTGTTGGATCAGACCAGATGGGCACCCATAACCCTGTCACTGATTGTCCTTCCTTTGACCACATTTACTAGGCCCATATCCTCTGTATACCAGAAACATCCCACAAGCCTTTTTGGAAATGACCCAGATGTCTGGCCAACGCAGTTTGTCAGTGTCAGTCAGATCCTTACACATGCCCATTTTTCCAGTTTTCAACACATTAACTTCGAGGACGGCCTGTTTACTTGCTGCTTAATATATCCGATCCACTACCTGCTGCCTCTGTAATGTGACAATCAATGTTAAAATGTCATAGCTAGGCAGTTAATGATATATATTTAAAAGAATATGAATATCTTGTGCCCATTTACTTTCATGAGGGAAATGGGGATGTATAACCTTAGATTGCTTGTTAGCAATAATAGATGCAGTGCAAAAATACAGAAGCAAACTTCAGAAACTTTAAACACATTATGGGTAATATACTGAATTGCATTCAGTGTTTCTGCAATTTTGCCTTTAAAGTTGTTTAGTAAATAAGTGGGGATTTAGCACACTTTTACTGAATTCCTTTAAAACTGAACAGATTAAAGTCTAACAATACATCTACACTTGTAGCAAAGCACTGAGATTATCTAAAATAAGTTATCTGCCTATCTACTGTCTGACAGTTCAATTAATCATAAAACAGATAAGAAGCAGACAGCATTCATGACACACCACTCACGTCAATGTACAAAAAAAATCCTGCAGTAATTTCCTGCAGTGCCAAGCTTTTCTGGTTTATTTTACAAGTCCTCCCCTGAAAGCACAAATACATTCTCACCCACACACATACTATAACATGCTCCATGTCCTCTCATATTGTGATAGACATTGTTTTTAGAACATTTTGACACCTGAAACCAGTATGTCTTGTACATCACACGCTGGTGGAGATGGTGACTGCGGTTGCTCAGGATAGAGTTTCACATAGCCTTTAGGCTACAGTATGTATGAAATCTGTATGTGTAGTTTATGCGTGAGAGAGAGTAAAAGAAAGTGAGAGACACCAGAGGTCACATAGTGCTTCTGACAGGGTATGCAGCAGGTCAGTGACATGGAGAGAGTCCTCTCACAGCTGGTTTTATAACACTTGTTTATCCACTTACAGAACACAAGCACTGGGTCTAAAACAAAGCATGTTTTTGGGTCATCTGGACCTGTAACAAACAAACAAATAGACCAGACCAGTACAAATGTTTGGCAAGGTACAGGTAATTCTATTTTTCAGTACTCTCCTCATTAGAGCCTAAGCATGTTTTCATTATTGTTCTTAATTATTATTACTTCAGCCTGCAAAATGGATGCATTTATTAACCACTGTTTGGCAAAACAGGCTGCACATGTGTGCCTCAACAACAAGATTAAAAACAAGTACATTTCCTATTGGTTAGCGATGAATAATTTAGAGTAATGAAAGAGGCCATGTGTGTGTCTCCTAGGCCTTCTCTGTTTTAGAGCTCTATTAAGTTTCCACCTGCCACTGTAGACGCTTATGCACTTGGGTCATGGCCCTTTTATTTTGGAAATCAGACTATTAGGAAGTCAAATATCACCCCTGTATGTATTTCCTTTTATTCCAGCAAAAGTGATTCACAGGGGTTGCAAAATGTATTTGTGCAGCGCATGCAGGGTATTGTATTGAGGGAACACTAATGGATCAAAACACAACAAGGATACAGAATTTACAAAATCTGCAACTCTGACAAACTGGGGTGACCGAAGGAAGCAATGCTGCAGTACAAAACATTGCAACTAACATTAAACCATGTTAAAGGATACAAGTTTTAGCCTAAATGTCTCTTTAACCTGTAGAAAATGTTAAGAATGTGCTTGGTCTATTAAGAATGTACTATTTTAGAGAAACATTTTGTTGAGATTTTATACATTTGTTACAACGTAACTGAACAGAATGCAGCTGAGTTTCTGTTGCTTTTCCATCAACCTGACACCTTTCTAACCAAGGCTCCAACAGTATTTGTCTTACAAGTCACTGACGTCTTAAGCAAACCATTACATGTGATCGGTTCTCTGACAAAAACAAGAAGAGAGGCACCTAGCTGGAGGTGGGTAACTGAGCTCCCCCAACCAGCGGAAAAACCTGACATGCTGAAGTCACTGAGGTCAGCCTCTGAGTACCCAAGAAAGAGGTCATGTGTTTTCACACATACACATCCACATAGGTGAATATGCAGAAGAAAACATGTCTGTCAAACTTGGTCCACACCAGAGTGCTAAATTCCATGCACTGACAAATCTCTGACATAAGCTACCACACACATCAAAAAGCTTTTGCTCCCACTCAGACTCCCAGGGGAGCCTCTACTTACTGGAAATGGGCTTTTAAGAAGAAATAAGCCATGGAGTTATGAAACAACTACGGGAGAGAAAGAACAACGGGACAGGAAAAGCTGCCTCATATAAAACACCCCAAAATAGGCCTGTGCGATTAATCATATTTTAATCGACTTATGTTTGCTGCCAAAAAACTGCCATGAGCATGAAGTAGCTGCCTTTTCTATTCAGGCAAACAGCTGTGTGCAAAAGTTTAAACATTCTGTTTGAACACAATTTTTGGTTGATTTCCTAAGGGAAAAAAACTTTAATAACACAACAATCCTTAAACAATTTAGTGCACTCAGTGCATTTAGAGTTCAAATAAAACATAAAATGTGCTTTTGCACAGGACACATTATGCCCCCCCATCCATGTAGAGGATGAGTGCACATTTTTACTTGAACATGAGAAGCATACAGAAAATGTACAGATTAAGGACTTTTATGATTGAGGTTTTATTATATAGATTTAAATGACACATATGAAGAAAGACAGATTTACAATGCCTCCTGTGACATAAATATAAATGATTTAAAATGACAAAGTGCAACAAAACGATGTTTTATTTGTTCATAAATTGACAGAACACTTAAACGTTGTTAAACAAAGGGGATTACTGCGAAAAAATAGTCAGGATTGTAATTTTAGAGGACCTAATCCTGAAATATAGTACATGTCTGTTTGGTGTCTGAAGTTCACTTATTTTTTAGAGTTACAAGGCTAATGTACTGTAGCTAACACGTAGCAGAGTAAAGACCTGGCTGGTCAATTACATTTGAAATAAAGGAGAAATTATGAATATTAGCTTTTTTCCTGGCTCATTTATTTTACGACTGGCCTTAGCTCTCAGGGCGTGGAAAATCCAAAGCTGACTGAGGAAAGTCAATGAGTGTCTTACATTATTCCGGACTTTAGGGTTCAGATTCCGATCAGCACGTGGACTGATGTCACGGCCCATGCAGCACATGCTGAACCCGTTCTATATGACTGATCTCTCACAGCAGAACACAAACACACACACATACACATACACAAAACATGTTTAATATTTCTACAAGGGAGAGCACTATCCTGATTATGTCATGCAAACAGAGATTAGCCATGAGCAGAGTTCATTAAGGTCTGCGTGCCACCAGTGTGCCGTGCCACAGTTCACACTCTCACAGCTCTAAGCTCCTAATGAATCACAGGCCTTGTTCTCTTTTGTCCTGCTTTTTGCATAGGGCTACAGAGATGACCTCTGCACTTCGATTCAGCATCATCTACAAAGTAAAAGGTAAACAGCTGCGGCGATAAACAGATTCACACACAACCCCGAAAGACCACACCATGTTTAGCCAAAACTGTGATAGCATCTTATCATCAGTTACTTATCATCACCGGCTTGAGTTGTTAGGATGATCAGGGCGCTTCCAATGTCAGATAAACTGATAAAGCTTTCAGGATGGCACAGAATATTTTTTTTTGTTGTTTTTTATACATTGTCTGGCTTTGGTGGGTTTTGAGGTTTTGGTGGCAAGACCTTGAAAATAACGCTCATATTAATACTGCAGTTATGCCAGCTAAACACTAGTTTTCTTGTACGTAGAAAAATATTTTGGAACTTGTTTGCAACTAAATGGTCTACACACTGCCACAGGAAGGAGATTACAGAAATGTACAGATTTTAAGGGAAATAATCCACCAAACTGAAACAAAGCTTCTGCAGACTTAGCTCAGGTTCAGAAAACACTGTATTTGAATTTCCAGTTTTGAGCATTACAGTATCATAGAGGCTTTCAAAAAGCAAAATTTATAGTGCTACTACATTTTCATTAATTTCATTTATTTTACATAACCCTTGAAGTGGCCAGGAGCCACTGGCATGTCCAAGATTCTATCGGTATTGTAACTCAGTCGGTTTACATTGTTTTCCATAGGCTAAAATAATCAATGACCGCATTTCAAATATACTATAAATACCTGTAACTATTTTTTCATAAAATTTAAAAACACATTAAAGAGTTTGTCCCCAAGACATAACTTTGCAAGATGATATTGCATATTATATATTAGAGGCCTTTTACACTGATTCTTTCATTAATTGTCCAAGGAATTGGTAGATTACTCTTTTACTGGTATAATCACTACCAACAGTCCAAGATATAATAATATACTAACAGCACATTTGCATGAATATTACAAATATTTAACCCCATGAGGGATGATTGAACACTATGCACAATTAGAATCAGCCAAGCCCGGAATCCGCAGATCTGTCTGGTAATTTAATGAACTAAATAACACAAGCTGAGTAAATGAATGTATGCTATTCGGGAATACTGCAACACCTGCACCAAAATAATGTACTATGATAATGCAGGATGTATTGTGCGATGCAGCCAGTCATCTCTTAATTCCATAGGGTGCTTTATTTTCAGATTTTATTTCAACATTTAGACAGCTATGTTTTGTTTAAAGCTTTTCAGTAACAGTTAAAATTAACCAGTTGTGGGACTAATAAGGAGTTATCTTAGCCTAAAAAGTAAGTAACATTATTTATTGTAACTTTTACTAATAAAATGTTCTGAAAATGTGCTGGTGTGTTTCATGTGTTCATCTAGCCCAGAGTGTGCTGCAAGACTGTAAAGAAACACAGAAAATGAAATTGGCCATGAATCTGTGAGATACTTCCATTTTTCACAGAACACTGTATGACTATGGTAAGGCTCAAGTGACATGACTAGTTGGAGCCCTGCAGTCTGATGTATGTTAAGATATAAATAACAGATTTATGACCAGTGTTTCCAACACGTGCTCCTGTTGGATCTGTATACACTGTGTTCCTGGGCTGAGAAGAATTCATGACATGTCTTAAATAAACTGTGTACTCTGGAAAGAAAAGTGAAACACAGATCTAGTAACAGAGAAAACATATTTCTAACAGGGGAATATGTACATAGATATATCTACATACACATCACACACACACGCACATAAGTAAATGTAATTAGGAAATATAGAAGAGAAACGAGATGCAGAGGGAAATGCCTTCTAAATCTCTTGTTTGACTGTCACAGCAAAGCCATAAAACATCCAGAAAATACGACCATACGAACATGATTGCAAATAATAAATACTGAGCACAACAAACTAAAACATTGTTTTATATTCTGAAACATAAAGTAGCCTGCACCCTGCCTTGAAACTCGCATCTCCGAACAAGAGTGTTTCTTTCAGGGGGTTCCATATCACTAACATTATGGCATTCAACCACGGCAGAAAAGACCCGCACTACACCGCTGTCCATATGGCAGTCAGACTGACTTGGAAGCCCTAATTTTAACTTAAGCCATTATATGACACACATCTTTCTCCATCTGAGACAAGAGAAGGCTGCTTAATGTAGACTAATTGAATCTTACAAAGACTTGTAGCCCCCCAAAAACGTAATAAATACCATTCAGGTATACATGAGGACACCAGCAGAATTTCTCTTTACCTATAGAAATACACACAGAATACAATGGTAACACTTGAACTTACTCCATCGGTTCAGGAGGCTATTCATATGCATCTTGTCCAGGTGACTGGATCCAGGTTAACTGTGTGGCAGCACCTGAAAGAGCCCATCCACATGCACAGTGAACAGAGGGACTGAGAATAATGCATAACCAGCCAAACATTACTAAAATAGTAATATTAATATCAGTGTGCAAATCTGTTTAATGGGTCAATGTCCTTAATCTGGATTTTAAAAACATCACTTAAAGCATGCACTGCATCTTAAAGAATAAAGTTTTTTTTTCTGCCCATCCTTTACCACTTCTGTTGTACAAACAGATAAAAGAAACGGTAGAGGCGAAGTGTAGGAGGTCAACTACATTGCACAATCAATTTAATTTAAAGAATAACATACTGGCATGCTGTAAATTAATAATCACATAAACTTTACATTGATTCAAGTCCCAACTTGTTCACCCCGCAACGTGTCTAAATGAGCACAAAAGTCGACGAAACCACCAAAAAAACTAGAGACATATATCTCAAGATATGTCCTCTGTATACTTACAGGAACACGGAAGGTACAGGATTGTTTGAGAAATCTCTCTTCTTTTACGATGAGTGTGTGTTTTCTAGTGTCCAGCATGAGAAGCTGTGGCCGAAACGCCTCCTGAAGTTTGTCTGTTTCTCCGGACGAATAAGCTGCCCCGCGCGCCCGTCCGGATCATGTGACCCCGCCGTCGGCCAATCAGCAGTGAGCGACCTGCCTGCGATCCATTTGGATCGTCTTAGGAACGCGCGAACTTTAGTACAAGGACTGGACCGCGTTGGGAGGATACTGTACCATTTCAGTCAGCATCACCTTTGCTCAAAATTATAGTAGACTGACAACCTTTACTACTAGTAGTATTGCTACTACTACTACTACTACTACTACTTCTTCTTCTTCTTCTTTTTCTTCTTATATTATAAAAGTATAGGAGGAGGAGAAGTAATATTAATGTTCGTATTAATTAGTAAGAGTAGTAGTAATAGTAGTAATAGTAGTATTAGTAGTAATAGTAGCAGGATAAGTAGTAATATTAATATTATTATTAGTAGGATACCTTTAGTCAAAAGATATTGAACCTTTTACTGAAAAACATGGCCTCTTCAGATGCCCAAACACTCTTTAAATACCACATACACACACACACACACACACACTTAAAGCATTACACGTCAATGCTTTTCGAGTGTTATTAGCTACTTTGTCTATCCAAATTACAGGCTGTTCATGTACCTTCTAGGTAAGTATATTTTCCTGGGTTTTCAGGATATTTTTGAAGAAGCCTCTTCTGAAAATAGGGAAATAACTTTAATTTTATTAGTAGCAGTGGTTTATGTTTTTGATGCTAGAAAAAGAGGAATTCCTGTTCAAGATCCAAATAAAAATCCTGTGCCGCGTAGTAAAAACGTTCATTTTGAATTAAGTCTGCAAACTGTATATACAGTTTACCTGTAAAATCTCCAGATTATGAGGTGTCTTGCTTTTACTCAGATTCACGAGACTCACAGAACTGTAAACTTGTCTACCAAGTACACAGGTTTATCCAAACAATATTTTTGCGAGGTTTCTTTTATTCCCTTACTTCCCCTTTTATTCTTTCACATTAAGTTCCTAGAAGCTTTTTAGGGTTAGTGTTAATTTCACTTTGTTCTTTTGGATCTGCTCACATCTTTCGCTTTCCAGATTTAGCATTTCATTTTAGACAAAAAGTACCACAACAGGTGAGAAAGGTGTTCAACTTCAGTTCCTAGCAGATGCTCAGTGTATTAAAACGGGTTCACTGAACAGGTCCAGCACAAAGAAATTCAGACCTCTGGCACTCTCTGGTGGCTCCCTGCAGAAACTCTACCCTCCAGAGATGTGAAACAGTATTTCACATGTGCGGATTCTCAACCTTTTTGCACAAAAAAATTACTTTTACCAGTCACACTGACGTAAGCATGCATCCTGAACCCAGTGCAGATCAATACTTCATTTGCTGTTCGCTGCTGGAACAAACTATAGTTTTAAAAAGCTAAAAAATTCACCGTTCTAAACCTTTAAATATCTGCATTTTCAGTTTTCTTTTATCGATTTCCTATGTATTTTTTATTTCTTATATTTGTTTCCTTATTTTTTGTTTTCTATTTCTGTAAAGCACATTGAATGACCTTTTAATAATGTGCTATTATGTCCTTTAATAGTGTTTTATATAAATAAACTTGAAAAAAAATCATGTTTCATTACCAGAAAAATAGCCTAGAATTGAATTTTAAAAAGTGATTTCTTTGCTATGTAGAGAACATTTCTAAACAGAACAACATAACAATGAGTAAAGGCAACTTTTCTTTATTCAAATAATGAACAGGATACAATATGTATTGAATGATCAACGGTGATGTAACTGTGTGTCCAACATGCTTGGAAATCCAGTGTGATATAGATGGCATGCAGTTATGTCCATGTAAACCATCACTACAGTGGCTAAAAACTACACCCTTATGTGATATGAATGCCAATATCCTAGCCCTTCAGGTAAAACTGGGCACATTTCATGGAGAAAAAAAGTTAAAATATTTATAATATACAAATACAAATATCATAAGCATATTTTTTTCCCAATTCGAACCCTGCCGGCAATCTCAGTCTACTTTGTCTGAGGTCAATTCTGAAGGTGTGGGGTAAAAAAAAAGCTAGTTAGTTGGTGTCTTCTATGTTCAAATTAAATGTTATTCTAAAATTAAAAAATATAATTCAGACAAAATAATTTTTTGTTCTTCTGAAAGGTATTTTATAATGTCCTTCATATTCTGTTCTATTTAAAGGGCCAATTACACTGTTTTTACTTTTTACAAAGCTTAACTGAAGCTATTGATATAGGACAGACGTTCAGATTTTTAAAATGAATTCCCCTGGATCTTTTTTATAATTCAGTATTAAGTTGTAAACAATGTTATTCAAAGCAGCATTAAAAAAAAAAAACAGATTTCATGCAATTTCCTCAAAGAAGAACTACTGGGGCCTAACTATTGGCGAACTACTAGGGCCTAACTATAATTCTACTAAATTTTTATTTAGTAGAATTACAGGGTTTTTTTTATTTTGCTGTATTCCAAGTCTACTTTTATGTCATTGTTAAGATAATGTTAGACACGATTTATGTTCTGTGTTTTTTGTGTAGATTCAGACAAGCTGTCATCAACAGCTGACAGTGAAGCAACAGTGGCCGTTACATTTTGATTCTCAATGAGTGCTGGTGACATACCAGTGCTCATTACTGAAAAAGTACTGTAAAACTAAAAAATACAAGGTAAAATATGTTAATGTTTTTCATAAGCTACAAATAAAACATGGAATATGCTTAAAATGCCTCAAATGTCAGTGTTTATGGCAAAAAATATTCTTGTGCATTCGCTTAGTGCTAACATACAAATTCCTACCACCACCACTGTAAATAAATTTAATTCAGCATTCCTCTATAGGGCACTATTTTACAGCAAAATACTCTGAATGACTTTGTTTACATCTCAATGCACTGAACAATCGAATTCCCCTTTAGTTTTCCTTTAAAATACATACAGACCTTGCCAATATGCATATGTTTTGAACACAGATGTTCATGCATATATATTGACTTAAAATACATGTTCCAACAGGTCCCCCCCAAATAACCCACATCCAATACAACAAACACGAGTGACTGACTGACAAGGTCTAGAACTGCACCACAGATGGAGATTTCCGTATGCATAGTACAAGTTTAAAAAAAACGGAAGAAAAAAATACACAAAAACATCCAGCTCAGAGAATGACCCTCAGAGTACAGCAGAGCCAACATGCAAAAAGCAAAGCACAGAAAGCCAAAGGAGCACGAGTGGCTTTGCCTGCTTGTAAACCCCAATCCTTTGGCTGTACATTCAAGACATGCTCGTGCTGAAACACCTCTTAACGTGTGGAAGCATGAACTGTGTTCTCAATATCAGTTTTGTGTGTCACAAAGGAAGTCCTGTGGCATAAAGCCCCACTCACAAACACATTGAACTACACCTATTTAGGGCAAAATGGGCCAAAACACAAGAGCTCACTGACTGAAGTGCACAGAGGGAAAAAAGAGAGCTTTGGGCTAATTAGATTAAGTTCAAAAAACTATTTTCAGCACTTTACTAAAAATGCTCTTCTGTTTCTACACTACTTTAGGTCTAGAATAACCTACCCTTACCTCAGCTCTATAGTATCAAAACTCTAAAAGTACACTGATGAAATGTAAGGCATACATTTGTGTCCAAAAAAGTTCAGCAAGTGACAAGTCATGCATAGATTGTAAAAGTTATTGTATTTCCTAAAAAAAAATGCAATCGATACATCCGAAATTGAAATGTCAATAACTAATACACTTTCACCATGACAACTGTAAGATGCACCAGTATGTATTATTTTGGTAGTTCTACACACAAAGGTTCTTGAAATTACAGTAAAAGGCTCACGCTGAAAAAGTCTGAAAAAGCTATCACACAGCCAATTGTTTTTGTATACCCTAAAAGGCTGAGTAATCTCTAAATAATTCATTCACTTTTTGAAACGAGATCATGCTATGTCTAGAATTCCCTCGTAAACTTTGTGTCAACAGAACTGTAAGTAGTTCCATAACTTAATAGTCTAGCCCATTAGCTAGTGTGTATATATTATAATACACACCCAAAGCTCTGTGACCTTGTAACATACACACACATGCATACATACAATATCTGCATTTTCCCTTAGATATCACCCTGAATAGAGTTAATGAGTAAAAACCTCCTTAGTATGGATATGATCATTGGTTGGAAGGTGAAAAAATATTTACACCTTTGTTTTTGCTTTGTCACAATTGATGCAGTCCTCATTTGCTTTATAATTTGCACTATTTCAAAGCTGGGAGAACTTCAAAGAAATGGGATGTATTTTTGTAGATCTGAGCATGATTGCTGATGAGAATTTTTTTTTTACATATTCATGCTTTTTTTTGTAAAGTGTCTATGTCTTTTTTCAATGGCACCCAACAGCACTCAGAACAATCACTTTCAAACAGCCTGTTATTCTACATTGTACAGTGTGTGTGGGGTGGTGGGAGGGCGGGGGAGGGGGGTAGCTTCAGGAGTTAGCATTCGCTTATCCTTATTTCTACTGCAGTGCTGCCCCACTACAGCGAAAGTGCAAGCACAACCTCCAAGCTAGACGGGAGGGGGAAAAAAAACACCCACACACACCCACACACAAACTTAAGGAGGAATGGGTCCTGAGAGCAGAGACCGGACTGACGGACATACAGTGCATGCTACCATAGGACTGTACAAATGACGCATGCATGGCGTGGGAGAGTAGCCCCACATCAACAAACGATGCCCTTCCAGGAGTCCATGCCCCAGCTACACGTCCACATCCTGGGAATTCTGAACCAATCCTTTCTCCCAGTGGCTCACTTCCCAGGTGAAGAGTGTTTGATGCTAGGCCCTTCTAGCAAAGCCCAAAGTGTCAGGAAAGTACTTCATCCTCGCCCACGAAAGGCAAGTCCACGCTCCTCATGCCTTCCCCGCTCTCCTGTTTCCTAGGAAACAGACAAATGCCGTATTTTAAAATATCCACACATTCAAAGCATCAGCACCAGTCAAAGGCTATGCAGAATTAAAGTTGGGTGTTAGCTGTTACACATTAGAAAATTCAAGTTAATTAGAAAACAGGACAGGACATTTTAGGGTTTTCACTATTTATCATGCAAGTTGTCAAGTAATGTACCAATTATTTGTGATGAATGTTTGAGTAAACATTTTTTTTTAATAACATTGCAAATTGTCTGAATTGAATAATACCAAACTGTACATAGCCTTTCAAAGGTCCCAAAATGCTTTTGTGGAAAAAGATAAACTAGGAAGCCTTTAAAACGACCTAGTCCATAGAATTTTTTAAAAAACTATGTTAAGCTTCTGTATACAGCATATCTTTTCTGAAGGTAATATTGAACAGATTTTAACCCAATCATTCATTTATTTCAAGTAATCAAGACAGTCATACATCCTATTAGTTATTCATTTAAATTAGAGGCAAAGACATGAACACATTTGACTGTCCGTAGGGAGGGTAAACTTGTAGTATTGCATGCAGAGACAAATTAGTGCAATTAATAACATACAGAAACATTCGATAAAATGGAAAGAGGTAGTTGGACTGCACTGCAAATCAGGATGCTCTTCACCTTGAACCACTTTTAAAAAATTCATTGACAAGGACTAGCATGCAGCAACAGGCCTGGAAAAGAACATCTTGAATTGCCCACTTTTTCTGAGACATAGAGGCGTGCCTCCGACCCAACATTATTCACACAAATAACACATGCAAGATATGAATACAAACTGAATGGAGGTTACCGAGTTTACTGTACATAATATGAGCCCATAGGGTAGCCATCCAGCATCTGTTTTATCACATGTAATATAAAAAAGCTTTTGTTCTAAAAGACATTAACATGACATGCTGTAGCACTACTTTTTCATTCGTTACATTTGCATGGTCATTAAAATGGGCATGATTAATTCCTCTTTGGAGGGAGCAGGAGGAGGGCTAGCAAGCCAGCAGATTTTTACCTTTGGTTACCATGAATGTAGCAGTATTTCAAATTCCCTGCTCTCCCTTTTCTAGAGGGCAGGACAGAGGGAAACACCACAGTGAAAATCCGTAGCCCATATATAAATATATGTCTGAGATCTACACAGAAAATGTAAATGAAACTTCAGGAAGATCTTGTGTAACGGCACTAAAAATGTAATAAAATGCTCGATAAATTCAAACGTGATCATTGCAGTTCATGTCGAAGTGTCAAACC